>CM050218.1:31340000-31357500 GCA_027475355.1 Coilia nasus | reverse complement strand
CAGGCTGACCTGCAGACATGAAAACGTCAACCCCACCCCACCCCACCCTCCCTTGCTTGTCTCTTTCTGTGCAAGGTCAGTGCACCCAAGGGATTCCCCTTGTGTCACAACCACTCACAGAAGCAAACAGCCAAATCGCTAAAAAAATAGAGTGAAAAAAGAATGGTTTCATTTTTTTTGGGAACAAATAAAAACAGCACAATCCCTCAGAGAGAAACCATTTGTGTACTCTCTCTTTTAAGCTTTCACCACTGCCCTCTGCACTGGCCCGCACTCACTGCAAACCAACAATTTTGGCCAGACTGCCTTCAACTTGGCATTAAGGGGGTACAAAAACAAAACCGTGAAGCAGGCGACAAGCTAAAGCTGACTCTCCCTTCCGTGTGTTTGTAATTATGCCGTGGCCATAACACACAGTTGCTGCTTGCAGACCCTGACGCCTAATCACCCAAGTACTGACCTGTAAAATGTGTCTTGCCCAACACTGAGTGCTAAAATAAGACATGGAAGTCAGCAAAACGATCTTTGATATTGTTGACCAAAGCTTGTACACAGATGAAAACAAAAAAAAAAAATAACACGGTGATGCGGCTATGTGGATACTCTCCAAATGCTAGCAATGATCGGCATGGTGACATATCAGTTTGGTGTTCACAAGAAAACACTCTACTGTAATTTCTGTCCCCCTCTCTGTCTCTACATATATACCACCGGCTGTAAATAATCATTTTGGCCCACGTAGGAAAAAAGTTAATTACATAGTCATATCAGTGAGGCCTCCCCAGTCATTTCCTGGAGAGGTGCACTTGATAAACCTGCCCACAAAGACACCAGGAGTCTCGTTAGTGGCAGGAGACAGCGGCGCCCACAGCACAGCACTGATGCTTTGGCCTCCGTGTCGACATTCACAGGGCGAGCAGGCAGGACAGGGCAGGGGAGGCACATAGAGAGGGGGAGGGAGGGAGGGAGGATTCCTTTACACTTCCTTGAGGCACCTCTGTGCTCCACGCCCATCTCAAGTTCTCCACTTCACCCCCCCCCCCCCCCCCCGTTTCTATCGGTCGTCTGAGCGCCTCTTCTCAGGGAAGAAGAGAGCCTGCCTAAGGTAGCACCCCCCCCCAAACCCCCCCAACACCACCCCTCAACCCCCCTCGTGTTTGTCTCTGCCAGCACAGGCGATGGAAAATTCTCTGGCGCTCCAGATCCGGCCAGGGAACACAGTTGTGAGCGTAGTAATTGCTCGTAAATGACTAATGGTTGTTATGCTCGCAGGGCTCGCGGTACAAGCTAGAAGAAGGCTGGGGGGGGGGGGGGGGGGGGGGGGGGGGGGGCGAGAGGGTTGGCGGCGCAAGGAGAGCCAAAATGTTAGATGAGGGACTCTGGAAATACACACACACACACACACACACAGAGTTATTATGATGCCCAAGAAATCATTAAAAGGCTCTGCACTCCATCTTGGCGTTGGAGTCGGTGTGACTAACCTTCTGCTCTCTTTCTCTCTCTGTTTTTTCCATGGGCCTTAACTGGCAAGGCATTCCTCACTTTCCTGTAATACCTCTGGAACGAGCAGCTTGGAGCGCCCAGGAGCCTTTAGTGTTACAGGCCTACAGGAGGTTTATGGCAGAGCCCAGCACACAGCACACAGAAAAACATTGGGGTACACTGGGAAGAAAAATTGAGCAGACTACAACTTCAACAAATGGCACTCTTTTTCTGTTCATTATTCTGTTGATGATGATAAATATGGTTGCAGTGGTATGCTACAAAAAGGTGTTTTCAGTTTTTCACAAAATAGTTTAAGTTTGCTCACTTAAAATATCTTTCTTAGAAATATCAATACCTTTGCAGCCACCAGTGAATGTAACTTAATTCTGTCAATTTGGCAGACACAGACAATATATGTACACTTTAGGTCAACACATCAGACAGTAGTATTGTAAGCCAAGTAAGTAGTGTGGTTCATTTGAACTGCATCTGGCCCCACCTCTAACATTAGTGAGTTTGCGGCAGTATGGGTAATAGACTGTACACATATAGTGGACACTCTAAATCCCATCACAGCCCCAGTTATAATCTCATCATGGGAAGAACATCACTTCCACCTAGTGGACAACTGAGAAATCATGTCGTGCAAAACACAACATCTCGCGCGCACACACACACACACACAGATGCACCAGTAGGGTAGGTGAAAGAATGATTCCATAGCCTTTGCACCATCAGGAGGTCTTGATAGACCATAATGTCCAACATCACTGCCAGGGCAGAATCTAAATTTTCTTACTGTCACAAAGCTGCAACCTTAACCCCAACTGCTGAAACCCAATCTTTGTTTAGAAAAACACAGTCAAGAAAGACACACTGAACAAAGAAGTAAGTTTTTATTTGTGCATGATTTATCAAAGAAGGCACTTGTAGTAGTATCAACACTGCTTTCATGCTATTCTACAGTTTTGAACTTTATCTAGTGTTTCTGACGGTGGTATCCACATAGGGAAGAGCTTACATGGTTATCTGACCTTCAGCCAGTGTCTGTTAATATCACAACACTCTTCATATAATTGCAATACTCAGACGTGCTTCTGTTGCTTCTGCGTAGGTACAGTGCTCTTGATGTGAGCTGGGTTGCATCTTGCATCTTATCATCATCCTCACATAAGCAAACTGAATACTGTAAACCTCCAAGAAATCACTTCGCTTTACAACATTGTTTTTTCCTTCGAAACAACATTGAAATGACACTGTATACATTCTTTTGAAATGAAGTATTAAAAAAAAGACAAAACAATCAAAAGGGAAATGCCATAATTCATTATTAAAAAATGTATTAGTAAGCAACAAAGAAAACCACAATAGTATACAACATTAAAAATATTATAGAGGATTCCTTATCCATTGTCTTAATAGTGAAATGCATCAGCTCTTGATCTCATAAAACAAACAAACAAACAATCAAACAAACAAACAAAACAAAAACTGCATGTATGGCAATCACTTACAACACTCACCCAATCACAGATCGTTACTATTGCCACCAAACACACTGCTCTTCATTTACATTTTATTGTACTTGAAATGACTGATCACTGATAGAAGCTAAATTTGTACAGCGTTTTCCCTTTTGCCCTCTGAAGGCATCATGCAACAAACAATTATTTTGCCAATGATGCTGCAGGCTGCATCTTGGCTATTTGATACATGCGTACACACACACACACACACACACACACACACACACACACACACTAATGCATGATGTTCTACATGCGCCTTAGTAAAGTTGAAATGTATACCTTAGCAGAGATGAAAAGTGATAGATAAAAACTAAAAGAGCTTCCAACATTCAGGATTGGCCTTGGCTTGTCTCTCCCTACACACTTAAACACACACACATAGAGATGCCAGACATGCTGAGACACCCCCAAAACAACACACACACACAGATCAGCCAGGGTGACCTGGAGCCTTTCTGGGTATTCTCTGGGTATCTTCTTATGCCATCTCTATCTTACTATCTGTTCTGTCCTCCATCTCCTCTCACACACACATACACGATCACTTGACCCCCCCGTCTGAGAAGCCTCTATCTATGCTATGCTCAGCTAGGGGAAGAGGGCTGGGTGTGACCCTCCAGCCTTATCTCACACACACACACACACACACACACACACACACACACACACACACACACACACACACACACACACAGACACACACTCTCTCTCTCACACACACACACAGACACACAGCCAGTGGCCTTGAGGCTCTCCCAGAGGGAAAAAAAACATCCCTTCAAAACAGATACCCCTCACCCTGATGGTACCCCCTCGAGGGGACGAGTGAAGCGTGCGGGTGCTGAAGGTCACCCTGGGTGATTGCCTATGTGCTACCATGACGACTGATAACAGACAGTGCACTGAAATGACCTACCAACAATACATGTGGCAATCCAGGTAACTGTTATTAAAATGTTGAAGAAATGTAATGACAGCAGATAGGTGTCTGCACACACGCTCACATACACACACACACACGCACACACAGTACAGCAGAGCACAGAGATTGAGTGAGAGAGAGACAGAAGGATGATTAAGGTAGGTAGGTAGGTCTAGTAGCAGCAGTTAAATGCATATTTGTGTAGTCCAGTGGCATAACTATAGACTGAGACATGGTGTAAAGATGTAACAGAGTCTGGAATCTCCCGTCTCCTGTAAAGACACTCACTGAAAGCTCAAGAGGAACTTGTGAAAGGGGCAATAAATGGAAAGACTACAATGTCGCACCAGTAAAACTAAAACTAATTTCCCAGCACCAGTGCACCACAACACAAAGACGGAAAAAGGCTGCATAAAAAACAACCTAGTGCCTTTAAAGGCCTTCACATTCTAGGAGATGAAACAGCACAAACAACTTGTAGCATGAAAGTCTCTGACATGGGGGACTGAAATACTTGATATTCCACGTTAACACACATTAGTACCAGAAAAGTGATAGGCAAAGATGCTCTTCACTTCCTTCATGTGGAGGGCTATGGGCACATGCTGCTATTAACACAGTGTGGGTTAATGACACACACACACACACACAAAAGAGGGGGGGTGAGGTGGCTCAGCTGAAGTCACGGTCAGAGAAGAGCACCGGGGCGATGAGGGTCCACAGGTAGAGGGTGAGGCCCAGCCAGCTGGAGCAGATCTTCACCCACACGGCAGGCATGCTACTCTGCATCATATGCGTCTTAGTGTCTGGCCTGAGAGAGAGAGAGAGAGAGACAGAGAGAGAGAGAGAGAGAGAGAGAGAAAGAGAGAGAGAGAGAGAGAGAAAGAAAGAGAGAGAGAGAGAGAGAGAGAGAGAGAAAGAAAACATTTTATATGCTCTGGCAATGCAGTAATCATTTTTGGAAATAAAACTTTCTTGAACGGAACTAAGGAAGGAGGAACAGACATGGAGAAAGAGAGAGAGAGCAAGAGAGACAGGCAGATGGATGGACAGACAGGGACAAAGAGAGAGAGAGCAAGAGAGAGGCAGATGGATGGACAGACAGGGAGAAAGAGAGGGAGAACAAGAGAGACAGGCAGACAGATGGACAGACAGCTAAACAGAGATCTAGAGGGATGAAACTAAGGGAGATGGATGAGGGGATGAGGGGATGGGGGATGGGTGGGTGACAGGACAGTAGGATAAACAGGAAGAGAAGCAGAAAGAGGTAAAAGAGGGAGGAAGGGATGCAGAAAAGAAAGATGACAGAAATATGAAGAGAGATGAGAGGGTGATTCAGAAGAAGAGGGCATGAGATGGAAATGACAGACAGGAGATGACAATGGCAGCCTTGTGACAGAGGAGATGCAACAGAATGGAAAAAAGAAAGAGACAGAGGAAGACAAAATGAAAGAAACACACACACATACACATACACAAGGATATTATGTGTCCCAACAACAAAGACACAGCAAAAAAAGCAAAAGGATGCTCAGACGAAAAGACAGAGAAAGCTGCACACAGACAGACAGCCAAGAGAAGCGAATAAACAGAAGGTGTAGCGTGGCTCTGCAGAGCAAGTCACATCTTGAAGACTTGTCAGCTCAGATGTTTGGACTCGGAATGTTACGTTGCTTCGACAACGTCCCAAACATAGCAACGATATAATCGCAAACACAGCAACAGCGGAGGAGGAGAGGGAGAAAAAAAAGGGGTCACTCCCAAACCATTTTAAGAGAGAAAGCTGAGTGAGGAAAAGCAAAACCAGACAAAGATGCACCGAGACCACGAAATCTCCAGAGGGGAAAAAAAGACAGACAGATGTGCTGTTCTATCCATTCCATTCACCACAGAAAACTCTCTCTTTCTCTCTCACAAACACCCTGTCTCTCTTCTTCTTTTTTCCTCTCCATTTTTCTCGGTCACAGACACATACTCCACTCTTTCGCTCACACACACACACACTCTCTCTCCTTGCCTCTGTCACACACACGTGCGCACACACACACACAAGACAGACACCCACACATAATACACACACACACACATACACACACACACTCTCTCTCTCTCTCCTTCTCTCTGACTCTGTCACACACATACACACACATATATAACACGCTCTCTCTCTCTCAAATAGTTCATTGCACTGCCGAAGCGTAACATCCAAACAATACAGTATGATGAGCATACATGTATCTATGACATTTGTACATACAACAACAAAATGGTGTGTGCGCGCGCACACGTGCATGTGCGTGAGCGCAAGTGTGTACATGTGTGTGGGTGCATGGAGACTCTGTGTGTGAATGATTATGTGTTAATGTGTGGGTGTGGTCTTTTCTGGTGTGTTCTCTCTCTCTCTCTCTCTCTCTCTCTGACTACTATTGTCTGTTTTCCCTCTTGTCTCACATTACCTGCCAACCCACACCACCCCTGTCCTGTGCCCCCCGCCTCACCTGTACCAGTTGGTGAGGGTCATCATGATGTAGAGCGAGGCGAGGCAGAGGTGGAAGTGGAAGAAACAAACACACACACACACACACACGCGCACACACACACACATGCACACACACACACACGCACACACACACTCTCTCTCTTTCTTTCTCTCCCATCGTCTGTTTTCCCTCTCATTCTCTCATATTACCCCTACCCCACCCCAGCCCAGCCCAGCCCAGCCCACACCTGCCCTGTGCTCCCCCGCCTCACCTGTACCAGTTGGTGAGGGTCATCATGATGTAGAGCGAGGCGAGGCAGAGGTGGAAGTGGAAGAAGGAGTAGCTGTAGGTGACGGCCTCCTCCTCGTTGTCGATGGCGCGCCTCAGCCCGTCCTCCCCCACCGCCGCCTCTGTCCCGGAGCCCCCCGCACCCTCCTCCGTCTGCATCAGCTTGTTCACCTGAGTGTTGCTGGACGAGCGGATGCTGTACAAACACACACACACACACACACCACACAAATGCACACAAACACATCACACAGACATGCCAACATGTGCATGCACACACACACACACACATACACAGTGACAAAGACAGAGCAATAAAGGGTCACTAAATGGCAGGAGTCCATAGTGACCTACAACACGTTTGCTGATGAAGTTTTGTCTGCATGTACACAACTGTGTGTCTATATGCGTAAGTGTGAATGATTGGGAGCACAACACTTATTATGTTTTCATGTATTCATGTTTGTGTGTGTGTGTGTGTGTGTCCATACCTTGCGTAGAGGGTGCAGAAAAGGAAGATTACCAATCCCACAATGCCCTGCGCATCCCACCACTGCACGTGCCCGGGATCACTAGTGGGCGTGGCCTCAGTGCTGCTCACATTAGACACCAGTCCCAGCAGGCTTGGGTTACAGTCACGATCTAGGAGAGAGAGAGAGAGAGAGAGAGAGAGAGAGAGAGAGAGAGAGAGAGAGAGAGAGAGAGAGAGAGAGAGAGAGAGAGAGAGAGAGAGAGAGAGAGAGAGAGAAAGAGAAAGAGAAAGAGAGGGAAAGAGAGAGCACTTGGGTATCACTAATTTGTAGTACTAATTCACGCTCCAGACACCAAATACTGGAGATGGAACAGTACAGTGAGACCAATAGCTTAGCATGAATTATGATCAGAGTTTCAGGAGCTTTATATTGAGCCATGTTGTTTGTAGACGGCTAAGATTTCTATTCAGAATCATGGCAGCATGACTAGCTAGGCTGCTTTGTGTCTACTTCTGAGGCAGCTTTTCTTGCTTAAGAGCGCCAACTAGTGGAGACTGCTTTTCAGTGTCTTTCAGACTCACTTTCTCTCCATGGTGTTTCACAGGGCTCAGGAATGACTTTTTCACCCAAACATGTAGAGGAAGAGTCACAGCAATGCCGCTCCTTTGTACTGTGTTTGTACAAGTGATGAAACCTTGAGTCCGTAACCACTAAGCAAAGATAGCAATCCTTGGCTGCTTTACACACCCACTGCTTTGGTTTTCCCATCTGCCAAAGAGGCTTTGTTTATGGTGCGGTTTGTTTCTCACATTGTCTGTCTGTCAGCGCCATCAAGCAAAACTGCTGGCCTGATTTCCATGACAGATAGAGGAAAGGCTGTCGCAAGGGCAGAGGAAGTACCCATTCAAATTTGAATCAGCTCTATATAATTTCTATTAGCTCTGAGCTTTAACTTTGCCCTCTGCTCCAGAGTGCTCTTCTAGTGTCTCTGTTATTGATTTTTTTTTTAACTTTTAACTAACTACAGGAAGGCAACAGCAAGATATGAATGTTTTTGCTAACCAGAGATCAACCTTATAGTTGATTTCTGATTTCTCTTCATCACCCTCTCTTCTCAAGAGCCTAACTGCATTTAGAGAGAGGTAATGTTCGCACAGGTTTTCTGCATGTTTTTGTGGTCAAGCCATGCAAGTTTGTAGGCAAGTTTTGGAAATTTCAGGACAAAAAAATTAATAGATCACAGGTGCATCAGAGAACCGCAGTCTTCACATTCATACTGAACCGTAAGGGGCGGTAAGGGGGGCGGACTACTTACTGGGGTTGTTAGTCATGGCCGACCAGGTTACGTACATGGTGTACAGGGTGATGAGGGACGACTGCAGGAGGCCACTTTGAGGAGACTTATCCTGTTAAACACACACACACACACACAGTCTTAGGGGATAAGCAAGGTACACAACATCTGCTCAATCAGTGCTATTTTATGGGAACTATTTTAGTATGTGGACACATGACACATTGCTTTGATCCTGCACCTGCAACGTGTATGTATGTGTGTGTGTGTGTGTGTGTGTGTGTGTGTGTGTGTATGTATGCATGTGTGTGTGTGTGTGTGTGTGTATGGATGGCAAAGACTACCTGGACTTTGGGCAGTATGGAGACGATGGATATGCCGATGCTGAAGATGAGGTTGAGGCTGATGAACACCTTATGCTCGGTGCAGCCCCAGGGCCTGGTGTAGTACACGTAGAAGAGAACCACGGCCGTGAACGACAGCGCATAGTGCAGGATGGTGAAAGCCAGTAGACCTGCAGCAGACAAGGGCACAGTGTTGGAGGAGTGAGGGGCAGAGAAAGAATCAATGTTGGAGGAGAGAAGAGCAGACAAGGATCAATGTTAGAGAAGAGAGTATTGGATGAGAGAGGAGCAGCGAAAGGCTCAGTGTTGGAGGAGAGAGGAGCAGAGAAAGGCTCAGTGTTGGAGGAGAGAGGAGCAGAGAAAGGCTCAGTGTTGGAGGAGAGAGGAGCAGAGAAAGGCTCAGTGTTGGAGGAGAGAGGAGCAGAGAAAGGCTCAGTGTTGGAGGAGAGAGGAGCAGAGAAAGGCTCAGTGTTGGAGGAGTGAGGAGCAGACAAGGGCACAGCAGTGGTGGAGGAATGGGAAGCAATTTGGCTTTGGCCTCCTGTCCTGTTCAGTGCAGTATAAAAACACAGTCGAGTTCAACATGCCTTTGGCTTAACCTGAAGTTCAGATGAAAAGCTGCAGCTGCAGTGAGACTGCCCAGCAAACCAAAACAATGATATACGATGGCAAAAAAAAACAATCTCAAAAAATAAAAAAAAATCAATCAATCTTTATATTTCTCCCCATACAGCTCATTGTGAAAAGAATGTATGCATTTCAAAATTAAGAAAGACACTTGGCCACATGACAAAACATTCAGTGCAAAAAAACATTTGATTAATTAAAAATTACACTTCTGTCAGTTGTATCATGGGAAATTCATCCCACACACATTTTGCATCAGATGGCCAGCAGACGTGTGTGCTTGAAAATGTTTACACAGATGGACACTCATCAGAACAGAAGCTTCATTCTCACTGGATTTGCTTTACAATTTTAGAACCCAAGAAAAATGCAAGATGATGAGCTATTGTAATATTTAGCCTGATGAAACCTGCTTGTTCCAATCACACAGCACTCGTGTGACTTGGGCCAATGGCAAGCCCATGAGGTCCATGTCAGTTTCACCTCACCCCCCAACACCTGAGGTCAAATATCTGTTATGTCCCACGCTTCTTTTACAGCCCTTTAATACTGACCATTATTTACTTGTCCTTACTGAAACTTGTTTAGCAGTACACTGCCCTTCAAGGCCAAAAGGCAGTAACTACATAATTTGTAAACATTGGGTTTAGATTGGATATTGACTTTATAACACCTTGTTTGTCTTGTGACTAAATATCTTGCTTCTTCCTTTTAAGAAAGTACATAAAAGCATCACTACTATTGTACCTCCAGCATGTTTCACTGGGCAGTATAACAACTTTAAAGGCATTTTTCTTAGTTTCAAAGTTTGGAAAATTACTATGCTTTGCCTTTGTAGGGCAGCATACAGTACATCTGATACAGTTACTAGACAAAAAGAGACTAGAGACAAGACAGACAGCTCTATCAGACGGGTGGGTTTTCAAGCCATTCGGTGACAGGAGGACAAACATACCTGCATACCAGGACTTGCCGTTGTCCTCCTCTGCGTTGCGCAGCCAGATCTCATTCCAGGAGTGGGCGAAGTCTATGAGCAGGATCAGCTGGATGATGATGAACATGAACGATCCCACGACACCAAAGTAGAACCACACTGCAGAGACAGAGAGAGAGGGAAGGATGGGGGAAGGTTGGCAGGGAGAAGGAGAGAGGGAGGGAGAGATATGGAGAGAGAGGGAGGGATGGAGACAGAGAGGGAAAGGGTGATGGAGGAATAGAGAGAGAGAGGGAGAGGCAAGCAGACAAACATGCATTGGAAACAGGAGAGGATGTTAACTTGATGTTAAACTGATTTGCATGCTGGTCCAACAAGTCCAGCAGAATAAAAACAAATATCAACTATATTCTCACTACTTAATGGGCACTCTTCAAATATTAACATTACATTACATGTAAATTATTAATGTAATGTATATATGATTTATTTTTAATCAAGTCTTGATATAAAACAGACTACAGATCATGCGGTGAAGGAACAGCGCTAATTGGGAAGGAGTGAAATGGGCCTTGGGTGATGACAGGTCAGGTTAGCCTCTGCACAGTCTCTCTAGGCTTTCACATGACATTCACAACATCCGTCTGCCAAAGTACAATAGAGGGAGAACAATAACAGTGTCCTATTTCTACTGCGCCCTTCTTCCTGCATTACACAACAGCTTATATTAAACACACGCATTAAAAAGAAATTACGCCTCCTCTTTTATGACCAGGAAATGAAGACTTGCAAATGATTCAATTATGCCGCCCCCATAGTGAAGAAAGTGCTTTATTACACATTTTTTTTTGTTGGGACTTATGTAATCATAATGCAATCTCGAGCTATTTTTGCACACCACATTTATACACGGAGCACAAAATAGCTCCCCTATTTCAACCAAGCTTGTAAATGTATGCTTTGAAAAAGCCATTAAAAATGAATGCATCCATTACCTTCCCATGGCTCAGATGCCTGTATGAATGGGCTGTTCCTGTGATCATTAATCTTGGGTTGTGGACTATATGTTCCTGGTACCCCGGGCCGTCTGTTGTTATTCATTGACTAAGCCACGGGCAAGAACTCGCCCAAATAAATGTTACTGGTTTTTCCTGCCTTTTTGCTTTTTTGGGTGTGTACTGCTCTCAACAGAGTTAATGTTGTTCTGGACTTAATTTCTGGCTTCACAAAAAAAAAAGAAATTGGTCAGTCTTTTAAAAAACCCTTTGATGTAAAGGCCCAAGACAAACACTGTAAAGTGAAAAATGACTAGCCCCAGGTTTGAGAGAGAGGAAAAAGAAAAAGAAAAACTTTTCTAGAAGCCTTCTTACAGCCATACCATTGTGGAAGGTTCCATCGGGGATGAAGAAAGCACCCACAGTGATTCCGACCAGGATCAGGAACTTCCAGAACCAAAATCTGTAAAGGTCAAAATATAAAACTTAAGTTGAGGGAACACATCAGGCTGTAAGATTTAACACAATTTACTACCGGTCTAGTTACATGTAAATGAATCTGAATTTACTATTAGTTAATATTAGAGATGGACCAACATGCACAGTCACAGAGTTAGAATTGATTGATCAGCATAAAGGATATCCAGCAGGCATTGTTACAATGCAGAATACCAGAGATGCGACCTAGGGAACAATTCTCAGCCTTTATGCCAGTCAACCAGGTGGGAGGTTAACATTTTTACATTACATTACACTTAGCTGACGCTCTTATCCAAAGCGACTTACTGTTATTATTCACAGGGTTTTGGTTACAGTCCCTGGAGCAGTGTGGGGTTAGATGCCTTGCTCAAGGGCATTTCAACCATGGGTAGGGCGGGATTTGAAGCTGTGACTCTGCAATCCCAAGGCCAATTCCCTAACCACTACACCACAACTGCCCACATTACATTATACTACATTTAGTTGGCACTCTTATCCAGAGCGACTTATAGTTACTTTGGGTACAAGGTACAGCCCTTGCTCAGCACTGGTTATTTATTTACCCCCCCACCCACATTCTTTCCACTGGTACTTGATTCGTAGATCAACTCCTTGCCATTTTGAGGCGCGTTTACTCCGCTCACCCGTTCTGTACGGGGGCACGAGGGTCTTTGCTGCTCTGCACTCGAATCATGATGACGGAGAAGAGGAAGAAGAAGCAGGCCATGGAAAAGCACATCCTGTACACCGACTTGTACCCCACGATGACATCACAGTTTACAGAGTTCTCCATACCAGGTACAGACACCTCTATGCCAGATACAGGCACCTCTATGCCACCTATAGACAACTCTATGCCAGGTACAGGTATAGAGGATCCTCCTTGACAGAAACCTGGAATCTGTGAAGAATACAACATATTTCTTTAGGTGTATTACAAGACTAAGTGGAAGTCCTCATGCGCAGACAGGCACCCACACAAATACTGAACCTGTAACATAAGTAACAGCATAAATGCAAAACAGACGCCACACAGAATATGTCTCACAGAACAGCATGTAAACATAAGCATACACATTCATACACACACACACACAAAACTTCTTCAGTTGAGCCCACAATTGAAAATACGTCTTGGAAGAAAATGTAGCTGTTACATTAATTGCTTAGACACAACTCAAATATGTCTCAAATTCAGCAGCTGTAATGGGTAGGGTAAATACAGCATCTTCTCCAAAAAATGTGGCTACACCCAGCACACACACACAGACAGAGACAAAGACACACACACACACACACACACACACACACACACACACACACACACACACACACACACACACACACACACACACACACACGTGCATGCATGCACGCACGCACACACACCCACACTCGCACACGCACACACACCCACACGCACACGCACACACACACCCACACACACACAGGCGAAGGGAAGTGCGGGATGCCAACCTTCTGTAGCTCTGCCTCCATGCCAGGCAGGATCATGATGATTGACACAAGCGTGCCCAGGAGCAGGAAGAAGGAGAAGATGAGGCGCGTGATGGTGGAGTTGTTGGAGGAGGGACAGCAGCCACACAGCAGGCATGGTGCTGAGCCACACAGGCACGAGGCCTGCAATCACCGCCGGCAACAGGGGAGGGGGCGGGGATGGGGACAAGGACAGATACAGACACATCAGTGCAGAAAGAGACCGCAGCACAGGCGAGACGGCGAGACACCGATGGCTCAGGAGTTAGCCAGGGGACAAGAAAATCAAGCAGCAGGAACACAGAGGCAAGCAGAAAAACACGAGAAATAAGCAGGAATGGACAGAGAGAAGAACAGCACGTGTTAGACTGATTTATATTGCATGGCAGGGTTTCGTGCCAATGCCACCACGAACAGTGGACACCTACACCTTACTAAGGTGAACAACCGTTGCCGTGACAACCTACAAATTTGCACACATACAAACATTTGATACGATAATGGATTAACCAGTTTGAACATAATTAACTACCCCTTGTGAGTTCTGAGTTTGAACATTTGAGTTCCACAAAAATTCACAAGCAACTTAACTTCCGGCTTTGACTGTAATGATGCAGGGTAATTATTTGTCACAGATCATGGCTACTTCCTGTGCAGGGAGTTCCTCTTCTCTAATACAAAAAAAGGCATGCCAACAAACTGTCTGTTTGTTACTTTAGTTGCTTTGGCAAAATAATACGAAATACAGGAATATGTTATGAATGTTTTTTTGTATTACTACGTGTGTGTATGGTAAAGGTTAGTATTTGAATACTGACATGTGCTAAATTCTTAGAATGTATGTGCACTAACAAAACCAGAATGCATAAAACACTCGAGAATGCATAAAACACTGGAGTGTTTACCTTAACAAAGGAAAAGAAAATTAAAGTGAAGCATGGTTACGGAGGTACATTTTGATGATTTCGTACTTAAAGCCATCCATGCCTGCCTTTCTAATTTTGACTGTCAACGGCTGGTGTTCATCTACCAAGCATGTCACAGCAATGTGTTCATTTCCCCACCCTGTCAACTCGGCTTCCATGTGAATTATTAATATCTACGCGTAACCATGATGTTAGCAGCAAAGAAAATTGGTTCTCGTCAAACACGTAAATAATGGCCTATATAATGTGACTGTCTAAACGAGACACTATATAGCAGACCACTGATGATATTTGTGAGGCAGGATGTACATACTCAGGTCAGAATGACAGACAATTTAAAAAAGAAGATGTTTTTTTGACACATTTTAGTTAAACTCACTTCCATTAGCTGACGTTAAGTTGAAAGCCTGACCAAATCTAGTACGTTGTAATCCTATCCCAACGTATTGCTATCCACTCCCTGGGGATTTAATCAATGTTGTCATTGTGTAATTGGCATATATCTAATGTAGAGTTAATAACAAACAAACACTGATGTTATGCTATCTAGGTCGTTGACGTTATGCTATCTACTACTATGGTCAAAACAGGCTAGCCAGATCAATTGTGCTTGTCCGGTAGTATTCGTTTTAACGGTTTTACTGACAGTTCCCCACGGTTAATCAGCCTAAAAATATGACAGCTTTTAGTTATATTTCAACTTATACAACGTCATCGCCCGTTACAAGGCAAACACCATACAAAGAGAGCAACAACGCGGACAAGCAGACGTTACTCGGTGATAGTGGTTAGCTACCGTCAACCAAGATAAATAAACAACACCATGAGAAGCAGCGGTCTAGAACTTACACAGCTGGCCAGTGAACATAAAGCCATAGCCGCTCCCATCTTTCAACAAATTTGGCCAATTTCCTCAAATCAGTCGACCTGGGAAGAAGTAGGCACCGAGCGTCAGGTGTCTTGACTCGCTTGACAGTTGACACTAGGCTCGTTCGAGATTCGAGTCCGCCCGTCTGCAACTGGCTGCATACGTCAACGAGAATTGCTGGTCACAGCAGGGGTGGGCATTAAATGAGGAAAATAAAGTCGAACACAAATTCTAACGAGACTGAGCTCGCGCCTCCCCGATCATCGTAGCAGATGACACACAAGTCATGTGTGGAGAGGGAGGGCGGGGGTTGTAGTCCTCTACAGTCTATGGTTGTAGTGGGGTGCACTGAGAGTTTAATTGAAGTCGAGTCTTTCTTATTGTTTAGATTAACATTGGAACAAAACGAGTTGCCCCAAAGTGCTCCACAACATAAACATGAAAACCAAGACAGCAAACTCTTAAAACAAAGACCATAAGTAGGTATATCACACGAACAATGAAATAGAAATGGGATTAATAATTAAATAAATAATGGGCCGGGCTTGACAGCGTCAGATAAACCATCAGAACAAGGTAAACATAAAGAGAAGAGATATATCTTCAAATTGGAGTACAATAACGTACACTTTAGATGACAAGTCCAGTCGGGGAGCACCGGACAATGCACGTGCACAGACGTCAGTGAACTTTTAACCAACCATGGCAAAGTAGCGTCACCGAGGAGGCGTTAGCTAGCCACTTGCAGTTGTGTGGAGGCAACTGCAAAGGTCTGTACGATTTGTCTGTAAGCGTCATGCTCCCGCGAGTTTTCGGGTCATGTGTCATGGTCGCATTGTTGTGACAACTCGTGACAACCTCACACATTTCGGGCATGTCGGACACAATTTCTAACCACAATGCAACATTTTCAGCGTCAGGCTGCAAACGGATGCATCCGCATGCAAACGTCTAGCTCAAGTCAAATGCGGCCACTGCAAGGTGCACAACCGAGAAAGCATGAGACGACGTCTTAGTCACGTGACTTAAAGGACGTCACCAAAGCATTATTTTCATATCATCAAACCTCATCTCTGTACAGGTATGACTGTTATCGCACTGTTTTGAATATGTACTATTGCGTTTCACACGGCTGTCTAAAAACATCTGAAACATCAGCGGTTACATGTGACTTTAACAAAAATTAGACTTTAATGACCACATTTATAGGACGTTTTCCAGCGCCCTCAGCTGGAAATGAAAGCTATAGCATAAAGAAAGAAAAAGGAGGGAGAGAGGTAGCAGCCTATACCATCACCGCATCATAAAACAAGTGGCATAAGTAGGCCAAATAACATGTCCCATTTCCTGTTCCAGTCATAAACAAAGTTCAGTCTTTTATTGTTCTGTCTTGATAGCTTCCAGGAACCTTAATTCCGAGCGTTCATAGCCTACCTACATTTATACTTATTCAGAATTAGTCCGTGTAGTGTCGTTGCAACAACATAGCAGGCCTATACTGTAAACACACTTGGTGGCAAGTCAACTCGTGAGTTGTTATTCACTTTTTAGTAGAAAACAATTCAAAATATCCATGTGGATGGCAGATTGCCAGCACAAAAGCTGGTAGCTTCTTGAGGAAATTCAGAAACGTGGCCAGGTATAAGCATAATTGTGTCTCCCCTGTAAGTTTCTGTATTTTTAAGAGTCTTTCATTCCAGCATACCGGACTGGACTGGACATTTTAGTCAAAGAATTTATCGTGCATATGCTTTAATCTACAGTGGTAGTAGTTAGGCTACCTGTGTGCAAACCAATTATGCTGATGCTGTTAATACCTTGGCTTAGCTGCATTACATGTGTGTGCCATGTGGGTTTGTATTTATATACTCTTGGTGTGTGTAGTTATGTATGCATCTCTCTCGCTCTCTCGCGCTCTCTCTCTCTCTCTCTCTCTCTCTCTCTCTCTCTCTCTCTCTCTCTCTCTCTCTCTCTCTCTCTCTCTCTCTCTCTCTCCCTGCATGCTAAATGTACACACAGCCTAGACAGGTAAACTGGTAAAACTGGATGGTCTAGTCAACTGGATAGTCTACCCTTTATTTGACTGCAAAATAGTAGTTTGAATACTTTTACCATATGGATGTTTGCAAATGTTGCATTCGCACCAAACAAATTTCAAGTAATGTAGACAGTGCATGTTGAACAGACACAATGGCGATGTGTTAAATAATGATTTCTTAAAGAAAAACACATGGCAAGAGTCTAGAGTGAAAATCAGTTAAACCACAAAAGGTGGATTTTTCCCAGGAGGCACACACATTGGAGGACGGCATGGGTCAGGCCTGCTCTGTTAGGGAATGATCTCCATAATTACAACAT
>CM050218.1:31280000-31335000 GCA_027475355.1 Coilia nasus | reverse complement strand
TTCTTGCCATAAGGCTAAAGTGTGGAGAGGATTTGCTGCATTATAAAAAACATTACAATTTCCCACAAGGGTTTCAGTTTGATCTGTGTGTGCAGCCAAACATATCCAAGTACGAAGTTGTCTGGCTCGCTGATGTTTTATTGATTATTGTGCTTGAGAGTGTATTTATACAGCACTGCTGGTAGGAGATAAGGTTATGATTAAAGAAACAGCTGAGCAGAGATTCACTGTTGGATAGGGAGTTATCTAACAAAAGAGAGATAGGGAGGAAGAGTGGGAGGCCAGTGCTGACAGCAAGCAGCACAGACGGTTGTACCCTTGTAAGCTTTAGGTGCAGTCTTATCTTAATGGACACAGAAAAGATGGCTAGGTGCTTATGGGTCTGTATGGGGCATATCCACAAAGGATACAGTGTCTTTTCTCTTTTTGCTGGATCTTCATCTACCTCTTTCTTTCTCTCTCTGTCATAAATAGTATACAGGAGGTTGTAAGTAAAGACTTCTGAAAACAAGAGGTAAATTCCTAAGAAAGTAAAGAGACTTTTTCCACGTCATATTATCAGTGCATGTGTCCTCAACTGTAAGTTGTTTTGGATTAAAGCATCTGGTAAATGTAATGTAATGTTTTACGTTCGGGGTGAATAATAATAATAATAATAATAATAATAATAATAATAATAATAATAATAATAATAATAACAATAATAATATAATCTGCATTTGCATAGTACATTTCATACAAAGGATGTAGTTCAATGTGCTTCAGCAGTGTGGCAAAGGAACACAGAACAGAAATACACATGGCACGCTTTGCTATAGTCCAGTATTGCTGGAGAACCCAGTAAGGGCAGCCTGGACAGTCTCAGGATTGAGACGACTGCAGACGAGTGTGTGTCCATTCTTATAACTTTACGGGTGTCCTGAAGCGAGTCCCCTGCTCTGTCTTAATCAGCAGCAGAGCCTACCCGCTGGGTGCCGTTGACTTGCTTGATGAAATGAAGGGCCGTGCTGTTTATGTCCCTTCACTGGGCAGTGTGTAATGAATTGTGTCAAGTGAGTGACCGGGCGGTAAACCAGAGCCGACAGTCCTTGGTTGTGCTTCATCTATGCGGAAATCAGCTTGTCTTATTGAATGCGGCTGACAAGACACTAGAGACAAAAAAGATGTGTGGATTACGACATATACTGTGATGCACTGCATGGCACTGAATGTGAATCAGCATCACTGTCATGAAATGAGTGTATGTGCTGAGGAAAGTTAATGTGGATAAGTTTATGAGGAGTACCTAATGATTTGCAAAACAAATTCATGCACATCACACACACACGCACACACAAACACAAAACACAACAACATGAAAGAGGTATGGCGGGGAGTAAGGACCATCACTGGGCTTGGAGGAAAAGGCGGCAAGGCTGATGGCGACATTTCCAGGGCCAATGAGCTGAATCACTTCTACAACCGGTTCAGCAACTCTGGTAATGGGCCAGCCATCGACACCCCCAATTGTCACCTCCAGAGCACCTCCCCCACCTGCCTCTGACAACGACCCTGACATTGACTGCACAACTGGTGTCAGCACACCTCCCCACCCCCTACCTCTGCTTACAAACCCCTCACTTCCACCAACCCCCACTCCCACCATCCCCCACCCCACCCCCTCACCTCTGCTGATGGACCCCCCATACACACCACCCCCCACATACACCCCGGCACCTCTGACTACGGACCCCCCACACACCCCACACACCCCTACCACTGCCCACGGACCCCCCACCCCACTCCCTTACCTCTGCCTATGGACCCCCCACACCCACCATCCCCCTCACTCATCCCTTCACCTCTGCCTATGGACCCCGGACATCCACCACCCACAGTCACTACTGATCAGGTGAGAGGAGCACTTAAGAGGCTGAAATCCAAGGCGGCAGGACCCGACGGCGTCTGTGCCAGACTGCTGAAGACCTGTGCAGTGGATTTAGCCGCACCTCTCCAACACCTCTTCAACAGGAGTCTGCAGGTAGGCAAGGTCCCGACATTGTGGAAAACTTCCTGCCTGATACCTGTACACAAGAAGGCTCACCCAAAAGAACCCAACGACTACAGACCGGTTGCCCTCACCTCACACCTACTGAAGACACTCGAGCGTGTACTGCTGCTCAACCTTCTCAAACCTCAGGTTCGCCATGCACTGGACCCCCTGCAGTTTGCCTACCAAGAGAATGTGGGGGTAGAGGATGCTATCCTGTATCTTCTACACAGGGTGCACTCTCACCTGGACAAAGGAGGCAGTGCTGTGAGAATTATGTTCTTTGATTTCTCCAGTGCTTTTAATACCATCCAACCACTCCTGTTGAGAGACAAACTGCTGCGGATGGGAGTGGAGCCTGGCCTGGTGACCTGGATCACGGACTACCTCACGGAACGGCCCCAGTTTGTCAGACTTGTGGACCTTACATCAGAGACTGTGGTCAGCAGCATAGGTGCACCGCAGGGAACTGTGCTCTCCCCTGTACTGTTTACCCTGTATACCACCGATTTCAGCTACAACTCAGAGACTTGTCACATGCAGAAGTTCTCTGACGACACTGCAATCGTGGGGTGTATCAGGGATGGACAGGAGGGGGAGTACAGGTGCCTTGTGGAGGACTTTGTTGGGTGGTGCCGAACTAATCAGCTGCAACTGAACACCACCAAAACCAAGGAAATGGTGGTGGACTTCAGGAGAACCGCCCCGCCGCTGGTGTCTGTCACGATTGATGGGGAGAATGTCGAGACAGTCTGCACTAACAAGTACTTGGGGGTACACCTCGACAATAAACTGGACTGGTCTACTAATTCAGATGCACTCTACAGAAAAGGACAGAGCAGACTGTACTTCCTCAGGAGGCTGAGGTCTTTCAATGTCTGCAACAGACTCCTGCTGATGTTCTACCAGTTTGTCATGGCCAGTGTGCTGTTCTATGCTGTGGTATGCTGGGGTGGCAACACTAGGAAAAGAGACAATGGGCATCTGGACAGACTGGTGAGGAAAGCAGGGTCTGTGGTGGGCATGGAGCTGGAGTCTCTTACTACAATAGCTGAGAGGAGGACCCTGAGCAGGCTGCACTCTACTGGACAACGACCGCCACCCCCTACACACCACCATCATCAATCAGAGGAGTTTGATCAGCAACAGACTCCGGTCCCTCTCCTGCAGGACAGACAGGCTGCGGAGGTCATTTGTCCCCAGGGCCATACAACTGAAGGAGCTGAGCATCATGGACTGGAGTGCTTGAGCACACACACTCACACACACACACACACACACACACACACACACACACACACACACACACACACACACACACACACACACACACACACACACACACACACACACACACACACACACACACATGCTGTCCCTGGTGGTGACTATGGACAGCAATATACTGCACTACCCTGATAACTACTGCACTAAAGGACCCTTCTATAACTACTGCACTAAAGGACCCTTCTATAACACTGGACAATTTTACTGGGACACTGTAATCTATCTACCACAAAGCACCTTATCACGACACTTGTTTACCTCGTGGAATTCTTATCACTGGACAATTTTACTGGGACACTGTAATCTATCTACCACAAAGCACCTTATCACGACACTTGTTTACCTCGTGGAATTCTTATTACCTTACTTATTATCATTACAATGTTTTTTCTTCCCTCAGTTCAGTGAATGTTGTATTATGCAGACGTGTGCAATAGGCTTGATCTGTTTTTTGCAATGTGTATTATGTGTATGCTACTGTGTGCAATAGGCTTGATCTGTTTTTTTTTTGCAATGTGTATTATGTGTATGCTACTGTGTGCAATAGGCTTGATCTGTTTTTTTTTTGCAATGTGTATTATGTGTATGCTACTGGACACCTTAATTTCCTTCGGGATCAATAAAGTTACTCTACTCTACTCTACTCTACATACACACCTTTAGCTGTTGTTCTCATAGCTGGAGCACCGTTTAGCACGCTTAGTCATTAGTACATTACATTTGCCCGCACCAGCTCTTCCATTAGTAATCACATCTAATGGCTCCTCATAGGACACCACAGTTCAGATTCTTGTTGTTACTATGGTGACTTCAGGGGCCTTGCTGGTTGCTCATATGAACGAGAATGTGGTGGCAGGGTACAAATGTCCTCACGGGCCCTACCACTGATATGAGTGGAGAATAAATGGGTCTAATACTGAAACACAAAATGGTTGGTCCAAAAGGAAAGATGCTTCATGAATCAGAAACCTGAAGAGGGAGAGGGGCCTTAGGGCTGTTTGCAGTACTTCAGCTCCCCCAAGTGGACGACAGCAGGTATAGGTGTTTTTTTTTCTCTGTGTAATAACTCCCATGTTCCAGGCAGGTGAGGTCATGTTTGCTTTCGCCTTTCCATTCATGCAACAGATTTTATTTAATTTTCATTTTTGGTAATTTGGTATAACCTCTTCATTTGCATTCTGTTATAATGTAATTCATTAACCATAACCAAAACAATGGTTCTAAAGTGCTGGAACTCTTTATTAATTGTTGCTTGAAAATAACACACTGCTGTTCATAAACAAAGGATGTGGTTACTTCATGCAGAGCTAGCTGAATGGAGATTTTCCAAGGCTGTACTTGTGGAAATAGTACTATATGGAAATACAAAATAATCTCAAAGACAAATAGGCATATAATTCAGTGATGAAAGAAAAGAAAGAAAGAGAATGAAAAAAAGACATCAGACTTTTTTGGGGGAATTGACAAAACATTGCTATAGTGATTCATGAATATTTACACCTTTCTGTTTTCTAGACATTTAGAATGAATGAATCGCTCAAACTCGACTATGAATTGTTGAGTAGATATGGAGGCTGCTGAGAATTTAGTTTTATGTTTACAAAGAACACAAAATACTTGTGCATGTAGGAAGAGCACCTTAGGGAGAAACTATAGCTATTACACCTACCCCTACACTATCTATAATCAAGTAAATAGTTCAGGCTGTTAGTCCCTACTCCCAGGTATAACACGCACAACTGGCCGCTGACTACAGCTGTTCACGCAACCTCATGTGAGCTGTACAGGACAGAGCAGCTGAGGGGATGGCCAACTGGAGCCGTACAGACAGATGCTCAACAAGGGTTAACCTGAACCAGCCGGCTACCGTTACAGTGACTGGGGCTGCTGGGGCCGTTTACATGATCCACTCAGCAGCACCTACCTATCGCTTTCCCCCATGGCTTTCACCATGCCAACAACATGCATCTCACCCAGGACCACTGGCAAGCCTTTGCAGTTTCCTCCAACATTTCCTTAACAATTAAAATCAATAGATAAATAAATCAATACAAGACACTTGCACATGTGGGGAGATCACCCATTGTACCACACATCAGGCTTTCCTAACTACAGCCATTACAATTATCCATACACTATGTGGGACACATCCTCAGCAGTGTACCTCAGGATCAACGGGTGTTTCGGGCCTTTATTCACTGTACACCCTCCCCTGAGGCGGCCCCACTAAAGGTGATCAATCCTTTAGTGTGTGTCCACAGTTCAGCTACCTGCTACCCAAATTTCCAAAATGTACTTCCTCAATTCACTTACAACCACAGTTTACTTCCAAAATTTACTACCTACTGTTCATTACCACCTGTTTGCACGACTTCCAAAGTTTTAAATTAACTACCACCACAATTTACTTCCAAAATGACCTGCTTACTTACTAATTAGGACTTATTATTGAATATTTGCACTTTTTTTACCACCATTTTACCACAAATACTATCACTTTGCAGTCACTAACGCATATGCCATTACACAAACAACCCTGCCAATGCTAGTTCTAAAGACGATTCTACCCACTTATTTAACATTAAGTGTATACACCTCTTGAATCTAATGGTGACTAATGCTCAGTTATAGTAATACAGTAATAATCACATATTGATCCTTTTATGGGTGACTGTTATATAATAATAATAAACTGGCTGTTGCCACTTACCAGTAGGAGAGAACCTCAGAGAACTGGCCCGCATCTCTGGCTTAAAGTGGCGAGAGCTCACGATTCTACCCACTGACTTAACATTAAATGTATACACCTCTTGAATCTAATGGTGTCTAATGCTCAGTTATCCCGTGTTCCATACACCGCAAAACCCCGGGAAACTTGGCCACTCTGTATCCCAATACACTGCACGATCCCAGAGAGCCTGATTCTAAGCTGCCCATGTGTGTAATGGCTGCCATTTATAAGCCTCTTCTTCTGTGTTTCTATTGACCCACTAAACGCACTACTGCCATCTGCTGGTCTGGGGTGCCCATCCTTCTCTGCACAAACAGCCCTAGGTTGCACTAATCTCCACCACCTTACTAATGTCCTGTGCTGAACCAGTACCCACGCTAACCACTCCCAGCCTCCACTGCTACATTAATAAATAATAATAATAATAATAATAATAATAATAATAATAATGACGCAATCACGCAATGCCCCGTTGCATGCGGGCTCTTGCGTGATGCAACAACGCAGTATCACTATAATAATAATAATAATGACGCAATATATGTATATAGAATTTGGCCACCAGGATAACAAAATCACACATGTATTGAAGTCTGGGGTCTTCATTATTACTGTAACCAACAATGATATCTTTCAATGAGATTTGCAAATCATGGTGATTGAGATTCGTAATTCATGATAGTTCTCGAAAAATGATACCTCACAGTGCCTGTCTACCTAGAGGTCAAAGGGCGGGTGTGTTAAGGGTGGAAATACTACTGTATGTTTAACACTGACGATCTATTGATTATCTTGTCCTGATTGGTCTGTGGTTGATACAGGTAGGCGATTGGCTGAGAGATGACGGAGGTGGAGCTGATGCTGGACTTTGCCTCATCTGGCCGCTCCGGCCGTCGCAACGCCCTGCCTGACATCCTGGGCTCGCCAGCGGGGGTCAACCCCACTGACCTGCCCCTCAAACTAGCCCAGCTGTCAGTTACGGGTATGATGTTTACACATAATGTTCTTCACTGTGCATTTTTTATCCATGTTTCCCCGTGTCAATACATAACTATGTCAATTACAATTTTTGGTTTACACATAAACATTTAAAATTATTAGATTTTAGTACACAGTCAAAACTGTAACTACTATTTTAGGTATTATTTAGGTATCTATTTTCATGGTCATATGCACATTCTCTGAAGTCTGTCGCCCAAGTTGCTTTGGGGGCGTTCCTGAGACAATATGCTATTTTGACGACGGGAAACGTGAACATTGAGCCTGGCGCATGGTTCAAAAGGGTTGGTCTTAAGTTACCTAATTAATCATAGGTGTGTTCTGGGAGTAACATGCAATAAACCAATCAGAGTTTATATTCTCATTCCCTTTAAAAGTCAGCCACGCTATTTCCATGGCCTATTGTCATTACGTTGGTGGGTTTGCCTGGACATCATTGACACATGACACACTGACACATTTTTTCTTTGGAGACCAATCTGCTTGTGCGTGAGCAGTTAATCTTCGGGAATGGAAGAAACCCACCAAAACCCTCATGCATTCGTTATTTTTACTTTTTCTTTAAGTGTATTTTCACAACATTTCTTCACAACCTACAGTAGAAATCTCACTCCACTTTACAGCATAATCTCATTCTAATCTACAGTGTAATCCCAGTCCAATTTACCATCTGCTTCCAGTCCAACATAGATTACAAACCCAGTTCCCCCACACACACACACACACACACACACACACACACACACACACACACACACACACACACACACACACTGGTCTCCCAGTCCTCCTCTATGGGTTTGCTTAACAGTGCCACCCTGCCAAAGATCAAGGTAACACACACGCACACACACCATACCAAACCCAGTTCATTGTTCACCTTTTTGGTGCATCCTCATCCCAAAGGTGCCCCTTGTTTTTGTGCTTTTGCCTCCCAGATGGACCAGGAGGGGCTCAGTCCCCCAGCTCAGAGGAGCCCCCCAACTCCACCGACAGCAGTGCCACCCAGGAGGGTCCATAGACCTCCCGACACCACCCCCCACCCCCCTATGGCACCACCAGGGCAACCATTGCCAAGAGACAGGACATGGGGAAGACTGATGTCAGAGCTCTGTCTAAATAGTCTCATGTAGCTCACGTGTGTGTGTGTGAGAGTGTGCGTGTGTGTTTATGGAATGCATGTGTGTGAATGGGAAATGTGGATCTGTGTGTGTGTGTGTGTGTGTGTGTGTGTGTGTGTGTGTGTGTGTGTGTGTGTGTGTGTGTGTGTGTGTGTGTGTACATAGAGTGTACCTGTGTATGTGTGTGTGTGTAAGTGTGAGGGTGTGAGATGTGAGGCTGTAAATGCTACAGAGGAGAGGAGGAAGAGACAACAGAGTGAGAAGAACAGGAGCGGTCATACAGAAAACTGATTTTATTCCAAAGATGACAACTTCCTGTTATGAAACCAAGTGACGAGAAGACCAAGAGCATTTTTTTAACTTTAATGATATTTTTCAAAAAATACACCAAAATGTGATGTATTTGCAATGACCAGTTTAAATCATTTGTATTTGGTTCATTCATTTGTAAATCACTTTCGCTGAAAAGCAGCCCTGACTGATTTAAAATATTTGGACTACAACATTGTTTTCTAATTATGATCATAATACCTGTTAAGAATTTCTTGGACAGGGGAAACTGGACAGGGAATATGCTGGCTGTTTTTAAGGGTTTGTGAATCATCCCAGATGTGTTCTGAAAGAGAACACTTGAAATATGCAGTCATGGAGTCCAGGTAATGAAAGGATATATGACCAGGTGTTGCTGTAAAGGGCTGTTGGTATACTCTGTATATCTGGCACTAGGATGTTCAAAGACAGTGACTAAGTGTGTGTACATGTGTGTTTTTGTGTGCAGAAAGTCAGAAAACTTTTTAAGGAGATTTATGTAGCATTTTCTCTGACAGCGAGAGCAATCCGGCTAAATACCCAATTGAACTGTACTAACAGGATCTTCAACAACATTTGTTTAATCTTGAGAAGCTAATATTCAGGAATGACTATTGGACTGGATTTATTTTGGTTTTGTATCCCAAAGACATAAAATGATGCCCCGAACATGTTAATGTCCCTATTTGCTAATGTCTCTATTTCTGACACAGTTTACTTGAAGCAAATTCATGTTGATATACCACTGTGTTTGTGTTATTCTATATCAGACAAGTGATGTGTGTTTTCACAGCAGCCCAGTGCACTTCAGATTCACACAAAAAAATCTCTAATATGAACGAGTGCGCATTAGTGTCTTTTTTGTACATGTAACATGAGATGGCAGTTTTGCACTGATATCAGATGAACAGTGGTACTGTATCCAAAGGTTAAAATGGTTTAATAAAACTCCATAAATGTAAACATTAGAGACACTCCATAAGCAGTCCACAAACATCCCAGAGGTTATGTTTCCTACATCTGTTATTTGTACAGTACACCTACACTCACAGAAAGTGTATTTTGATAAGATGGTGTGCTTTTTGCAGATAATAAGTAATTGTTTTTGTGGGACGAGTGTCGGTATTGCAGGCCTCTCTGGGTACTGGTAGCATCTGGGGCTGGTAGCATCCAAGAAATGTGTATTATGTTATTGGAGGGTGTATGCAGAGTGTGTGTGTGTGTGTGTGTGTGTGTGTGTGTGTGTGTGTGTGTGTGTGTGTGTGTGTGTGTGTGTGTGTGTGTGTGTGTTTGTGTGTTTTATCAGAAGGTGTTGGCAGTGCTCTGTCTGGATGGGTGCCCTCCAGGGTTATGTGTCTGCACAGAATGAATGCACATGGACAAACCAGCAGCGTACCAGGAAGCCTAATAAATAACATGCACTCCTCTGTCAGTGCTGTCAACAGAGTGCCAGTCGTATAAGACAACATCTAATAATAATAATAATAATAATAATAATAATAAAATTTATTTGTATAGCACAGTTCATACATGCAAGATGCAGCTCAAAGTGCTTTACAGTTTAGCAGGGTTGTTACAGGACAACATTTCTTGCAGTCCAGCGGTGCCGGAGCAGATGAATACAGTAGCAAACCGACTCTTGCGTGAATACAGGTAGGCAGTCCTTGTAGGCCCTAGTCAGCAATCTTTGTAATCCAGTGGCGCTAGAACTATGCAATGCCCTGTTAATGTGGGCTCTTATGTGAACATAGGTCGGCAGTCTTTGCAGACCAGAGGCACTAGACGAGGAAAGTTCATTTAGGCGCAGTCAGTTGTTAGTGTCCCCAGGGAGCAACAGGGGCGAGGAAAAACTCCCTGTTTGTTTGATTTGTGTGAATATTCAGGAAGAAACCTCAGGAATCGGTGAGTAAAACTCCCTGTTTTTCTAGGAAGACACCTCAGGCAGAACCACGTCTCCCAGGGAAGCCCATTTGCTGGGGCTGGTAACGGAAAGTCTGTGACTGTTTGAAGGGCCTTTGGTCTGGGCGGGGGAGTCTGGCTGAAGGGACTTTGGTCTGAGAGGTTAGGTATAGGCATGGTTTAATAGGTAGGTCTTTAGTTGTCGCTTGAAGATGTCGATGGATTCTGCTTCTCTGATGTGCTGTGGTAGGGCATTCCATCTCTTTGGGGCAAAGTATGAGAAGGCCGATTCCCCGATCCTTTTGGGTGGTGCGTCTGGAATCCTCAGGAGACCGGCATCAGCGGATCTAAGGGCTCGTGCAGGGGTATAAGAGGATAATGCGTCAGTAATATAGCATGGGGCAAGGCCATTTACAGCTTTAAATACCAGTAGTAGTACTTTGAAGTCAATTCTATAAGATACAGGTAGCCAGTGTAGTTCAGCCAGTACAGGAGTAATGTGCTCCATCTTTCTTGTTTTTGTTAGTAATCTTGCAGCCGAGTTTTGAATAAGCTGTAGTTTTTCAATTGATTTTTTTGGGAGGCCTGTGAACAAGGCATTGCAGTAGTCTAATCTACTTGTAATAAATGCGTGAACAAGTTTTTCAGCATCTGGCTGGGTCAAGAAGGGACGAACTTTTGCAATATTTCTTAGATGGAAGTATGCTGTTTTAGTAACTTTGTTGATGTGTGGTTTGAGGCTTAGGTCAGAGTCAAAGATGACACCTAGGCTAGTTACCTGTTCTCTGACATATTGGTTTAGGTTACCTAGACTGGGGAGGAGAGCTTCACATTTGTTTTTAGGGCCAATAAGTAGTAGTTCGGTTTTGTTTTCGTTTAATTTTAGAAAATTATTGCTCATCCAATGTGTGACAGCTGACAAACAGGAGGTTAAAGACTGTAGAGCTGTGGTTTTGTTTGGCTCAACTGAGATATAAAGTTGTGTATCATAGGCATAACTATGAAAGTCTATATTATGTTTTTTGATAATGTTGCCCAGCGGTAGCATGTATAATGAGAAAAGGAGGGGGCCAAGACAGCTGCCTTGAGCAACACCGAAGGGTACGTCGTGATTTTTAGATATATGATCTCCTAAACTAATATAGAATTGTCTTCTGGTGATGTATGACTCAAGCCATTTTAGTACATGGCCTGAGAGGCCCACCCACGTTTTGAGACGATGTAGTAGTATGTTGTGATCGATTGTGTCAAAGGCGGCACTTAGGTCCAAGAGGACTAGGGCAGAGACTTTGTTTGTGGCTGTACTGAGTCTGAGGTCGTTTACTATTTTGGTTAAAGCAGTCTCTGTACTATGATTTGCTCTGAAGCCTGATTGGAATTTTTCTAGGATGTCATTTTCATTAAGGAATTGGTTGAGCTGTATGAAGACAGCCTTTTCAAGTATTTTGCTTATAAATGGGAGGTTGGAGATTGGTCTATAGTTATTTAGTATGTTATAGTCCAGATTTGGTTTCTTTAGCAATGGCTTCACTACAGCAGTTTTAAAGGCGCTTGGGAAAACACCTGTGAGAATGGAGGTGTTAATGATCTGTAATAGGGGTGTGTACTACTCCTCTCTCAGTACTGCCCAAAGCTGGCCATGCGCATATGAGCAAAGGAGTACGGCTAAGGCCTAAGGGGGTGGCCATTGAAAAACAATAGACAATTCAAAAACAGTTAAAAGAATCGTGCAAATATAGTGTCTTTTGCTATAGTGTTGATTTGACCATTTGAGGAACAGTCGAGTTCATGGTCTTGGGAAGGAACCCTTTCTGAGTTTCACAGTGGTGTATCCAAAAGCAGTGATATCTAAATATCAGTGATATTGCAAAGTGAAATGACTTTGACTTTGAGGCAACAGTAAATAAAGGAAAATAGCTATTGTACTAATTGCTATTTCTGACACTGTAGTTGTTGTCTACTATTGCAGTTATTACTACTTCCTTGTTATCACTATAACATTTTATTCTTTTTTTGTACAGGCTGTGTGACATCCTCCAATTTGTAATTTATTTTCATTACAGTCCATATACAGTAGGTCCATTCAACTACTCAACTTTTAATCAGGTGAAAAAAGTTTATGAATTGTTAATGCATTTGAGGGAAAAGCCTTTTGAGTTTTGGTTCAGTGGTAGAATATTTTGGTAAGGTAATGTCCTATTTCAGACACTGGGTGGCGCCCTGGTATCAAATGGTGGTAGCATCAGTGGCCATTGGGTGGTTAGTATTGGGCATCAGAGTACTGCAGTGTAAGGGAGTAATGTGAGTAAACAATATTGTGGATCCTCTCTTGAATGTATAGATGTAACAGTAAGTTGTTCCGTTTTTATCCTGCTCTAGGCTGGCTCGGGTCAACACAACAAAAACACAGAAAAAAAGCAATGTTTTAGAAAGGTTCATGTGCTAAGAGAAAACAGATAAATAATCAGACATGAAGATTGCATTCCATCTGCTAAAAAATCATAAAATATTTTCCGAAATAAATGTGGTGCTCAAAGACAGACACCACAGATAAACTAGTAGTACCACTACAACAAAAATAACAACAACTACTACTACTACTTCCATACTACCACTACTGCTACTACAACTATTATTGTATTGTATTGTACTAAGTATTATTGTATTGTAAGGATTTCAAGAATTGTTCTATGGAAAAACTATCTATCTTCACATCGGATTGACTACTGGATTATTCACAGCAAAGAGTAATGCCATATGTGGCTTAACCTTGCTTTCACTGTCTTAACCTTGCTTAACCTTGTTTTCACTGTCTGACTTTGAGATTACAACATGAGTGTTATTGTGCAAAGAGTCTGAGTTCCCATGCCTGTTTGTTGCGATTAGAGGCTGGTTGGGTATTAATCAGGGTAAGGCTGAAACAGCTGTCCATCTGCGCCTTTTAAACTGCCTAAAACCACAAACACCACAGCTCTCAACTGGCAAGCCCCAATGAAAGTGAAGTATCTGAAAGATGTACAGAGTATCATGTATTAACTTGCTGGGGGAAGTGGGTGTACGTGTGTCCCAAGTATTGAGTTATGTCTGTGGTCAGGAGTAAGGTTTCCTTAAAATGGTCAGTATTGTCCTCTGGCTGGCCTTCCATGCTTGCTGTTGTCTAAAGGCCTGTCTTGTTTGGCTTGACCTGCCCATGGCCTTCTGCATTTGGCAACAGTCTAATGTTAATTCTGGTATTGATTTCAGCAGGATGTACACAGTGGGCTCAGATCTATATCTACAATGTAATTCATGAGTGGGTATTACTGCATTAAGTTACGAGAACAGTTCCTTAAAATGAAGGGGATCCGTTTCTCACACCAGTAGAGCTACAGTACATGGAAATTAGCATGGAAGACCTGACATTTAGAGTGCACTGATACACAGCAATATGAATAAAAGACAACCCAGATTGAGTTCTGCTCTGCTTAATGCAAAAAGACCAACTTTGACTGAGGTTTGAATAATGTAATTAAAGGCTCATGCATTTGATTACCAAAGTTATTTGAAGATGTATTCACTTCATGAAACTGATCTGAGCTGAGTTTCAGGGGTAGTACATGGTAGGCATAGTTCTGGTGCTGGCAAAGAGTAACACTGTTGGACTGCCTTGTGCCTTCACACCTTGCTGTCATGGTAACCAAACATGGCTGTGATATGGGGATGGGAGGGGTGGTGAGCACAGGGTGCAGGGGTGACATGAGTCCCCCAGATTCCTCCCAAAAAGTGAATGTAAACATTGCTTCACCTCTCTCCAACCATCCCACCTTCTTCACACTCACTGGCCAGAAGCCACACAGCAATGGCCACCGACTGCGAAGATGTGGTTGCTAAGCAACAAGTTACTGGGGTAACCAATCCTTGGGCTAAAAAAAGATAGACCCAGTCCTTGAAAAACGCTCTGCCATGGCAATGTGACGTTTCTCCTCTTGAACAGAGACGCCACTGTTTTCCTCGCAGGCCTATTCAACCCGCGAAGCCGAGGTTATTGCTTGTTGTCAGCAATGGAAAATACATTGGCCTTGAAAGCTGACTTGTGGTGACTACAAAAGAATGCTTTTACCATGGTGGAATGAGTTAAGGTTGAGGGGAGGTAGCAGGGTAGAGGAGAGGGTGTGTGTATAGAAACGGATGGGTAGGCGAGCAAATACATAAGCCACTGCCTTGTGGATAAAAATAATACAAACCCATAACGCTAGAGAGACGAGATTCTATACAGCCCACAAAATGAACTGCAACCATTCTGTATTTAAACAGAACATTTGATCATGCTTTGTAGCAGTGATGCAATGTTTAATGAGACATACAGTGCATGAATTATGGGTGTGACATATAAGCTACTTAAATGCTGAAGGACAGATGCATCTTCCAATGAAAGCTGACCTTTGCACTGAGCTGCACATCTGAGTTACAGTGTCACCCCTTCATCTGAGCCTTGGAAGGGGTTCAAACTGTGGTGCCCTTGTGATGAAAGAAGGACATCACTCGCCTCAGTGCTCCCAACATTCTGGGGAACAGTGCGGTGAGGACACAGGAGGAACTGGCCACATACAGTGACACAGCAACCAGCAACGCTCAGGTTTACACATCAATTGATCCGATCCAATCAGAAAAATCATGGGAGTGGCAAGGGGGGCGCTGGCACTGCTAAGTCCAGGACAGCGCAGGATCGGGGTGGGGCGACGTGGCAGGGGTGGGGCGATGTGGTGAGGTGGCATGTCTGGATCTGCTGGGGGTGGGGCGATGTGGTGGGGTGGCATGTCTGGATCTGCTGGGGGTGGGGCGATGTGGTGGGGTGGCATGTCTGGATCTGCTGGGGGTGGGCACAGACAGGCTGATGTGCTGCACATGTCTGTGAACGTGCCAGCACAGCCTGGCTAATTTAGCCCCTCCCACACTACTGGGCACACAGCATGTGTGTGTGTGTGGGTAAGGAGAGAGGACAGGCTGGCAGAGCATCCATACTAGAATGAGCACATTATTATGTGTTTTTATTATATATTTATTTTATTTATTATATATTTAGCACTGTCAACTTGTTTGTTAATCACTGCTTTAGCAGATCAGAATTGGAGATATTTAAAGAAATGGATGAATTTTAAAGTGTGAAGACAGAGATAGAAAGAGACAAGCAGAGAGAGAGATGGAGGTAATCATCTGATAGATGAAGGGCAAGGTAGAAAGAGAAAGAGAGAGAGAGAGAGAGAGAGAGAGAGAGAGAGAGAGAGAGATGTTGGAAGAAACCAACAGACAGAGAATGAGGCTGGCAGTAAAATAGACAGGCAGTGGGAGACTCTATGGAGAAATGGGGAGTGCAGAGATTGAGAGTATAGCGGGGTTTAAAAGGGGAAAGCTTACATAATGGCAATGTTTTATTTAAAGGTTGTGGTGAGTAAAGTGCTGGAGTGCAATATCTGTCCAGCTTGCCAGAGCGCCCTTGTTGGAGGGTTTCAACCCTAGGGGCGTCTTGCTCTCACTCTCACAAATATTCACACACAAATGCAAACACACATGAACACAAGCATGCAGGCATTACAGCAGAGATTTGCAAATATGTGCAAGGGTGCACACAGACACACACACACAATGATGTGATAAGATATTTCATGGGGTAGTTGGCCTTAAAAATGAACTTTTACCATATACGATTATGGTCCCAAAAGCAAGTGCAAGTGAGAGGTTGGCTGTACAGTAGGTACTGCTTACTGATTGTGAACCCTCAAACATTTGTCTATCTGTTTATCAGTACATCTTATGAACACATGCAATTCTAGAGTCTGTTGGGGCCCCAGGCAAAAAAATCCACAACTTCCGTTACAAACTGTATTGCCAATACTGTAGTTGATAGTTTGTCAGCCCTCAGGGGCCCTGCAATGGTTGCTTGTGTTGCTTTTTGACAAGCTCTGCTCTTGATACACAATACAGTATATCAGGTACTCCATGGAGTGGCAATGGAATGTCTGACAGAAATCATGCCTGTTGGATCTCGGATGCCAGATGAATAAATCAAACAGAACAATCCCCCACCCTCATGACCCAGTGGTGTTTTTTTTCTTGTTTTTGTTCTTTTTTTCTGTCAGGCGGCTATAATCAGATCTTTTGTGCTGGTGTTGGCGGTGTGCGAGGGCCGGGCAGCTGATATCTGATTCTCCATTGTGCAGCGTGAGTGAGGAGGCTGCCAGTCGTTACAGCTCTCGGACGCACAGCAACGGTCACCCCTTTCAGCACTTCCTCCAAGGAGGTGCTGGTATTTTTCCACCAGGACAATGGCAGGGATACAAACTAATGAAACGGCAAAATTCTTCAGAGTGTTTGGATTTTTTTTTCTCTATCTCTTTTTTCTTGTCTTGGACCACTAAATTAGGCCGCTGTCCTTTTTTAACAGTGTGGTCTTAAAAGGCAGACTGCTCTGCCAAGCAACCACCCCCTAGATGTAACAATACGCCAGTTTTAAGGCACAACCAGAACTGATATTTGCATTTAAATTCTTTAACTCTTTAGTTTGTTCTCAAATTCCTATGAAAAAAAAAAGTCTCTTGGTAGCTAATTTTTCTTCTTAGATGGACGTTATCTTCACAGTGGTTTTATACAGTTGCTTTATAAACTGTTTATGTGTGTGTGCGCATCCTTGTTGAGCTATCAGAGTGTTGGGTGTGGCAAACTGTAGGAGTCTTGTGCTGTGCAGGCAGAAGATGCACAGTCTGTGCATGATATTACACAAGCTGGCAATAGTTACTAACAGGACTGAGAGGGGAGAACAGCAGCATTTGGTTGGGGGGACATCTTAGGTGGTGGGGCTGGGGTGGGAGACAATTTAGGGGAGGGGGTAGGGGTGGATGAGCAGATGGGGAAGGGGGGTGGCTTTGCCAGAGCTCACTTTTCTGCTTGCTGGTAGCCTAAAGATTAATAGCAACACTTCAACTTTAGCCTGCATGGCAAGGGGCTTCAAACCATACTGGGGTGTCACATGCTTATTATATGTACAGTTCATGTCCCATGTTCATTAGGGATGTGTTCGAAGTCTCAAACTCCATCCAGAAAAACATAATAATGCAGCCACATAGGCTGATGTTTACTGGCGTAAGTCTCATTTAACTTCTGCTGAAGGCTTAGCAGCTATGCTTTGTGAATATTTGAAAAGTCTGGGTATTGTTTGGTTTCTATTAATGCTCTCTGCACAAGCCAAAAGCCTTGTTCATTCATAATTAATCACATCTATTTAATCTTAATGGACACAGTGAGCCATACATGCACAACAGGAAAAAAGATGGTAAATGAATGGTTGCGATAGATTGCTGATGGGTTATGCTATATTAAACTTCTAATGGCTGCATGGCTTATAGGGTGTATGCTATTAGTACTAACATTTACACGTTTGATCTTTACCTCTTGCAGTAGCCATTTGATCAGGAAAAGGAGTTTATTCAAAAATACATACTGTATGCATATTTTCCAAAATACTATGAATTGTTAGCTGTCTGCTTACATCATTTGTTTTCATTATGAAAACTAAAACTTAGCATAGATTAATGCTGCCTATTTCAGCCCAAGGGGATAGCTGTAGAATAATATGCTACAAAGGTCCCATGGCCATGATACTACAAAAGTGGATACAAAGACAGCTAGAGAACAGCACCTTGTCACAAAAATACGGACATATAGCCACCCTATACATAGATCTGTACCCAGAGAATGAAGGAGAAGAGAGAAAGAGAGAGGGGGGGGGGGGGAGACAGAGAGAAAGAGAGAGAGAGAAAGAACAATGATAATGATAGCGTGTACAAAGAGATTGTGCTTTCCATTTAAGCATGTGTGTAGTACTCCAAAGAGGGTGATGGCACATGTTTCTTACAGGGGCACAGATGCCTGCACAAGACCAGAGAGGAGGGCCATTACATAATGTTATGATGTCATACATCATGATGTCACAAGCCTTGCAGCCAAAACAGAGGAAGATGTTTTTTTCAGCACATTAAAATCATCTAAAAATGTTAAAAGTCTCCATCTTCCCCTGCACAGCTGAAAAATGACTTTATAATTTAAATATGTTTAATATCATGCTAATATCATGGTTAAGTAAGTAAACATGTCCATCCTGTTTATTTTTGTTGAGAATCTGGTGTGTTTATTGTCATTTGTCACAAGCACACAAAAAAGTCTACTAAATACCATATATGTAGGCATACACATAAACATAAACATTTGTGATTGGAATTGCCTCTACCTTTGGACATTCGTAGCAGCTGCATGATAAATTCAGCGCTATAATGTAGTATATGTACTGGCATGTGTAAATAAATCATCCATGAAATACAGAAATAGCTGTTATCAGTGGGTATCAGACATTGCAGGGCCTGGCATTATCTCCAAGCTGACAGCACTTTATCTAGGTCACTCTCCAGAGGCTCCAACCAGAGGCTCTCGCTCCATCATCAGCAGTGCCTCAGCTTTCAGTCTGACATTGACGATACAATTTAAAGCTGTAGTTTCAATGTTTTTCAAATCCAAACCAAGTATTTATTAAATAACTCATTACACATCTAGTGGAATAAGCTCGCACTTTACATCTGTCACAACAGGCCACCATAAAAGATTAACATGCAGGCATCACATTTACAGCAGAACTGTGTTTGTAAGGGCCTTGGATTATCAGCACAGGGGTCTAGGTCTATTTCTAGCCCTCTGGTCACAGCGATATCTAAAAAATGTACTACGCTTATCAATAAAAACTAGATGACAAGCAAAGTTATTCATAAATGTCAAAAGGGTGAGATACAATTTAAGAATTACACTGCACAAAGCACAGCATCCCTTTGCCTAGCCTATGAATCAGATTGTTGTTTGTAAGTTTAAGATTTTGTTCAAACTCATCATATAATCTTAAAAACAAACAAAACAATTTTGTCTCCAGCATTCCTCATTCAAAGAGTAATCATCTCCTTGACAGACTCACATAGTAAACAGAAATTATATAATTTATTTTTAACCACACATCACTACCCTGCACGCCTTGTGTCTCATTGGGTATCCTGTGCGGTAGGGATGTCCCAATGCCCACATTCTTACACACTCTCAGCCCTGATCTAGAGCAGAGGGAATGTCTGCTCGAGCAAGAGCATCCTGTACACTCACAATTCTCCCTGGCAGTTTCTCCATTACTCTCAGCATATGACTTGGCGTCCCCAGTAGATTGTGTGGTATGTGCTTAACAGGTCCTTGAATTAAGTGATGCAGGTATTTTATTTTGACTGACGCAATACATTTTAAGGTTTTTTTTATGTGCAATACCTTGGCATTATGTGCATGCTGCCTAAATCTGACAATGCCTAACAATTTCCATATAGCATTAACATTATGATACAACATCGACATATTATGACAACATCTTTCTTTTTTTCTTTCGTTCTTTCTAAAGACAGGTGGCAGAGAGAAAAAGAGACAGATCCCTTTATAACCACACCAACACTCATACAACAACTACTGTATTATGTAATACTGAAATGTGATATTCAGTGGTTTGTTTGTCAGAACGAAAGAGACTCATAAATAAGCATAAAACCTGACTACATTTAACAGCAGATGCCTGTTTGAGCTGAGTGAGACAAACCATTATCCATCAAAAATAATGCAATCCTCTTGTCTAGGGAGTAGGCTAGGTGTTGGCTACCACATACAGCTGTCCAGTCCAGTCTCGCCTTGATATTTATGTATTTACCTACTGGTCGACCTAATGGTTGACCTACTGGTTGACTAAACTGTAAGAGGTCATGTTGTACATGCAGGTTCCTTGCCAAGATTAACACTGTATTGTGCCTGTATAATATAGCGGCAAATCTATCACAAAAAACAAAGACGATGCACTTTCCCAGCATTCTTATGAGTGACGCGTTGGATTGGTTTTGATTAGCCAATCAGATCAGAGAAGCGTACATGACGTCGCGCCTTTGGTCCTTTTTTGCGCGAACTGCCAAATCTGAGGTAGAGGGCGAGGAGAATCAGGCGCGTGGTGTTGTCCTGTCATTGGCACCCTGAAGGTAAGATAACACATTTTCATGGATGAAATGTTACATGATTAACATTTGAGACTAAAACAGCAGACTTCAGCTCTGTGCAGTTGTGCTTATTTCTGAAAGAACGGCACCTTTTATTAATTTATTTTTTTCAGCATCGTTTGTGTTGCAGTGATCTAAGAAGATGTCGCTGTGTTTTCTGTTTTGTGCAGTTCTCCTGTGCTAACTTAGCTGAGTTAGCTGGTTAACCATAGGGTGGCTGTGTTTTATAAGCAGATATCTTTATAAGGATCAAAGTTATGATTAAAGAAAATGGGTATAAAATCGATTCCATATTTAATCCAGCGTGAACAACACGGCTGGCATCAGTTCATAGAAAGAAGTAGTATGGAGATGCCGACCTAGTAACTTCTTTTTTTAACCACTGAAATATCTAGCTGAAAACGTGACATTGTGATTAGCTTCTTTGATGTCTAATTAGTTGACTCTGAATTGGCTCCGTTTAATGTCCGTGTTATGTAATAGTGTTCAGCTTGTTTTGACTCCTCTACAACGATTAGTATTAACCTTATGTTGCAAATACGGATATTTTTCCTGATGGGTTTTGTGAATGTTGGGTAAACTAACTTTTATATGCCAACTGGTTGGTTGATGTCACCTTCTTGGCTAACCGATGGTGGAATGGATGGGCGTGATCTTCATTCGGCGTCTATTGTCTGCAGTGGGTGGCAGCCCAACGTTGTATTTAAAAAAAAATTAGAAGACAAGTTCAAACCGACAGGTGGGCTTTGTCGTTTCAGTTAGCTTTATTGTCTCATTATGCAGTCTTACTGTACAACCATATATCGATTCGATGACTGTCAAAGGAGCAGAATGCCTTACTTTTTAAATGCAGCTTACAGCAATTGATGTCACTGGGGCTAGCGCATGCTGTCTGTCTGATGCCTTTGTTAATGCTGTCGTCTACCATCCGTCGGTTCTTTGTTTGTCTTTAATAGCAAAGGGCAGTTGTCAGGACATCATGACCATATTTTAACAAATTAATTGACATCGCTTATTACTGGTGCCATGTGTGAATGTTCCTTCAATTATATTACGGTCAATTGGCTTTGCGCTCGACAGAAAATGCCTCCATGGCGAGGATTGTGGGGCTGCTTGCCCATCGCGACACCTCACAATGACACACAAATTCCTATTTCTTTTTTGGAAATAGTATTGTCATTTCAAGCTTGACTGAGGAAATATTTTACATATAACTTTAGCCAAAACGTACTGCGTTTATTGTTTGGCAACCCCTTTTCCGAAACGAGGCAGACATGTATTTATTATTTAATTATGAGCTTTATGGATTTCATATACAAGTAGTCTTCGTAAGTGGGGGTAGCCTGCTAGTGGTCGTTTCGCATTGCATTCCAATACCAAACTCTGACTAATTACCAGACGTCCCCAAGTTTACTTGGTGTCGAAATGCTGATTGATTCAAAGGATTGATATTTTTTGTTTGTTTTTTGAGACCAGTGTGACGGTGACATCATGACAATAGTCGTTTGGTTCGACTTGCTTGTTGCCTCTCCACGATTAATGACATGAAGACAGCAGACGAACATGCTGTTATTCATCACGCGTTTGTCTCGCCAAATGGCAAACAAAAGACAGGTGCACAGTGTACCGCCAGATATGTTCACAAGGGGGCAGCAGTCAGCTACAGAAGGGCGGCTATGGAGAATGCCTGTGCTCCTCATTTTGTGTCAACAAAGCAGTCATTCAGTGAGTAGACTACTTCATCATTAAAAATTGGTAATATGTTTCTACCATCTACGTTTCACCCCTCAGGTACATTGCATAAACCTGAACTCAGCAGCAATGGCATCCTCTGGAGGTGAGCTTGCACTGTAATCATCATCTAACCAGACATGTGTAATGATGCACATATTGATCAATCAATATTTTGCTGAATGTGAAATGGCAGTTGTAGAGTGTGTGATCTGATGAATGTTTGTGCCCGTGTGTAGATATTCAGGTGAAGGAGCTGGACAAGCGTGCGTCGGGCCAGGCCTTTGAGGTCATTCTTAGCCCCTCGGCCCCCGACGCTAAGGGCGAGTTTCCCCTGTCCACCCCCAAGAAGAAGGATGTGTCACTTGAGGAGATTCAAAGGAAACTAGAAGCTGCAGAAGAGAGGCGCAAGGTATGACTTATACAAACACATACACTTAATATGCACGCACACATACACAGATTAATGTACACGTTTGTGTATACATCACATAGATGGACATTTTTAGTCGTGTCGCTGAATAATTCTTGAAATGTCATTGGAGTACTATGTGTGTTGTGGATTTCAATGTCATATTCTTAACTGTCATTGTGTGTGTGTGTGTGTGTTTGTTCATTAACAGAATCACGAGGCAGACATGTTGAAGCACCTGGCGGAGAAGCGGGAACACGAGAAGGAGGTGCTCCAGAAGGCCATGGAGGAGAACAACAACTTCAGCAAGATGGCAGAGGAGAAACTCAATCAAAAGATGGAGGCCAACAAGGAGAACAAGGCAGCGCGGATGGCCGAGATGAACGAGAAGTTCAAGGAGAAGGTAATGGCCACCATTAGTCAGGGGTCTTGTTTTGGTTGATCTAATGAGCAAGGAGTTCTGTACTGTACTGATAAACAAGAAGTTTACGGAAGAGGTAAAGCCACCATGGGACTGCTAAGGGGTGGCGTTATGTTTCTGCGGATGTATATTTACAGGTCATAATTGACTATGCATGTCTTCTCTTTAGGTGACTGAAATGAGTGGTTAATATAATGATTGCCTTGATTAACTATTGTGTTGAAACTTTATCTTTGCAGGTTATTGATGATTCAGTAACCTTCCCTTCTGTGTTTCAGGACAAGAAGCTGGAGGAAGTGAGGAAGAACAAGGAAACAAAAGAGGATGAGAATTAAGTTGCGTTTCTTTTCTCAGTTTTCTCAAACTTTTTAGGTGGGGGGTATAATGGGTTTTTGTATGTATCCAAAGATTTGTTTTCTGTTAAATTATAAACATTAGTTTTTTTTGTGTATATTTTGTTTATACTTTTCATTCACTGCTCACAGAATGGTAGATTAGCTTAATCCATGTCTATTTTCCTTTGAAAGGCACTCATATTTTCAATGAAGTGTTTGTTTCTCTCGTTGCATCATTATCGCGCTTATTTTTGTGCCCCACTACTTGTTAGCCCAGTTGCAAGTTTTGATCTTTCCAACAAGCGACGGTTTTAGCTGTTCAAAAGCATGCTTCAGCTCGACTGTAGGCCTCCGCAGTTGTCCATGAGTTTTGCAGTATAACCTGTACTGGTGTATTGTATCAAAATTGCAGTTGTCCGAGCCTAATAAAGTTGCACAGTTCGTATATGCTCTTAAACTTGTGTATTTGGTCTTCTTTCACTTGGCCAGTGATGTAAGAATTGAGCATATGGTGAATTTGCATTACATTACACGACAATTAGCCGATGCTTTTATCCAAAGTGGCTTACAATTGCGGATAACAAACTACAGCCAACATGGGGGATCACTGTGTACAGTAAATGCAAGGAGAACAAGTTAAGACTGCACACTGGTGTAGGTTAGACGTATAGTGAGATGGAGTTGTTGGGATGGGAGGTGCCCTTTTTTTTTTTTTTTTTTTTTTCTCTCTTGCGTAAGCCCTTAGGTGTTGGGCAAATATGTGAACGCCTGCAATGGCAGAGAAGAGAGAACGGCCTCCCTGCCTATTTCCCAAAATTGCACTGACTGTGAAATGCTGGCTCCTCCTAGTTTTTAATCTGCTATTAGCAAAATCATATGAAATAGACCGTACAAATGCTCAGCAATATGTGCCAATGCACTCTTTAAGTAATAAAACAAAACATGGTCTTTATATTGGTGCAACATGTACTATAAGGACATTTTCTATGCACCTTCAAAACCAGTACTGTAGTATTCAGTGGTGTGCTTGCTGAGGCTCATGCTTAAGGCCTATTAGAAACCTTTAAAGACAGATGTAGCAGAGATCAATGTGTTTTGTTTGCATATGGTACATTTGTGACCGGTTCACCTCTGCAGCACCACTCTACTTCTTGCACACAGACACACACCATCAGACAGCTTCACAGACAGGTGGATCACAAGCTCCCTTTATCTGCTGGAATGATGGGAGTTATTATTCGTCCATGCAGCTTCCTGAATTGCTTTGGGCAAAGTTCACGCCATCTCCCACTATTAACACTGTACCAGGCTACCAACAGAGGGCATCACTGCACCTTTTAAAATAATTTGACCAAGTATTGGTGTACTCTGTTACACATTCAGGATCTTTGTCATTCAAAGACATCCTGTCAAGAAACAGAGCAGACAGACTTTGTGTTTAGCACAACTGTATGTGTTGAAAGCAGTGTCGGCTGATGGTTGTGAAAGTAGGAGGGCGGGAAGGGTCCAACTTGTTTGGCTTTTGGTGGTAGTGAGTGTGGAGTGGGTAGCAGCCTCAAGAGGTTGTTATTATAGGTTCTTTGGTAGCAGCAGAGGCATATGCAAGCATGTGTGACTCACGCAATTTAGCAGCAGTGAGGAGCTATGGTCTAAATCAATGACAACAACCTAAAAGACATACAAAACATCACAGTAAGTAGTAAAATGTTCTAGCATTCTACAGTGCTGTAAAAGCTGATCTGACGTTTCCAAGGGGTGACCTGACTACACAGCATAGCATAGGTGGAAATGGTAATTTGTTCTATCCTATAGGCTGGCAACAGGTATGTACTAAAAACATTAAACTCTTGAAGGTGACACTAAAACTGAAGTCTGGAAAAGCATGAACCTATGAAGTACAGCTTTCCAGACCTGAAAAGTATGAGAGATGTAAATGTCTTAAAATCTGGAGCTTTAGTTTAAAGTAAATGCATGAACAAAAACCCAGCAGTGCTAAACAACAATCCATGAACATAGGTGAACATCCTAAAAAAAGAAAATAGTTTTACAAACAACAAAAGGTACATTGGGGCATCATTTAAAAAAAAAAAAAAAACATTGAAGCACTCAATAAATCAGTATTGATGTGTTACATTTCAGTTTAAAGAAATGGAGAGTTTCTGGATGCCCCTAACTACTGTATATATACTGTAAATCTTTGGCTGTATTGTACATTTAAATCATAGCTGTAACCTGCTGGTTTCTGTGGCACTTTCAATAATGAAGTGAAGAATGCCTTGATTTTGAAGTGATTAAGATTCTTGTACTCATCGTCTTTGAGGGGACAATCCCCTCAGTTCTAAACTAATGTAGGCCCTATGTGCAACCAATTACCAGGAATCATTCAGACTAGCCAACAAATTCTTAAAAGGTATCAGAGGAAAGTTTCCTTGATGTCTGCTCAGACTATCTGCTGTGATCTGAATGGAGTCGACTCCTGTACTCTTTGATGTCTACTGCCATCTAGTGGTGTATAGGTGAAATTGGCATTTGAATATTCCATTTTCAAGGGGAATTTGAAGTGCATGCAAAACAACTGATATAAATCGGTCGATGCTAAACTAAAAACTGAGATTGATAGGTGCACGGCGGCACTTGCTCTTCCTTTCTGTAGTATTTCCCTTATGCAGGCTCGGAGTAATGGCATTGAAATGGAGGGAGAAGTGGGACTGACTACCCAGGGTTGTAGGGGCCCTATAGCAAGCCAGATGCATGAGAGAGAACGGGGCCCACAGAGACTGATTATATATGTAAGTAATACAAGCACTCTAAACTACCTGGTCATACTTTCATCATCACCTCCAAAAACTAGTACACGGTGTGTGTATATGGAGTGTGTGTGTGTGTGTGTGTGTGTGTGTGTGTGTGTGTGTGGGCACAGAGTTAAGTGCTACTGCCCTGGCTCAGAGTGTCACCATTGCCTAAACCTGAAGTGAAACAACTGAGATCCGATTATACTGCATTCTCAGTAGCATGTTAAATAGAGCAGTAAACCAAATATGGGAGTTAAAAGATCAGCATTCTCCTTCACCCTCATCCATGGCTGAGGTGCCTTTGACCTTCAGTCCATCCATCCATTCATCAATCCCTCCAACCATCCATCCATCCATCCATCCATACATCCATCCATCCATCCATACATCCATCCATCCATACATCCATCCATACATCCATCCATCCATCCATACATACATACATCCATCCATACATCCTCACTACAATAATTTAAAAAGTTTCTTTTATAACATACATTCTGATGGAAGATAAGCAAACTGATATAGAAAACAATTAAGGACTCCATGTTGCTTTTCACCCATAAACATAGGAAAAAGACTGTACCCATATGGCCAGGACTGAAAGACTGAGGAAGAGCGTCTATCCTCAGGCCATAAGGATCTTTAATCAGAAAAGGACTACCTGAGCCCCAGCCTAGCAGTATCACTGTGTAGTACAGCACTTGCACCTTGTCCTGCCGGAAAAAGCTACATCGGGTAGTGAGAGCAGCTGAGATGCCAGTGGGTGTCTTTCTCCACTCCCTACACTACATCTACTGCACCCGTCTCACCCATAAAGCCCTCTGCATTGCAGCTGATCCCACCCACCCCTCAAACAGCTTCTCCAGTCTGCTACCATCAGGAAGGAGACTGAAGAGCGTCCGGGCCAGGACCAAGACAACTTCGTCCACCAAGCTGTCAGGATGCTGAACTCTCTCTCCCCTGCCCTCCCTGCCCCCTCTAACCCCTGCACACATGAATCTTCACCCACCTCCTTCTTCTGAACCCCTCCCCCCTCACTGGAGCTACTGACTCACACACACACACACACACACACACACACACACACACACACACACACACACACACACAACCCCCAACACTGCGGGATCTGTCTACTAGCACACATGCCACTAGACTGAACTAGACTCACACCTGCACTTCAGATGCTGCTTTAATCAGATGCTGCTTTAATGGCATTATTTGAGCTGAAAAAAATTACACATCTTGTGTTTACTTATTTGTATTATATACAAGTTTTTTCTACTTTTTTGCTATGTTTATATTGTTGTGTTTACTGGTGTAACACTGTGGGCTGAGGGAGCACTGCAATTTCAAATCGTATGACCTGTACGTATGGTTTTTATAATAAAGCTGACTTTGACTTTTGCACACATTTTTGCATTATGCATGCATAGTTTGTATCATTTGGTCACTAACTGAAAAAAAAACAGTTCCTTTTAGCGTATTCTAATCCCAAATAGCCTTTTGTGGGCCAGACTACTCACAATAGCAGAGGCTGACACACAACACTCAGAGCTGGATTGGGTCACACCGGTGCCCTATGTCCCTCAGGTCTTTAAAAACCAGCCAGCACTCACCTGTGTCTAACACTTTCTAAACCAAACCATACTAGGTATACTGCATCTGTTTGGGCATACAACTTAAAACAGCACTGACTATACATACACTGACGGTTTGTAAACCAGTAGACCTGAATGTAAATGTACATTAATGAGTTTCTTGACATTCTAACCCGGGCTGTGCATGGGAGAGTGACATTATCCCTCAAGGGACGAAGTAAACAGAGCCTCAGCACTTTACGCGGACTACAAGCACAATGACTTACTTTCACAGACAGTTCACATTGGCTCTGACAAAGACACATTGTGCCCTCAGCTTCTGTGTAGGAAGAGAGGATGCCTGTGACTTCAGACCGTGTGAAACAGAAGTCACAGGCTGCTTAGTACAATACAGTGACAAAAGTTTTTTACCCCCCCCCCCCCTCCCGGACTGGTTGACTTTCTCATAAATAACCAGTAATGGGTAATGTAGTAATGTAACTTAATTTGAACCACATTTTTGATCCAACTTACAAAGGATTGCATTCAAGACAAACGAAAAGAAAAACAAGAACTGAGCTTTGCGGAAATAACAATTCTTTCTAAATTCCATGTTGCATCATGTTCTGAACTGTTCAACAATTCTGGCCCAATGTAGGAACATGTTGCCATCACTGACAGTGATTTACTGTCCAAAAAAAAGCAGCTACAAAATGCCCATCATATTCGCCTGTGTCTGTAAGCCTAATTTCATAAGACCGGTGCAGTTGCATTCCAGCCGGGTGACAGAATGTCGTAAACAACACCTAAGCCTACGGATGACAGTGCTTTTTGCTGGTTACAGAAATACCAACAACAGCCGAGTGACTATTTTACAGATGAGAAATGTGCAACAGTTCAATGAGATACTATTTTTTCACGCAGTAAGCAGCTATTGTGCTGTTTCAAACTAAAGGAAAATTAGATGTGGTATTTAAAAAGCAAATCTAGGTATTTCTCAGTAAAATTAGCATTAAAAAATCATTGCACCTTTATGGAATCATTTCTCTGTTTTAAAGGGGTCAATAAATGGCAATTGGTGACCAAACTGACATTCTTGTATTTATTTATTTATTTATTTATTTATTTATTTATTTATTTTAAGATTTCTGACATTATCCTTAAATGCTGCTTTGTTTCTTTGACTTCTGCAGATACCAGTATGGCTAATCTTACAAGAATCAAACGTAGTATGCTGTAAATCAGGATGTAAGGGCTTCCATGATTGGACAACAGGCAGGAAGACGCCTGGGATGATGGACCAGAGCAGGCTGCGGATTGGATACGCTTATTGCCAATCAACTGTGAGAAAAGTATCCTGACTGCGCCCATAGCGATTCTGCTGGGAGCGGACAGGCGGCTCACCCTAGAACGGAACATCTTCTTTTTTCTTTGCATGGTATATTCAGTATTATGCGGAATCGTTGTAATCGGTTTAAAACGTGTCAGGAAGAAATGTCAACGATTAACTGCTGATTCACTGACTGGACACCGAAAGCTTCACAGGTGAGGGGTAGGCTATATAAAATCATACCGCTAACAAGGACTGTCAGTAGGACGCCGGTGGCAAATTAGCTGTCTAGGACGCATGCCAAGGCTTTTAACGCAAATGTTGGCGGTGAGACAGTTTTGCTTTTCAGTAGGCTAGGCTATGTTAACTGGTAGTATCAGTACGCTCGCGTTTGTGAAAATCACAAATAAAATGCGCCTGTAATGGGCGTCGACCCAAAAGGGTAACGTTGACACAGGGACTCGACCATCCATAAAACGCGTGTTAACGTTTGAACAAGGTACATCTCCAGGCCTGCTCGAGTATTATAATTCACACAGTTTTATTATGTGCGAAATACAGTTAAGGATTGTTCCTATATTGCTACACATGGGGAAACACGAGGGTGCGGATTACAGTCTCCCTTTCGCATGCCTTAATGCCTTCGCTAAATTATTCACGCGTTTTCACCGCCCCAACATGTACACATTTTTTGTGCTATCATTTTGTGCAGCTATTTATAAGTGCGAATGTTCCACCGCGAGACATCGCCTGGCTTCAAACGGATGTCGAGGAAGCTGTCAGGGTGATGATACTCGAAATTACATAACCCCCATTCATTGTTGAGGCGGTGGGGATAGGTTAGGTGCTTCAGAGACCCTGATAGGTCAGAGAGTAAACACGTCATGTCCTCGTTTATGGCTACATGCATACTGTATGCCCGCCTGTAAAGATCAGCAGTAAAATTATTATAAGGACACTTCTCTCTTGATGGTCTATAATTTTAGCCTATTAGAGGCAGTGGAACTATTTGTGCTTAAACTTTAAACATAACCACCACCAATGTTTTCGGTGTCTGTAGGAAAGTAGAATCCGGCTGTATCTAATTTAAAGAAAGATTCTCAAAATAATAAAAAACACACACTACCTTTACTTACAGTTTTTATGTAAGGAATTATTATTTGAATTTTGTCTACTTCAATACAGTGTTCCTACCTTGATGGCAATAGTTAATTTTACGCCTCTCCTCAATGTGCTTTACAGTTATCCACCTTTTCTTCCAAACCACAGATTCTAGAGCTCTTGGCTCATCCGCCCTCATTTCACCATGGCGACGGTAGTCATGGAGCAGATTGGCCGTCTGTTCATCAATGCACAGCAGCTCCGGCAAATCCCTCAGTTCCTGGAGTCGGCCTTCCCGACACTCCCCTGCACCGTAACTTTGAACGACGTTCCCTGGGTGTTCCGCGAGCCCGACATCCTGACGGGCTACCGGCTGCCCGACCAGAGCTGGCGCTACTACTTCCTGTCGCTCTTCCAGCGCCACAATGAGACGGTGAACGTCTGGACGCACCTGCTGGCCGCCCTGGTCATCCTGGTCAAGTTCCAGGAGCTGTCGGAGACGGTGGACTTCCTGCGGGACCCGCACGCGCTGCCGCTCTTCATCGTGCTGCTGGCGGCCTTCACCTATCTGGCGTTCAGCGCCGTGGCCCACCTGCTCTCCGCCAAGTCCGAGCTCTCGCACTACACCTTCTACTTCCTGGACTATGTGGGCGTGGCCACGTACCAGTACGGCAGTGCGCTGGTGCACTTCTATTACGTCATTGAGGAGGCGTGGCATGAGCGTGTGCGTGGCATCTTCCTGCCGCTGGCCGCCTTCCTGGCGTGGCTCTCATGCGCTGGCTGCTGCTATGGCAAGTACGCCAGCCCGCACCTGCCCAAGTTCGCCCACAAGCTGTTCCAGGTGGTGCCCTCGGGTCTGGCCTACCTGCTGGACATCAGCCCCGTGTTCCACCGCATCTACACCTGCCACCAGCAGGGCTGCAGCGACCCGGCCGTGGCTTACCACCGCTACCAGGTGGCCTTCTTCCTGGTGAGCGCCTACTTCTTCTCCTACCCCCACCCGGAGCGCTGGCTGCGTGGCCGCTGCGACTTCCTGGGCCAGGGCCACCAGATCTTTCACGTGTGCCTGGTGCTGTGCACGCTGGTGCAGATTGAGGCCGTGCGACTGGACTACCTGGAGCGACGGCCCTTGTACGAGCGGCTGCATCACGGCGACCTGGCGCACGACGCGGTGGCCATGTTCATCTTCATGGCCTGCTGCAGCGCGCTCACCGCTTTTATCGTGCGAAAACGAGTATACGTGCAGTTCCAGGAGAAGCAGGAATAAGGCCAGATGGGCGGCGAAAACAACCAGAGGGACAACAGCACTGCCCTTACAGTTAATCACATACAAAACAAGACAAACGAACTTGATAATGTTGCATTTCTGTTCTAATGTACTAACTATTTTGTGAGTTTTGTTGTTTTCATAATTTTCCTTTGGTTGTGTTCTGTGGCTTGCCAAAAAAATGCATCTTGATTCAGCTGTACGACTGTACATACTGCTGTATGTTGTGTCTGAACTAACATATTGGTCTAACTAGATGGATGTCAACCATGAAAGCTACCTGATACACTGTACGTTATTACCGTATATTGACCAAATAAGTGTTTGTCAATTGTAATGCCCCGTGTCGAATACCATGCAGAAGATGTCAAGCCAAGCAGTGCTACATGAGTTGTGTATATGTCCGTATGGTTCCCACTGTGGGGAGACCTGTTTTTAATGTGTTGTATGATGTGGCTGAACCTTGAGAGTCCTATGATAGACACACTTGTGTCGTGACCTCCTTGGCAGATGTGTGGTCTGTGGGAGTTTGTAATGTTTTCGTCGTCTAACACTGCCGTAACTGGTCTCTGTTATGAAGCCACTCATCCTCCAAGGTTTTTTATTTTTTACTTTTTATGTTCTGACAGACTGTGACTGTCCTGTCAGAGATATTCTCATAGTTGTTGAGTTGGTCATGGCCAAAGTTAGTCACCAAAAAGTGATACTGCTCTTTTTTCTGCACCATCCTCAGAAGGTTCTCTGAGAAACAGGCTTTCTCAGGTGCATTTTTTTAAATAGAAAAATGAAGTTGTAACTGTTTGCTGTGTATGCCTTCTAACGGTTTTACCAAATGCTTTTTTGACCATTTTTAATGCCTGAAGTGCATGATTCTGTTACCGTTTGTCATAATTAATATTACTATCATTTTATGTAAAGAAAGTAGATTCATCTCGGTACATACATGTATATGTATTGATTGTTATATGAAAATATTATGTTTGTACACAATGTAGTCTCCATGTCACATCAGCTAACCTCAGAACAGAGATGATGTGAACCAATGATGTCATGATGTCACATGCTTAAGTTGCATCATCTGAAGGGCCCATCATATGAGCACACAAGTTGCTCAGCTGTTCCTGTGTGCTTGTTCGGATGATGCTAGTAGTCTTTGGAGGTTTTGTGACGGAGGCCGGACAGTCGTTGCTCTCTGAGCCCTGTTTTGTGACAGTGGCAGTGACCTGTGGCCCTTCATGCCCTAGCACCCTGTAATGCCTCTCTGAAACAGTGGCCTGTTCCTCAAGGGCTACAGCTTTTGGTGTCTGCTGCCTTCTCATGTTTCCATGGTGTCAATGTCTCCGTGTGTCGCTGGCGTCTCCCGACTCCACTGCTACTCACACTGAGTCTGTTGGAGTGTGACAACATGACGTCCCACGGAATCTCTCTCTCTCTCTGTCTCTGCCAGGGCACATGCATGTGTTGGTTGTGTGGGGGTGTTCATGTATGAATGTTTGTTATGAGTGTCTAATGGTTGTTATTATTATTGTTATTATTATCGTTGTTATGGGGACATATTTGGAATATGTCTTAGTTTTTTAACCCTGATGGGGGGATATAGCCCACAAGTGTGTGATGGGTAAGGCCAGTTCTCCTGACTGTGTAGCCTTTTTAACTTTTGTTCATTGAGAGCTGGTTAACCCCCTGTACTCGGTATCAGCCTCTAGGTCAGGCGGGGTCAGGAGGCGCTCTCTTCAGAGTTGCTCTCTGCAGGAGGTGCTCTACCTAAATGGCCTCCTACTCGTTTCGTGATAGTATGTGCTATTTGTGACATTCGTTTTTGGGGTGTCCTGTGAATGGTAATTTGTCTGCACGGGACATAAGCACTATCAGTTTCAGTGCACCTCAGTTCTGTGATGGTTATATGCATCTTTATGCATATACAGACAGAAGTAGATTTGGGACACCCACTCACATGGTTTATGAGTGAGCACATAGGGCCTGATAGCAGATGATTTTATCTGTTAAAACGCACTGAGGTGTGTATCTGTGATATAGACATCAGAAGCCTGTTGCTTTAAAGCCTGGTGTGTGGCCGTCTTAAAGTTGGCCAGACTCCACAGATGAGGCCATTGATGTGCAAGCTGATTAGCCAGCAGGCAGATGATGTCACTGTCTTGGCCATGGGACTGGGAAGGGAGGGAAGAAAGGAGTGAAGGAATGATCTGCACTGATGATGTCAATGACTGAAGCTGTCACTAAAATGACATCACTGACCACCTTGCACTGATGGCGTTATGCATGAAGGAGCGAGGGGGGTGGGGTGGGGTGGGGGGGTTCTCGTGCAATGATGTCACCGATAACTGTTCAGCGGGGAGGACCAGTTGTTAGTTGAACAATCACAGAACAGGCATGGATCAGACAGACTGTGTGTGTCTGTTCACATGTTGTATCTGACCTGTTACAGAAAGGCCCCTGCTTAAGCCTGTCTCTCGGCATTATACCCTTATCTCCTCCGGGAAAAACCCTCGAATTGTTTTTAATTATTAATGACAATGAATTATTAATTATGATTAATTATTAATGCGTTGTAGTTGAATGTGACACCTGAGGGAAGTCGGTCTAGACATTATCTGACATGATTTTGACTGGACCAATTTTCCAGGGAGGGCTGTCGTCGTGTTGACAGTTACTGTAGTCTCCAATGTGTAAATTGATTCACAAATGCACTGATAACCATGTACACTAGCAGTCAGCTGAAACATGCCAAACAGTTACTGCTGTGCGTGAAATGCATTGTGGACAGGTTTGTTTAAGTAACAGTGCTGTGTTTTATTACTGTAACCTGGTAAACCAGCCAATCGTACTTCATAACATTTTGTACAGAGGGTCTGGCAGTGCTGTATTGAGAAACGATTTCTTCCTGTAGGTGTGGACTCTGCTGAAGTTTAAAACAAGCAGCTTTGCATTCACCCAATCAGTACCGTCTATTCGTGACATATGTAATTAGCCTGCCTACGCACTACAATTCAAACGTAGCACACAAATTTCACGTCAGCGCTCACAAACACGCTGATTGGCTTGGCAAAATTCTGCCTAAGACAGCAATGTCAATGGAAGCATTGCTAGACCCTCTGTACAAAATGAAATGAGGCTATTATTACTGTATTTCTACTAAGTGAAGTGCGTTGTGTAGAGAGGGGAGGATTGTGTCCTAGAAGTGCATCGTGTTTGTCTTCTGCCCACATCTCCTGGCCATTGGGGAGGTTCAGTCAGTCAGTGGAGAATAGATGGCAGTCTCAATGAGGCAGAGAGAAAAGAGAAAAGAAAAAGTAAAACAAAGTAAAAGGAAGCAAGAAGAAGAAGAAAGACAGGAGCTCAGTCTCCCAATAAATCTCTTTAAGTGTTTTTTTTTAATAGGACTGTTTGGAGACTTTGCTCTAAGTGTTAGCACCTAACAGCCACATAGCTGCTGACAGCAGGGCTGTCCTGTGACATCACATAGCACCGAGGTGCAGGTATGCGTGTGGTCAGGGGTGGAACGTCAGCAACTCCATAACGCCTCAGACCAGCTCACCAGTCTCCCGTTGTGGACTGTGCATGGCAGGGAAAAGATGCCTTTTGTCTACATAGCATAATTAATGTGTTTGGACATGCTGATTTGTACTACTACTACTACCTAAATAAATACACACACTGGTATTGTGACTAGTCCCATGTTTCATGTGTTTTTCCGGGTCATTGATTTGGTCCACAACCCCCTTTAGCCTGAAGCAACAGTGCACTGGTAAGTACATTGGGAAACACTCAATAAGATTGATGACAGTGTTCACACATCAGGGGAAAAGAAGAGTGTGTACCTACACACAGCCAGGAGAGTAATCAGACTTAGCGGTCTTGCAGCAGACCCATATTATTTTCCCAAAAACAGCAACATCAGGAAATGCCAGGCTCCCCACAGTTTGAAATCTGCTTGTTCTACATCCACATATTAAGTCCATGCAGGTTACTGGGAATATACAGTACAGTCAAACATATAACAGAAGTGTCAGACATGTTTCTGTGCTACATTCCTTTACTGTTACAACTACTTCTGTTACTTCTACTATCACTAGTACCATTGGTGATAATGATAATTTCAGTTCATCAGTAGAAATGGAAATATTTTTTCCTTAAACAATACAAAGGGGATAGTGGTGCGCACATCCAAAAGAAACGTGCTGGACAACAAAAATATACAAGTGAAACAAAATAAAATGTCCGCACAGTTGCTTCTGTTTAGTTTTTTTTAATGATCACCACAAGTGAACGTTTTCGAGCTTACGCTCTTCATGATGGAAAAAACTAAACGGGAGCAACTGTGTGGGCATTTCATTTTGTTTCACTTAAACAATACAAAAATAGTTGTTTAACCACACACTAAACTAGTTTTTTACAGCCATATAAAATTATGCCTTTAGTGTCATAAATGCCATACAGGATTTTGCAGTGCCATTTTTGCTTGCACACAAAGGAGTGTCATATGGCATTGGTAAGTTCAGTGGCATCTGTGCATTTGCATTGAGTGCTGCAGTCAAATCCGGCGGCCTAGGATAACTCGGCCTTTTCTGGCAGTTAGGCCTACCTAACATCACTGACAAGCAAGAATGCGTTTTACGACTTGCATTTAATCCACTGCAAGTGTTGTGTTTAATTATATGTCTTGCTGATGCTTTCAGATATGATAAACGGGTTCCATGCGTGGTTGTTAAAATGTTGTCTTTGTTCAGTAAAACGCAGTACATTTTAATCAAGTTTCTAAACTTTCCTATAGATGGCAGTATTGAGACACGGTTCCATTCCTGGTGTTGAGTGAAAACAGATTTACTGGACCTATTAAATGCAAGATTATCACAGATGAATGGTATAAATACCATACAAATGAAAACATTTTCCCTATTACTTTGGAGAGCTTAGTCCTGTCAGCTTTCTTGGAAATGCAGTTCACTCTGCGTGGGTATTAATGCACTCCAATGCAAATGTAAGGTACATAGTGAACGCAGCCTGCAGTCTAGGCTGAATAGGAAACCAAGACATGAGCCACTAGTTGGGGTGTGACAGTATCTGACATGTTTACAGTACTAGTGATAACAATGCTGAGGTATGGTTAATGGATTTAGACTAATTTCTACATATATTATTGTTGTTAGGACTAAGGGGCAGTTATTCATACAGCGCCATATATAGTATAGTAGCCTATAGTATAGTATAGTACAGTGTAGTATAGTATACCTGGTGTAGTATAGCAATGTCTTAGTGAAATTCTGTGAAATTCACGGAAATGTACTGAATTTCATTTCATCTTCAAAAAAAGGACACAAGCTGTTCTGGCGATCTGTCTATTGTCACTTTGATGGTGTTACAAATAATTGTGTTTCAACTGTTGTGTTGGGACCTACGGATGACATTACAGCTGGGATTTAAGGAGACCGAGGCTCATGTTACAGTAGAGCTGTTCTGACAGGTTTGTCTTCACCCTTGGAGAGTGACCAAGGAGCTTCTTAATGATTATCAGAAAATATCTGAACAAATGTATCTTGCATAGTAGTCACTGCACATAAAATACATTGTCATCTGCCATCATTAGTAGTCTATTGCTCCAAACAACATCTTTATTGTCATTATTGATTTTACTGTAACCATCATCAGCACTGTACTGGCAGCCTTATCCCTGCTTAAGAGTCCCACCCTGTCCTGCACAACTTCCAAAATGAAAACCTCCACTAGAGGTCACTGTTGTCCCGGACTAATAAATGCTACAAGAAGACAAGCATGAGTAACATATTTGGCTATGGCCAGCATTAGACTACTAAATGTATGTTCACCATTTCCAAATAACCACAACAATGTAAGCATTGACACTGATATTGGTACAACAGCCTGATTCTGCTCAGTTCAATTCAAAAACTCTTTTCCTCCGACTCAGCTGGTTATCTAAAGTTGAATATGATTTAGTGCAAGCACTGCATTTGTTTTCCGTTTTCTGAGCCAGGACTGTGCATAACTAACACATTTGTTTTTTGAGTGTGCACATACCTATAGAGCTTTGTGAGCAGCTAAATTTAACAAAAGATGTATTGAATTAGACCCGGGAGCTGCACTTTCATCATGTGTTTCGATCTGTGGCACACAAGGTTACCCCGTTCTTGAAAAATAAAGTTGTTGTGCTGCTATTCTGTGCATAAGGAAAACATACAGAACTTTATGCTGTAGTTGAATGTTTCCAATGATTACCATTTTTAACTTTTTTAGGCTGGAGCCCCCGTGGTGCCTGTGGAGAGGGGAGCAGGTGCTTTGATGGTCTATACATTTTGGCTGCCTTGGAAATCCTATTTTACAACTCATTCCCACCTCTGTCTTTCTCTCTGTATGTCTTTATCAATCTTCTCTTTTTTCTCTGTGATGTCTTCTTTCCTGTCTGTCTTTCTCTTTCTCCTGGTGATTTTTCTCTGCCCCTCTCTCACTTTCTCTCTCCCCCCTCTCGCTCTCCCTTTCCCTTTGTCTCTGTCGTTGTCTCACTCTCTCTCCCCATCTCTCTATCTACCTGTCTATCTATCTTTCACTCTGTCTTGCTTGCGTTTCGCATATTTGTATGAGTAAGGGAAGAGTGTAACAGAAGACACAGTGTCCGAAACTAAAAGAGGAGGACATGGTGATGTGCGGTATCATTTGCTACGAGTCTGGTGCTTCTGAGGCGTTTTTATGCGTACAGGCCATCCTGTCGCTGTGCGTAAGTGCTCCTTGATGTGGCCACATAATCTATTGGGTTTCACAAGGTCAGCCGTGGTGAGAGCCGAATTCAACCGCTAGTCACTGGACAGTTTAGCTGAATGATGAATGACCATCAGGAGTCATGTAGTCAGTAACATCTATTTAACTCAGAGGAGTATTACCAAGAGTGTGCCTCTTCTTTCCTGGTAGCATGTGAGAATGAACAGATGCTTTTTGTAATGTATAAATCCATATTGTGGCTAATTGCATGCTTGTCTAACTTATTTAAGCATGCTGTGTTTTTTTCTATATAAGGACCAATTATGATTTTCTTGGTGAGTACAGAGTGCAGTGCTGAGAAGGTGTTAAAAGACTAAGACAGTTGTGATGAATAGAATGAAAATTAAACAAGCCTATCATACGTCTGTCTGACTCGCAGAAGGCAGAAGGAGGACTGAAAGGGGTTTCTGTAGGTTTCTTAAGGGGATTCTTTACACTGCACACAATATGTTTTTCTGGTCCACTAAAATAGTATTACTTCAAGGAACACCAAGTACAATAGAGCCACTGACTGTCTACATTGACGGACAGCTATTATCCAGTCATTTAATAGACTGTGGTTTTAACAGGGTGGGGTGGGGTGGAGTTGGGGTTGGGGTGGTGGGATTGTAGCTGAAGAATTGCTCATTGCTTGCTTGTCACCTAATGTATTATGTTTATCTCACTTCACAGTACACCCCCTCCCTTCACTCACAGTTACTCAGTAACATTCAACTTAATTTTAACCACACCCGTTTTGGGAGTTTATTTAATCACACCCATTTTGGGCGTCAAAGGTGAAATCATCATTTCTCACACTGAAGAAGGGTGCCAGCTTGAAATGTTCATGAGGTGATTGAAAGAGTAACTAAAACTGCAGAGTACTTGCTTCATTTTTCTAAGGAGGGGAAGATCAAATGTTCTCAGAGACGAGAGGTACAGCTACCTTACACTCAAAAGGTACATACCTGTATGTATCTCTATAAATTTGTAATCTCTGTAATTTGTGTGTGTGTGTGTATGTGTGTGCGTATGTGTGTGTGTGGATGTGTGGTAGAAGGATGCTAAGACAGACAAAATGATTGTGAGAAAGATGAAGGAAGAAAGAGAGAAAAGACATGCGCACACACGCGCGCACACACACACACACACACACACACACACACACACACACACACACACACACAAACACAGACACAGACACAAACACACGCACGTAAAATCACAAAGCAAATTAACAGTATGTTTATGCACAGTGAAAAAAAGTCTGCATCCCAAGGGGAATGTTTTGTGGTGGCCATAAATTCTGGGGGCCTTAAATTAGAATTCTCTGGAAGCTCCGGTGTGGGCCGTTGGGTGCCTCACGCCATCGCACTGATGAATTCGCCGCCTTTTTATTACACGGTCCGGGGGGCTCTAAATCACACGAACGAGATCACAATAATCACCTCCATGGCCGCTTCCTGTCTCTTAACTATCCATTCCCTGCGCTTGTCTCCATCAATTTCTGACTCAATGGCCTCAAACGTCCCTTATCTTCCCTTAGCCATCCAGTTAACCTCCCCCCCACCACCCCTCTCCCCGCCCCCTGCCCACCCCACCCCACCCCACCCCACCCCACCACCAACAACACCTTACTCCCTTTCGTTTCCTTACCTTATACCTTTTCTTCGGTAATGAATATCCCCACTTCGACCCACCACATCCCCCCTTACCTCATCTCCCCCCCCCCCCCACCTCCCACCACCCCCTCTCCTTACCTCCTCTTCTGTATTCAATATCCTCCCCCTTCAACCCTCTGCATCCCCCCTTACCTCACCCCCCCCCCACCTCCCACCCCCCCCCCCCTTACCTCCTCTTCTGTATTCAATATCCTCCCCCCTTCAACCCTCTGCATCCCCCCTTACCTCCTCTGCACCCTCTTCCCCATCTCCATCCACCCCCCATCCTCTTCCGTCCCTGCATCCTGTGGATCCCCTCCGTTAGGAGCTGCAATTGCTCGCTCTGTCAGACAATGATTTGGATCAAGGTTGGCGAGCTAATATTGGGCACAGCGCCTCTGATCATGCCACGAAATTAAAAAGAGAGCTTGCTTGGGGTTGGGTGTGTGTGTGTGTATGTGCATGCGCGTGTGTGTGTGTGTGTGTGTGTGTGTGTGTGTGTGTGTGTGTGTGTGTGTGTGTGTGTGTGTGTGTGTGTGTGTGTGTGTGTGTGTTTTTGTGTGTGGGGAGGCTGGTTCAGCTTTGTACAGGCTTATTAAATCACCCCACTTCTGTTCAGCTCGACAGGCAGCTCTCCTCATTCCACCCCTGTCTTCCATCTCCGGCTCATCTCCTCTCCTCTCTTCTCCTCTCAAGTTTCTCTTTTTTTCTGCAGGTTCTTTTCTCACACCTTCCTGTCCACTCTAATTTAGCCATGTGCTGCCATATGCGGACTCATATTCACTTTACTCCAGAATTAAAAAATGAGTGAGGATCTCACAGATCTGAAAACCAATCTCTCAGACCTGCCAGTAAAAATGCTGCCTCTCTCTCTCTGTCTTTCTTTGTCTCTGTCGCTCTTTTCCTCTCTCTTCCTCATACTCTACCTTCTTACACACACATACACACACACACACACACACACACACACATTTTACATACATACACTGTTAAACAAGCACAGACACACAAATTATCGACTGGTGCTGTCTTAACAGCTCTGAGAACTGTCAGCATTAACACCATTGATTTAGTGATAGTGGAGCTGCCTATTCTGTTCAGGTCGGCGTGAGATTAAGATCCTGTGGTGTGTGTGTGTGTGTGTGTGTGTAGAGTGAAACTGGAGAACTGACTAAAAGAGGTGAGAGAGGCTCGTCTTTGCCACACAACAGCCTCTTCGTCATGGTGTGATTGAGTATGTTTGAGTGTGTGAGTGTGTGTGTGTGTGTGTGTCTGTCTGCTTGTGTCAGTGTGTGTAATTTGAACAGCAGCTTTCTATAATATTTCACTGATATATAAGTTAGTCCTGGTTTTGTCTTGGTTCATATTCTATTACTTGAAAGAGCATAATAAAGCTTGCCATGTGACAGAGAATTTTCTGCAGCTGTGGTTCCCTCAGTCTATCCACATGAAATAATGATTTGCTCTGGATTTTCATAGCCTTGGGCACACAGCGAGCATTTGCAAACATTTGAGCTGAGATGACTAATATTTATCACCAGTTCCTCAGAGGCCTATGAATTTGAGTGGGCCTTTAAAGATTCAGCGTAAAAGAACACATCCACTATTAAAATGGCCATGTGTTTAATTCAGACTGTGACGAATAATCCATTTAAGAGCAACACATGTTTTAACGGCATATAGTACCAGTACATAAACATGGAGTTTCAAGTTTCAAGTTTCAAGTGAAGAAGTGACAAATAAATCATTTGAAACTTAATTCAGCTTTGTATTCTACAGGAAAAAACAATATGTAAGCCTCTGTCTTTGAAGAAAACAAAATGTGCAAACAGATGATATTAGAGAAAAACAAACAAACAAAAAAAATGAATAGAGAATCCAATTATTAAAATCGGTCACTTCTGTGTTGTTGATGTTTACAGCTCTCTCCCCCTCATTTGCAGTGTTTTAAAAACAGGAGACGGTCGATGCTGGATGACTGGATATATTGCATCCCTCTGTCCAGGGCGTTTGAGGATCAATTCCAGCATTACAGGCATTTAGACACCATAATGACCACTGGAGTGGGTGTGTGTTAGTGGGGATCAGGGGATCAGAGAGGTGGCCTGATGTAAAGGACTTGGATGGGCTCATTAGGGCTGACTGATGGGCCGGGGGGGTGGGGTGGGGGTCAGTGGGGGGGTTGGGGGGGTAGCGATCGGGGCAATCAAGCAGGGAAATGCTTTTAATTATTGTCCAGAGGGCTGGACAAGCATGTGGTGTTTAAGATGGCAGTCATAAAGGCCAAAGTGGCCACAGCCCTATTTTATCCAAAGCCCTATTTTATGTCCTCTTGAAACAGAATGAGAGCCAGATCTATAAAGCTTTGAGGTAGCAAAGTGCTTTTCGGCAGAGATGAGGGGACAAATGAGGGTAGGAGCGGGCATGAGTGTGTGTGTGTGTGCGTGTGTGTGTGTGTGTGTGTGTGTGTGTGTGTGTGTGTGTGTGTGTGTGTGTGTGTGTGTGTGTGTGTGTGTGTGTGTGAGTGGAGAGAGGTATATGCCCGTCAATTTTATGTTTTATGATAAACCACTGTCACATTCTGACTCTGTGTGTGTGCCTGAAGAGTCAGCATGCAGGCATTAGCGTTGTAATAGCGGGGGGTAACTGAGAAGAAACCCATCACTTGCTGGTTCCACTCAAGGACACTCAAGTCTTTTTCCGAAACACAGTGACAAAACAATTAATTCAAACCACTCACTTGGGGGAGTATTTACAAACATGAATTTATTAAAAATATATAATAATATGTATGATAATAATTACAACATAAAACAAAATCACTGAAATAATGTCAGCTTTGGGTATGAGCGTAAAATGATTAGAGTTCTGGTCAGCAGAGAGGAGAGCTCCGTGTGTGACAACAATAACAGTTTAACACACAGACATCTGCCAGTATTGAGGTTTCCTGAGGGACAGGCATAATGCTAACCAATTAGCTGTGATCAGATGCAGTGATCAGTGTAACAGAAATCCCTGGTGATGAGATGCAAACTAGAGTGGTAGACAACCCCCCTTTCCCTTGGCCTTGGAGGATAGTGTAACTCCACGTACAGATCAGGAGCGACCAAAGCGAACAGGTTGCTGAAGTCGCTGAAGAAGTTTCACTGTTGAATTCCCTTTGTTTGCTTTATTCGCTCATGCCATCTGTCTATTAATGCAAGAAACATCTGTCTGTGTGTTTGTGTGTTCCATGCATAACTCTTGAACCGCTCATCCACCTGATCTCATTTTGTCATTTTTCTCAGTTAATTTGGAGAGTGTCGTCCTAATGTTACAGGTGTGTGCAGTGCCAAGTTTCGTGTTATTCGGGCAAAAAATGACAGAGATATTGGTCAAACAAGCTTCGATTCCTTTTTGTCCTGAACACTGCGGCATTATTCGTTGCCTCGCACAGGAAGTTTGACCGTGTTTATCAAGTCAACGTTTGCCTGGGTAATGCGACTGTCGACGGAGGCACGACTGCCTGTGTGTTTGTGTGCGCGAGCACTGTGACATAGCATCAGATTCCTATGCTGTCATGCTCAGCTGCTGTTCTCTTTTAGTTTATTACACATTACATTACATTTAGCTGACACTCTTATCCAGAGCGACTTACAGATATTTGCAGGGTTTCAGTTACAGTCCCTGGAGCGGTGTGGGGTTAGATGCCTTGCTCATGGGCATCTCAACCATGGGTAGGGTGGGATTCGAACCGGCAACCTTTCGATTGCAAGACCACCTCCCTAACCACTACGCCACAGCTGCCACTATGTATATGTGTATATGTACAGCTGCCCCAGTTTAATTACCCAGAGAGTGTGAAGTGTGTGCGTGCTTGATGGTACTGCTGCCCTCCTTCCTAGTTGTCCCAGTCCTTAGTGGGGTTTGATTTTGTCCTCCCTCCTCTGTCCTAGTGGCCAGAGGGCTGCCTAACTGATTTGTATAGTGGCCTTAGGCTGAGGGGGGTTTATTTTCATATTTGTTTTGTTTGTTATTCTATGTGCTTGTCTCCTCTGCCCCATGCCATATCTCCTTTAGCACCTGGCCCTGTCCAGCCTCATTGGCTATTAGTGTTTGCCTGTGCAGGGTACGCGGCCCCCGCTGGTTACCAGTCACTTGAGTGTTACAGTGTGAGTCCAATCTATTAAGCGTGCTTAGATGAATAGCTGTTTGACTGTGTGGTGCAGTCGGGGTTGTGTTCCCCCTTTCCTGTGGTAAAAAGGTTGCAGTGCTTGAATATATTGAACTATTTCTGTTCTGCCTTAGGCGTGTGTGTCCCCTCCACGTGTGTATACGGGGGCTGGACCTTGGTGCAGTCACTATTTTGCTAAATAGGCTGGTAGCTTGGCCGGGTAGTACGGGGGGGGGTTTATGGTGCCCCTTATGTCATGTTTGTTGTTTTCCTCTCCTACTGTTCTTAAGTTGTGGGAGTATTTTTTTATGTGTAATTAATAAAATTTGTATTTTTATATTTTTCTAAAACCCTGTGTCTGGTGGTTTGCTTGTGTGACAGAGTTCCTCGTGCTCTGGGTGTGTGAAGTCAAGGGGTGGCGTAGTCTACAGTAGGGGGCGCTACATATACAAAAACCTTAATACTTCTTCTACGACCTCTGCACTAGTATCATTTGGAATGTTGGATTTAGCTCAGTAATTAATGGACGTTGGTAAATCTATGTATTCTGAATGGTCTTTGCCGAACTGTGTCATAGCTCATTTCCATAAAGTTAACTGACTTTTAACTTCTCTTTTTCACTCTAGTCACCCAATTCGGCAACTCTCCATAGAGAAATAATGACTTCCGTCACTATGGTCGCTTTGGTCGTTTCTGATCTGAACACAGCTTAAGACAGAATGCCAGCCTAACATAGTGTGGTGTGCCATAATGTACTAACACGTGTGTCTTTTGGGGCTATTTCAGGTGTACCAGACACACCTATGAGGGACAAGGAAGGTTTGTGTATCCAGGCCACGCAGGATGGCAGATGCACACACACACACACACACACACACACACACACACACACACACACACACACACACACACACACACACACACACACACACACATATGCACACACACAAATGCTGACATGGCAGCCTGTCTTCTGAAAGTTATGGGTGACCTTTTGCTTCAGTCACATTTGTTTCCACCCCACCACCACCTCACCCCCCAATGGCTGTCCTTTATTATCCACCATGACAGGCATGCAGGTCTACTTCTCAAGCAGGTCATTTTTATCCAAGCTGTGTTATAATGGATTTAAACCTGACCCACAAACATTTCCCATGCACTTTGTCGTGACAAAACTGCTGTGACATACTGATGTACACCCGTAGATCCAGCTCAGTGGAATTAACATCCCTCTAGGCCAATCTATTATGCAAGTCTTTAAGGGGGGGGGCGATTTAAGAAGCAACCGTCTGTGCTCACCTGTGTAGCCCTTTAGCAAGCACACTTGTGCGTGCCGCAGCACCTGAAGGGATTAGTGGCAGTAAGAGGGGGCAGCGGAGTGGCATTAGCAGGGGCCTCGGGCCAAAAAGCTCTCTCAGGTGTGGCCCGGTTCCATCTGGTCAGGGGCTCTCCACATATAATTACCTTCCCGCCCCCCCAAACCCCACCACCTCAGAGGGGAGGGCCTCAGGTTAATTGGGAGGGATCGCTGGCGTGAGGCGTGGTGACTGTGGACTAATGGCTGTTTGCGAGACCCTGGGCTTGCTGGAGTATGTCTAATCTGGGTGCCAATTGTACACCCAGCAGCGCCAAGTCAACCCCCATTTGTTTTAATGAAGCATCAGTGTGGCAGGCAGCCTCACAGAGCATGGCAAACCCCTTTGGTCTGCACAACCCATTCAGCAATGAAGATGGAAGACAGAGAGAGGGGGAGAGAGAGAGAGAGAATGAGAGAGAGAGAAAGACAGAGAGAGGTAGAGAGAGAAAGATGGGGTGAGTGGGTGTCAAGATCAGAAAACAACAGAGAAAATAAATAACAATTCTAATTTAAACGTATAGCACATAGTTCAAAGAACAAAAGCAGTTTGCCCAGCTTTGAAGCCAACACCCCCTCACAACTTCCTCCCCAGGGTCCTAGGGTCACCCATACTCCTGTCTGCTGTTCCTAATCAGCATCTTTAGAGCCAGCTGTAAGACCATTTATCATTTACAACGTCTCACACACACACAAGGACGCGCATGCATGCACACACACACACACACACACAACACACACACACACAACACACACAATCTGGGAGCCAGTGCCCTGTCATCCTCAGAAACTGCTCTGAGATAATGACTCCATACGGTGTGCCCTCTGCATCATTGAGTAACATTTACCTGCCTGTGTCTGCATTTAACAGTGAAAGTAGGACAAGAGTGAAGTAAGGATGTCTGACCTTCCTCCACTCATGTGGGTCATCATCCTACAGCAAATCTTTAGTTTTTCATTCAGTTAGTTTTGCAATTCAATACAGGGATGTCTACTTAAATCACTTGGAGGTAACGGTTGGAATAGCAATGGTTCTACTAGTGTACAGGGCAAGGCAAGAATGTCATTGAGTTGTTTCTTTACAATTGTTACTGTAACAGAAATCAAGGGAGGTGAGCAAAGTTGGGGTACAGAGAGGGATATGGAAATGTCAATCCCTGCTTCAAAAAAGTAAAAGCCCACCCACATATTTGATCCAGCCATTTTCTAAACCAGTTAATTTTATCGAGCACACAAAGCATCAGACAGGTAGATTGGCTAATTAGTAAAATCACCTGTAGTTAAACGTACAGACAGAAGGAAGACAGGGCAGGGTGTTTACTTTCTAAAGCCGTGATTGAAACCTCTGGACTGGCTTATATCTAGGTTACGCTATTGTATATACAGGCCCAACAGACTTAAGAACAGTTTTGTCCCAAAAGCCTAAAACAACTCTGAACCAAAGATTCTAGAGTAGCGCTCTAGCCTGGGCTATGTGTGCTGTTGTGCCAGCTGCTATAGAGCCATTCACAGACGGACAGCCACTTCTGTCTAACTCTAGTCAAACCCCAATTGCAAAATCTGATAACCTTTGTCAAGGGGGAGGAGCGGGCAGAGGAGGGAGGGAGGCCTGAGAGATTTCATTGGATCAGCCCAATATCCTTCAAGAAAATTAACCAACGAGCTGTGTTTCGTGATTCAAATACCGCTGCAGCCGATAAACATAAACACAACATTATGATAGCCCCAGCCCACAAATGTGCATCGGGCCACCTGTCCGAACCCTCTGGTTTCGCTATTCGCTATTGGTCTCCGCAAAAACTGGAAGCGCATAGTTTTTGCAGAGACTAATATTGTTTCTGCACTGTGTCTCAAACTATTAGGCAAATGTGATATCTTCAGCTTCAGTTTTGGGCGACAAATGAAAAAGGAAGTCTTAAGACAAAAATAAGGTTCATTCTCAACATCCAGCTGATAATTCTGCATGTCTGTACTGTTATAGTATGTACCAATAGTAAACGTGGTTAAAAACAGAGCACAGCATTATGTGTGTAGTATTATATTTTGTTGCAAATAGCATCATTAACACCAGAAATTAACTGCAGCAGAAAAACGATTAAAATTCAATGTAAAATGCCCTGACAGTAATAATTTAATATAATTTCAGGGTAACCATATCATCAACATAGGGGAATAAGTCCAAGTCAGCTGATATCACACTTCATTCTAAGTGAATTATTGACAGATTCATTTCTAAAAAATTGAAGCGAGACATGCTCAAAGTCATTGTGCTCGAATGACGGCGCGAATGACAAACAAAGTAGGAGTCGGAGTAAGAGTAAATACGAGTAAGTAAACAAAGTAAGAGTTAACAAATGCAAAATAAATGTTTAGGAAGTAGTTATTATAAAGTGCTACCCTGTTTTTGTATTGTTGGAAATGTGATGTGCTTGTACCCCCTGACCCCATGACCAAATCTATATACACAGTTATTCAGGAACCTGTCACACACCATGCCCTAAAGAAGGCCTAGTACGGCTAAAACCCTTGTGCAAATGTATCCTTGGCTTACACTTTATTTTACTGTCCCTGTTACATTAATTAGGTACAGTGTAACAAAGTGTGTAACACTGTGTCCTTACACTGTACCATAGGGTTAGAGTTAGGGTTAGTGTCAGGTATGTACAATGTGAGTACATAACATTACATGTTAGATACACTAAAAAGGTCATGAGCTATTTCTGCATTATCACCTGGCAGGGTGTGGTTATATGCACATGCATTCCTGATTCATCACAGGCATTTGTGTGGTCATTGTACACATTCTGTGTGTGTGTGTGGTGTATTCTCACACACACACACACACACACACACACACACACACACACACACACACACACACACACACACATGCACACACACACACACACACACCCCTTACCCACCACTCCCCACCAAATTGGCAGGCTCATGCTGTTCAGGTGTAAGGCTCTCCTCAGAGCCTCTCCAGATGGCGTGGAGAGATGTGATGTCTCCTGGAATCCCTCCCTCCCTCCTTCCCCCATTCTGCTGTCATGTTTTTCACACGGCTGTCTCTTCTCTTTCTGTCTCTCTGTCTCATCTTGCACGCCATTCAATTACCCACCTGCAGAGAGAGCTTGCAGTAGACACCGACGCCGAGCGCGCAAGGGCCCCTTTCATCTTCCGAGCGGCTGTGGCCCTCTTCTCTCGTCTCCCCTCCCCTCCTCTCCACTCCTCTTCTCTCCTTTCCTCTCCTCTCTCACACAGAAGGACAGAGACACAGAGTGGTTGTCATGGGACAGGACAGGGCTGATGTTCAAAGGAAGAAAGGAAGAAGGAAGAGGTGATTGTTGTCAGTGTAGTACAGCTGTTATCTGATAGTGATCGATAGGCAAGGCAAGGCAAGTTTATTTGTATATTTTTAAAATTATAAGGTAAGGTATAAGGTAAATAAAAGACATATTTACTGTAATAAACAAAGAACAATATGTAAAAAAAAGCATAGAAGATAAAATACGTATCAATCATTTGCGGAAAGCATCTGAGAACATTTTGGTCTGGATTTGAAACGGCTTACATTAGGAGCATTTTTGATGTCTTTTGGAAGTTTTGATGTCTTTTCCAAAGCTGTACTGCATAGCAGCTGAAAGCTGCTTCGCCATATTTTGCTCTGACAGCAGGTTTTACCAACAGATTTTTCTGCTGTGATCTTAGAGACCTAGTTGGTGCATATCTGAAACATATCTGATAGGTAATACGCTCTCCTTCTGACGTATCTTAATGATGTGGGATTATGTAAATAAGTTGCTTGCACACAAGACTATGCCATTCTCATATTTTTGACATGTTGTGGCAATGTGATCCGGTTTGTCATCTATTCCATTTGCATGTAAAAAGACAGAGGTGAATAAAGAGGCATACCAAGACAACATCATCGCTATGACCACCACTAGCCTTAGCCTTAGTGTGGTCATGGGGTTTGTCTCCCCTTTTTTGTGGACCCAAACGTGACGGAAAAGTGAAATAACTGAAGTCTGAAAATGTCTAATCTGAAGAGTTGCCAAACACCTCCAACAAAATGGTCCCTTTCAGGAATTCAAAACTGTGCAAAATGAGGTTGTTTCATAAATAACAACTGCAAGATGCCTCAAAGAATCTTTGTTTCATCAATAAAGTATGTAAGCAAGTCATTGCTATCCACAAAAAAAATGTTGCGGACAGACTTTTTTTTTGCAATTTATGGTCATCATGAGTCTCTCTGCACTGCACGAGTTCTCTCTTGGTTCTGCATCTGGTGTGCTGATGTGATGTGAAACACTCATTATGACAGAAGTAAGGAAAGACAAGATGACATTTTAACAGAATAATGTTAAAGTACACTCGCAGCAAATACAGGACAGTGACAATGACATTTTTATGATACACAGGTCCCAGTAAGTTGTATCAATTCTCATTATCACTGTCTCACTGCCCAGTTAGAACATGTAAAAATCATAAACAGTATGCTATATAAGACAATGCTGAAAATAGTACATTATAGAACTCTGCTTTTGGAATTTTGGTATTGTAGGGCTCCATAGTAGAATTTCAGTTTTTGAACTGACAGATTTCGTGGAATGCTTGTCAAACAACATGGTGTCAACAGAAACAATCCACAATATCTAACCTTATTTAATATAAGGATCTGTAAAATAAAATAAATAAAAAAATAAAATGTTTTGACTGAGAAGCCATGGCCTAAGGCAGGAGCACAATTTTAGAAGGCTTGTTTGACTGGAAGATTTAGAGGGTTCTGGAAATTGTGATGCAACAGTTCAATGATATCACTCTTCCGATTTCCTGAAATTACGACAGTGTTCTCACAAATACTCCGCTCCCCACACACAGTCTTATCCCAACTAGGTTTGACTTTCTCACACCTGTATTTGTCAAAGTGCTTTAAGCCAACATTATTATACAGCCTAAACAAATAATCTCAATGCTTTGTGGAACATTTGTTTTTTATTTAGCAATGTTATCATAATTATCAAGTAAGCAAATGTCACTGCCTCACTCTGACTGCATGTGATTAAGGGTAATTTGTTTCCTGTGTTTGCTGAAACATCTCAGCCTGACATGCTCTACAGTTGAAAAAAAATCTTGCCAATAAAAGATGTGCAAATGGAGGCCTTGTTGTTGTTTTACTAGTACGAATTGGTTGATGGTCCTAAGAATATGAGAAAAAGAGACTGACTGAAGCCTGCTCTAAAGCCTGTGATGCTGTTCCGCTGGTATCTCACCGTTAGACACTTCAAGTGATCTTTACAGTAAACAAAGAGGTACTACATAGCAACACCACTGCTATACCACAGAGCTATACCACACTTCTCAAGATTAGCATTTTGTTCATGTGCTGTAACCTGTTAACACTATTTGTATGAAGCTCAATATGCAGTGTGTACTGCCAGCTCGGTTAGAAAACACATGCAGTCAACACAATTAGCTGAAGGCAGCAGCAACACATGAACCCGGTAAGCACGCGCTTACTTTATGGTGGACACGCTAAGCTGCCCGATCATTAGCACATCAATCAGAAGCGCATAGCCCATAATTAAGGGCACTGATGAGGTGATGTGCTTTAGGACAATGCCTACTCTAACGCACAGGCTGCAGGTCACCAGTGGCATGGTGAAGGAGGACAGGCACAAAGACCATGATGAAGAGGAGGAAGAGGAGGAGGAGCAGGATGACAGTATTAAAGACAAGCCGATTCAGGTTAAACCCATCATTGAAAAAAATATCTTTCCCCACCACTATTATTATGCTGATCGAGGTCATGTATAGTACTTGAACATTTAATACAGTCATGTAAATGTCTGGCATTATGCATATTTTTTGTCTTTAAGGAGGAGGCTCCAAAAAAGCATAATTGGCTCTCTGCCTCCCTCTGCACTATATTTGCTATTTTGTCCACTTTTTGTATGTTTTCCTTTTAGCTGTGCCAAAAATAAATAAATAAATAAATAAATAAATAAATAAATAAATAAATAAATAAATAAATAAATAACAATAAATGATCCTTAATCATGCGCTCAACCATGGGATGGCTACAATGGTGCTGGACCAGGAGAGCTGCAGTTGTACCAGTGCGAGTGTTGCCTAGGGATTGTTTGTATTGTTCACCACAGAAAATGGTGAATTGTGCCAGAAAGAATTGTGTCACTAGATATACAGTACATAAGAACTCACATATACATACCCACCCAAACAGACATTCATATGGTAAACACATACGGTAACACACACACACACATAAAAATACGTAGGCAGAGTGAGACAAACCATTTCTGTCATGCCTCTGGGACCCCGACATAGTCAGTCGTTGTATATTAGTATGTTGTTCTGCAACAGTCTATGATAATCGCACGCCAAAGTGGTGAACGTGATGATCATGGAAAGGAAAGATGGAAGGAAGGTCGACCTCCCTCGCTACTCTCTACCTTCTGGAAACAAAACACAAGATGTAGGATGAGGCTATCTTGACAACATCTAAATGGAATTGTCTGCAGGAAAACTCCAAATGGGCAGAAGCAATTGCCAGAGGTGGAGACTCCAGCTTGCGCGTGCATCAATACGGCCTGATGGATGGGTCTTGGGGTGAGGCGTTGTCGTTCACTTTTAAATTATGGCCGGCAGGAAGGCAGGGGGAAGTGTCGATAGTGATCACACCCTGCTGCAATCCTGCCTCCCTCCCTCTGATGTAGCAGGACTTCCTCCCTCCCCTGGCTCACTGTCTGTGTGTGTGTGTGTGTGTGTCTGTCTGTGTTTTGGGGGTGGGGTGGAGGTATTGGTTGTTTGGGTGTGTTGGGTATGGAAGAGGCAACTATCAAGAAGAGGACGTTGTAGAAATATGTCAAGCAAAAAAGAGTTAGTACCCAGAGTTTAAATTGGGCCGGAGCCCTACTGAGTTCAGCTCTGTCTCCTCACCTCAGCAAGACAGCCAGGAGTTAAGCTCCCGGCTACAGTATTTATAGTAATACAATAGAGTGAGATATTGACCACTTTGAGTAAAGAAGGGCTCCCGCTCCTTATAAAAGCCAGCTTTACCGCTGAGAGCACCCACTCAAAACCTGAATCTACTGTGCATTGAATATGGACACATATGCAAGCTTGTACTGTATGTTGTGCTGTGCTGCATAGTAGGGTATGGAGATGAAGACTTATTACTGTGATACCTTTACTGGGAGAACCATATACACAGGAGATTCTTCCAAGAAGCAGTAGATTCGTGATTACTGGCCGTTGCTTCAACCCTTACTGTTTGTAGTGTCTACTGAAAGGCATGCATTAACACCATTATGCATCATCCGAAGCCTAGGAGCACTATAAATCTCATAGCCTTTTAGTGGTCACCGTACCACCGGTAGAGTGACTTGAAATGTAAATGAAAAACTGTAACTACAACATTACAACATTACTATGACATTACAGAGAGTCTTTAGTAACACATTACGTTAAAGCCATTCTGGTAACAATAAACTTACAATAGGGGGTGTCTTTTAATTGTTCCAGACGAAGACTGTAGAAAAGCCAGACAGAAATGACTCTGCTGGCAGTGAGGGGCAGTGTAAAGGTGCCCTGACAGTAGCAAATCAAAGAGGGTAAAATGGGTTCTTTTACTGTACTAACATACTGTACATTATAGCTTCCTTGGGAAGTACTGTAGATTGGACACATCTCAACACTGAAGTTTTATGAACTTACTCAAGTAACGGTTGCTTACTCAAGTAAGCAAGTTGTCACCAGGTATAAAACCTATAGCTTAAACAGGAAACTGCTACAGTCTCAGGGGATAAAATAATATATTAATGTTGCCAGCCCCATTTAACACAACACTGGGTAGGACCTCTTCGTGACAGGGAGGTGGCAGGTATTCGTTTGTAGCTATCCTAAAATTGTTTTTGGAGTAGACTTTAAAAAATCGTAAATTGTTGGTTCAAACTGCTATTAATACTATGAGTCAAAAGGGATAAATTGGATGTCTCTCACATCATCATTGTCTCACTGTTACCAAAGCAACCATGCACTGCTTTCTTGTTGTTTCATGACTGCTCTTTAAAAGGAAATGAATGCAATCTCGAGCCCTTGCAATGTATCAAGAGCAGTTTAGCCAAAAACAAAAACAATTTCATTACAGTGTAATGACACATACTCAAAGTCTAATGAAATAGTACGATAGAGCACAGGATGTGGATTTGGTTTGACAAACAGGGTTTTACAACAAGAAACAAAATAACAGCGATAACAAACAGTCCCTCTAAAAACATGTGCTCTCTCCCTTGTTTTGGCCATAAAGGGCTTTGCACTTTGCCAATTAGGACAGCCATTTGGAAGAGCATCGATGGGCTGAAGAAGTAAAGGCCAAAAAACAAAACAAAGGAGAGCGAGACAAAGAGAGGGAGAGTGAGAGAGAGAGACAGAGACAGAGAGACAGACAGAGAGAGAGAGAGCGAGACAGACAGACACACACACACAGACAGACAGAAAGAAGGAGGGGCGGCTTCTTGTTGTGTTTATTATCGAGCAATACTTTGGCAGACCCTCAGCCTTGCCCCAAAGGGCCCTGCATTTTACCAATAAGAGCAGCCATTTTGTAGGCCACTGTTGGGCAGAGGAGCATTACCCAAGAGCGAGAGAGAGAGAGAGAGAGAGAGAGAGAGAGAGACAGAGACAGAGATGAAGAGAGAGAAAGACAGAGACAGAGAGGGAGACAGAGAGAGAGAGAGAGAGAGAGAGAGACAGAGACAGAGATGAAGAGAGAGAAAGACAGAGACAGAGAGGGAGACAGAGACAGAGAGAGAGAGAGAGAGAGAGAGAGAGAGAGAGAGAGAGAGAGAGAGAGAGAGAGAGAGAGAGAGAGAGAGAGAGAGAGAAAGACAAAGAGAACCAGGGTTACTGATAAAGAGGTAGTACTGTATAGGGCTGTATAGGGAGGGCAAGCCCAAAACATCACTTCAGAGTAAACAAGATCCAAGTGCACTTCACCAAAGTGTGTTATTATTAAATGCACACTTAAATGACTGCCATTGTGCCACTATTTTTTTTATAAATAATTTGATATTTCTATTTCACATCAAATCATATTATTTCCAATTATTTCTGGGGAAAACTTTTTGGCCATGTTCATTCCTTTCATTTCATTCAGACCTGGTCCATTCCCAGCTGACAAACGGTGAAAGGCTTTTGATTCAAAGAACATTTGTTCCTGTTTATTTTTTCCTCCAAAAATCTTTCAACCTTGCAAGTTCATTTTTTCATCCACTCCTCCCATAACCATCAAAAGTGTTTTATGGCACCACTGAAAAAAGTCAAAGCGCGATTCGAAAAACTGCCTTTTTTCATCTCTCTAAACACACTGGGGTTGTGACAAACATGTTCATTCTAGAATCCTAGCAACTGTCCAAAATCATAAATAAATAAATAAACAAACAGCAAATCTAAACAAAAGAAAGCCAAACATAATGAAATAAAGCAGGCATTCCCCCAGCTGTTTGTTAAGCTAAGCAACAAAATCAGGGTGTTTGACTGCAGAGCAAGGGGAGACATGCCTATGGTATTAATTTAATACTTGCTAATCCTAGCAGTGGCAA
>CM050218.1:31172500-31275000 GCA_027475355.1 Coilia nasus | reverse complement strand
TTTAAAATGTAGTCTCTTAGACAGACATGCAGACATGCAATCTTACAAAGATTTCCATTTGCTGAGAGTGTAGCGAAGGGGAGGAGAAGTCACCCCACCTGGCTTTGAACCCAAGTGTTCTTGCAACTCATGTCACAGTGAAGGCGATGGGAAAACAATCAAAGAACATTCACTCTGTAAGAATGCCCTGTCCTGCCCTTTTATCTATTTCATGTGTGTGTGTGTGTGTGTGTGTGTGTGTGTGTGTGTGTGTGTGTGTGTGTGTGTGTGTGTGTGTGTGTGTGTGTGTGTGTGTGTGTGTGTGTGTGTATGTGAGTAGATAACAGAGCAGTTTTTGGTGTACTTCTTGATTTTTTTCCTGCGCTGCTGAGACTGTGGAGTGCTGTGTGTGTGTCTGTCTGTGTGTATGTGTGTGTGTGTATAGAGTGATATGCTGTGGTGCGTTGGTGTTCCGTCTTAGCACCCAGCAGCGGCCAGACCCCCCAAGCAGAGCAGCCTCAGAGCGCTTGGTGCCGGGTGGGTGCAGACAGGCTCTCCTCTAGGACTCCTGGCTGTCGAGTAGCCCTGTCCCTCCACAGCATGACGTTTCGGAACCAGCCTTTGTTTCATCACTACTTCAGTTTTGTTTTGCTCCCTGTGTCCTTTAGAGTTACCCACCGGCAAAAAACAATCAATACTATCAATATAAACAATATTGATTATATTATTATATTGACTATAATAAACAATATTGATTAGCTGTACTTTGTCTGCTTTAGATGAAAAAGTAAACTGCGTTCGACTTTACTTCACTAGTTTGGTTTTCCGTAGTGAGTTGTGAATTTATGGTACATTTTTGGTACACTTTTTTCAAATATTTGTTGTATTTTTAAACAAGCTAACAGAGATGACCTGCCTACCTCTGAGATGTTGCTCTACATTTTCAGCTCCACAGCACCAGGTGTTTCCACAGTCATTAATGTTACTTTCCAACCATGGATTGGGCTACAAGTGCTAACACGTTAGCAAAGAGGCATGCATGCAGCAAACTGTTCTCAGATGTGTTCTGTTAATGATTTATATTAATTTTACATATATCCTCTTAAAAATGTACACTTATTTTACCTTTTCTGCTAATGACTTACCTTTAATAACTCACTTACCACTTACCTCATACTTATTTTACTTTTATCGTTTCACACTTAATTTGTCCTTCCTGCTTTTCCATATTGTTCTTTGGTTTTATTTTTGTCAAGCACATTGAACTGCCTTTGTGTATGAAATGTGCTACACAAATAAACTTGCCTTGCCTTGCAATACAAGAGCATGTTGTTTGAGGAGGCAGTTCTCCAAAGGCATCACAGAGGCACATGGACTAGGCATAGATGAAACTCAGAGGTGAGAGGGATCTGTGTGGGTCTAAAGGAAACCTGTTACTGCAGCATTGCCTAAAGGAAGAGAAGTGGGTCTCTCTCTCTCTCTCTCTCTCTCTCTATTTCTATTTCTCTCTCTCTCTTTCTCCTTCCTGTCTGAGTGCCAGACACCCTGTGCCCTAATCACCGTCTCAGGAGCGGCTGCTTGGCCTGGGTGCTACCCATATGTCGCTGCTCAGACCGTGGGTAGTGAGGTGGGTGGGGGGCTACTGCATGCAAGGGACGCACACACCACACACATGCACATAGACACACATGCACACAAACACACACACACACACTCCACATTTGCGTTTAGTGGCTTACAGATTTTGACAAGGAAATAAATAAATAAATAAATAAAGACGTGATCCTCAACAGGCAAATCCACCATCATCAGAGACTTTTTACCCCTCTGCAAAGCACCAGCTCTCACACAAAATCACACAAGTGGCAGCCGCAGTCATACTAAGCCACATAAGGAAGAGCTAGGATAATCACGCTGCTAGGTTATACCCCCTGTGCTTCAGGAAGACGTCTCTGCTAGCCTAGCCTAATCTGCTTAAAATGTCATGGTTTGAATGAAGCTGCTCAGAAACCCAATGGAACCAGAGTTTAAATTGGGGCGGAGCTCTATGGGCCGGAGCTCTATACTTCAGCTTAGCAATACAACCGGCTAGAGCTGAGCTCTCTCTGCTACAGCATTTACCGTAATAGAGAGAGATATTGACCACTGTGAGTAAAGAATGGCTCCCCCTTCTTACAAAAGCCTATTTAACTGTTTACAAAGAACACAAAGTACTTGTGCATGTAGGAAGAGCACCTTAGGGAGAAACTATAGCTATTACACCTACCCCTACACTATCTATAATCAAGTAAATAGTTCAGGCTGTTAGTCCCTACTCCCAGGTGTAACACGCACAACTGGCCGCTGACTACAGCTATTCACGCAACCTCATGTGAGCAGACAGATGCTCAACAAGGGTTAACCTGAACCAGCCGGCTACCGTTACAGTGACTGGGGCTGCTGGGGCCGTTTACATGATCCACTCAGCAGCACCTACCTATCGCTTTCCCCCATGGCTTTCACCATGCCAACAACATGCATCTCATCCAGGACCACTGGCAAGCCTTTGCAGTTTCCTCCAACATTTCCTTAACAATTAAAATAACTACTGATTACACTGAGGAGTAAGGCAGAGTTGCCAAACCACATGCAAATGTTATATCTACTTATGGCATTGTACATTACAATTTTTATTTGTGTTGTAGTGTTACAGTTAGTGTTATAAGTGATAATGGTTGTAGTTGTAATGTATTACACATATAACACTGTCATTTATTATGACCGCCGCTAGCGAAGCTAGCGAAAGCGGTCCTATTGGAGTTGCTGCAAAATTTTTCCCTTTTTTTTTTTTTTTCTCTTTTCCACCGATTTTTCGTCAACGATTCCCGGGACACTGAAACTCGGGGAGACATGAATGTTTGTAGGCATGTAGCCCAAGAAGTTTGTGAGCGAATAACGCCTTTTGGTCCCCCAGGGCCACCCCCCCACTGTGCCAGTGTCCGTTAAAGAGGGGGAGACCGGCAAAAGTTTTTGCTGAATAACTCAATGAACGTTTCACCCAACAACATGAAACAACATGAAACGTTTCACCCAACAACATGTCGGTGTTACAGAGACGTATCGACCCAGCCCATAAACTCTCACTTGAAGCATAGCGCCACCTAGTGATATGGGTAAATGCAAAAATTGGGATTTTGAGTTGCCAATATCTTGGACCGAGAAGGTGGGAACTGCGGAAAATACGTCATGCACGATCACCACAAAGACCTCTAACACCACAGAACATGCCATAAAATTTGGTCCATAGGGGGCGCTGTAATTGTAGAAAATGTCATTTTGCCTATTATCTAGACGTTTACAACAATTTACAACAATTTTTTTTTATCGTGAAATCTATTGACCTTCACGCATTGAAAACACTGGTCGACGCCCACTTCCAACAAAAATAATTTCCGTGAAATTTTAATATTGCGAAAACGAATCTGAACAAACTCGTCATAGGCCGTTCATGTAAATCTCACCAAATTTGGTATATGTCATCTACAGACAATGCTGACAAAAATTTATCAAAGGATTTATCTTGAGATAAACCGTTCCGAAGTTACACGTCAATGAACATTTAACACGTAGCTTAAAAATCTTCAAATGGACGTATCTTGGCTTTTATTTGCTCAAATTTGGTCAAAGTTGACATACCATCTCTAAACAGCGTTCTGTTCATGTGTACTAAATTTTGTGACATTTCGTCATAGGGGGCGATCTTTATTGGCAAAGCTAGGTGTCAAAAAACAGTTTTTGTTAAATAACTCGTTAACAATTTTGCCCAAGACAAAGATTTTCTGTTAGTACGCTGGTGTTACAGAGGCGTATCGACCCAGCCCATAAACACTCACTTGAAGCATAGCGCCACCTAGTGATAAGGGTAAATGCAAAAATTGGGATTTTGAACTGCCAATATCTTGGACCGAGAAAGTGGGAACTGCACAAAATACGTCATGCACGATCAGCACAAAGACCTTCTATAGGGGGTCCATAGGGGGCGCTGTAATTGTACAAAATCTCATTTTGCCTATTCCTTGCCTTGACAAATCACTCCTACACACTACACAAACACACACAATGTCATTGTGATGCCGCAACCTGTGAGCGCGACATCACGGTGTCCTAATTACAGCCGCCATTACTCACGTGCAATGCCATCTCCCCATACAAACTGTTATCTATCTGCTACTGTTGTTTAAGCACTGCTGTAAACTTTGGCGTGGGTAATATTACATCTGTTATGCTGTATGTCTTGTCTGGTAGTTGTTATTCATGGGTGCACACATGTTTAACATGCTGAACAGATATTTACATGCAGACATTCTACACTCACGCACAAACAATAACAACATGGAACTTCGGTTCACTCACATAACTCGTTTATTTAAAATATCCGTTACAAAGCATTCCATCTTCTCAGTAGCATGTCTTCATTCCTGTGTCTAAGCCTTTCTAGGAATTTTTGTCTAGCGTTGGTTAAAAACTGTTGTCTTACCGTTGTGGCAGCGCTTCCGCGTTTGTCTAAAAGAGTGCTCCTCTGCTACGAGGAGACTATATCCTTGTTCACGTTCGCGAGCTTGCTTGGTTGCACCCTCGCAAAATTAATTATCTGTCTGAGGGTTTAAACTGATGATCATTGTACATGTACATGTTTGATATTGTATTGTGAAAGGCCTGATATAATTTGTTTGTGAATGGTACCATTTTAAAAGTCGTTATTCTGTGTTCATGTCTGAATACCTGAAACACCCCTGTCACTTGCGCTGTCGTTGGAATGTTCCACCTGTAGGGTGCGCGCAGGTACCCCTTATAATGGGGAGATTTTTCAGTTGTAGGGAGAGCTTCCTTATGGTCAGACGTGTGTCGATGTGCTCCAAAAACCTCAGTTGTGTGAGTAGTTTGTATTGTGTGAAAGTTGCCTTTTTGAGTGTGAGCCTTTGGCTAGTTTTTGTTATTTTGTTTTGGCTTCTCATAGCCTGTTTATTTTGTGTAAATAGTGTATATAGATATATTTTCTACGGGTTTGTTTTGGTATTTTTTCCTTTTTTTCATCACTGGCTCACTGTATCTTCACTGGTGTTGCAAATAAACGGCAAAAGCACAATCTCTGCCTCCTGCTGTACTCTTGGGACATCACTCCAAGACCCCTCGACACTCTACTTTCCAACATTTGGTGGCAGCGGTGTTTTTCCAGTGTCAAGAGAGGATGTCACGGCAGGCTAGACTGCAACCACCAGCAACGAGAAGCAGAACTGCAGCGGGTGGGTCAATGGCGCACCAGAGGGAGAGCGATGATGACGACATGGTCCCCAGGTCCCACTCTGCACCCCCTGATGACCGGACATCCAGGTTGGAGGCGACGTTGAGCGCTTTCATCCAAGCGCAGCAGGCCAGAGATGAACGCTGGGAGCGGGAGACTGAGCGCCAGGACCTGAGATGGAGGTCGATGCAGCACCAGTTCCAGCAGCTCCAGATGTTGGTCAGCACGGAACAACTCAACCAGCGTCCAGCAGGTGGAGCCATGAGTCGGTCGCTAGAGCCTGAACTGCCAGAGGACCACAGCCCAAGGCAGCAACAACATCGTGTACGCTCAGCCAGCCCTGTGTCTGAACCTGCAAGGCCGGTGAGTGTTACACCCTCAGCCTATTATGGATGGAGCCCACCCAAGATGACGCCGTACAGTGACGACGAGGATATAGAGCACTACCTCACCACTTTCGAACGCCTGGCAATGGCAAACCAGTGGCCAAGAGGCAGTTGGGCTGTGTACCTCGTTCCCCTGTTGACAGGGAAAGCCTGTGCAGCGTATGTCGCTATGGACATTCACGACACCATGGACTATGCCAAGGTGAAAGACGCTATATTAAATAAATTTGAGATCGACCACGACACGTACCGCCACAGATTCAGGTCAATGACGCTGATGGATGGAGAGACCGCCAGGGAGCTGCAGGCAAGGCTGTGCGACCTCTACAACAAGTGGATGCGCCCGGAGCAGAAGACCAAGGCCGAGATAGGAGATGCCATCATCTTGGAGCAGTTCCTGAGAATGCTAAACCCAGAGCTGAGGATATGGGTGAAAGAACGCAACCCTCAGTCATCCAAGGAAGCTGCTGACCTGGCTGAGGCCTACGTCGGTGCTCGTCGGCACAGAGGCACCATCCAGCTCGGGGCCCATGACACCACAGGGAGGCGGAGCCACGCACCACAGCGAGACCCAGCGCGTCAGCCGTCCGGTAGGTCTGTGGGTGGTGGTGGTCGTGAGTTTAGGAGGTCCTATAGCTCCCCTGTTAACCCCAATACTTCTGCTAAGCCTAAGCCCAGGGTAGTTTGCCACAACTGCGGCCAACCTGGCCACATTAAGCCCGAGTGCCCCATAGTCGCTGTTAGTGACTCTAAGCTCTGCTATATACCAGACAACATGGCTCACACACCCAAACATACACCTAGCACCACTGATGCATTAGTGCCAGTAACCATCAGGGGACGAACATGGCAGGCTCTTGTTGATACAGGTAGCAGCCAGACCTTCATCAGGCGAGCATGTTTAGATCCTACTGACTGCACTAATGTTGGCAAGGTGAGGGTTAGGTGCATTCATGGGGATGAATCAGAACATCAAACAGCAGATATCTTTATTGAAATAGAAGGGCAGAAATATTTGCTAACTGTTGGTATCATGGATAGTTGTCCATATCCTGTAGTATTGGGTCAGGATGTGCCTGTGTTGGTGGAGTTGTTACAGCACCAGTCACCAGTAGCTTCAGCCTGTGTAACAACTAGGGCACAAGCAAAGACTGAGCAGGCAGATAAGAAGTTGTTGTCAGAGTTGCCGTTTCTTGATAGTCAGCCTTACAGTAAACCTAAAAAGTCAAGGTCCGTAAGAAGGAGGGACAAAGTTTTGGGTACTCCACTGCAGGAGCAGTTGCCCCTCCCACCACTAGATGGCAGTGTGGTGGAAAGTCCTGAGTTTAAAGACTTACAAAAAGCTGACATGACATTAAAACAGTGTTTTGAGAGAGTTGCAAGTGAGGAGGAGGTTACAAAGGCTAAAGTGTGTGGGAAGGACTGTTTTGTGGTGCGAGATGGACTGTTGATGAGAGTGAGTGAGGATGGTGAGCAGGTTGTTGTCCCTGAGTCTCTAAGATCCAAGGTTCTTCACCTCGCTCATAGTGTGCCTTGGTCAGGACATTTAGGGCAGCAGAAGACATTTTCCAGACTAGCCAAGCGCTTTTACTGGCCCAAAGTGTACCATGAGGTAGTGCAATACTGCAAATCTTGCCCCACTTGTCAGCTCACATCACACACACACCGAAGTACAAAAGCACCCCTCATTTCCATGCCCATTATTGACACACCCTTCACCAGGATAGCCATGGATGTAGTTGGCCCCTTGGAAAAGAGCAGAGGAGGTCACCGTTACATATTAGTAATGTGTGATTATGCTACCCGTTATCCTGAGGCCTACCCCTTACGAAATGTTAAGTCCAGACAGGTGGCTAATTGTCTAATTCAGCTCTTCTCACGTGTAGGGATCCCCAGTGAGATCATTACTGATCAGGGAACAAATTTTAACTCTAGGTTTATGAAGCAAATCTATTCCATGCTTGGCATTAGGCCTATTAGAACCACGCCATACCAACCACCCACAGACTGATGGACTGGTTGAACGCTTCAACCAGACCCTCAAAGCCATGTTGAGGAAGTTTGTGAGTGACTCTGGCGCTGACTGGGACCAGTGGCTGCCGTATCTTCTGTTTGCTTACAGGGAGGTCCCCCAAGCATCGACAGGCTACTCTCCCTTCGAGCTGCTCTATGGTCGGCAAGTGAGAGGCCCCCTGGACGTTCTTAAGGAGGCGTGGACAGGAGAGGGACCAGCACAGCAGACCGGTGTGGCAGAGTATGTTCTGAAGATGAGGGCCAAGCTTGAGGAGCTGCGCAGCCTGGCACGCGACAACCTGGCCCAGGCCCAATCACAGCAAAAGGCATTGTACGACCGGACTGCCCGGAGCCGCACCTTCAACCCCGGCCAGAAGGTACTGTTGCTACTCCCCCCGTCAGGCAGCAGTTTACTGGCGAGATGGCAGGGACCCTTCGAGGTGCTGGCAAAGGTGGGCCCGGTGACCTATGAACTGGCCATGCCTGACCGACGCCGGCCTAGGCAGAAGTTTCACATCAACCTGCTGAAAGAATGGGTGCCGCGGCCGGACACTGCCAGCCATCTGAACTGGGCTCGGGTGGTGGAAGAAGAGGAGGAGACGAAGGAGCAGTACTTCCCCACGAGTGGAGGCGAGACCCCTTCCCCTCCGGTGCAGCACCTGTCCAGTCAACAGCAGGAGGACGTGCTGCAGATCATCCCTGAGGGTCTGTTCAGGGAGGAGCCAGGGCGGACGACGCTCATTCAGCACGACATCCGGCTGACGGGTCCAGGTCCGATCCGTCAGACGTCCTATCGTGTTCCGGCCAGGCTCATCCCAGCATTGAAGCAGGAGGTCCAGGCAATGCTGGACATGGGCGTTATTGTGCCATCGCACAGTGAATGGTGTAGCCCTGTGGTCCTCGTCCCTAAGAAGGACGGAGGGCTACGCTTTTGTGTGGACTTTTCAAAATTGAACTCCATATCAGCGTTTGACCCCTACCCCATGCCAAGGGTGGACGAGATGGTGGAGCGCCTGGGCAAGGCGCAGTACCTCAGTACCCTTGACCTCTGCAAAGGGTACTGGCAGGTGCCTCTTACACCTGAGGCCCAGGAGCTAACGGCCTTTCGTGCCCCTTCTGGATTATACCATTTCACCACCATGCCTTTTGGTCTGCATGGGGCAGCGGCAACGTTTCAGCGGCTGATGGACCAAGTGCTGAGGGGGGCGGAGACGTATGCCGCCGCCTACATTGATGACGTCATCATTTTCAGTTCCTCATGGGAGGAGCACCTGACTCATTTGGCGGATGTGTTCCGCAGAATCAAGGAGGCAGGCCTGGTGGTCAATGCTGGCAAGTGTCAGTTGGCTAGGCCAGAGGTCTGCTATCTGGGTTACGTGCTGGGGGGTGGACACATTAAACCCCAGGTGAGCAAGGTCGAGGCTGTTCGTGACTGCCCGCCACCCACAACCAAGAAGGGAGTCAGATCCTTCCTGGGTTTGGTGGGGTGGTATAGGCGGTTTATTCCGGGTTTCTCCAGCCGTGCCGCCTCACTCACCAACCTCACCCGCAAAAACAGCCCCAACAAGGTGATATGGACTGCGGACTGTCAAAAGCCTTTTGAGGACTTAAAGGACTGTTTGTGCAGCTGCCCAGTACTACAGAGTCCCAACTTTGATCTCCCGTTTACTGTACAGACTGATGCCTCAGGGTTGGGCCTAGGGGCTGTACTTCTACAGGGGGAGGGGGAGGACCGTAGGCCGGTGCAGTACATCAGCCGTAAGCTCTTTCCCCGGGAGACCAGGTACTCCACGGTCGAAAAGGAGTGCTTGGCCATCAAGTGGGCCTTGGACAGTCTAAGATACTATTTGCTTGGGAAACAGTTTGTCCTAGAAACTGATCACCGTGCACTTCAGTGGCTGAACCGCATGAGGGACAGTAATGCCCGAGTGACACGGTGGTACCTCTCATTGCAGCCATACAGTTTCACCATCCGGTATAAGGCCGGAAAGGACAATATTACAGCTGACTTCTTGTCCCGCCTCTATGAGGAGGTCCAAGCTTAAGGAGGGGGGTGTGTGATGCAGCAACCTGTGAGCGCGACATCACGGCGTCCTAATTACAGCCGCCATTACTCACGTGCAATGCCATCTCCCCATACAAACTGTTATCTATCTGCTACTGTTGTTTAAGCACTGCTGTAAACTTTGGCGTGGGTAATATTGCATCTGTTATGCTGTATGTCTTGTCTGGTAGTTGTTATTCATGGGTGCACACATGTTTAACATGCTGAACAGATATTTACATGCAGACATTCTACACTCACGCACAAACAATAACAACATGGAACTTCGGTTCACTCACATAACTCGTTTATTTAAAATATCCGTTACAAAGCATTCCATCTTCTCAGTAGCATGTCTTCATTCCTGTGTCTAAGCCTTTCTAGGAATTTTTGTCTAGCGTTGGTTAAAAACTGTTGTCTTACCGTTGTGGCAGCGCTTCCGCGTTTGTCTAAAAGAGTGCTCCTCTGCTACGAGGAGACTATATCCTTGTTCACGTTCGCGAGCTTGCTTGGTTGCACCCTCGCAAAATTAATTATCTGTCTGAGGGTTTAAACTGGTGATCATTGTACATGTACATGTTTGATATTGTATTGTGAAAGGCCTGATATAATTTGTTTGTGAATGGTACCATTTTAAAAGTCGTTATTCTGTGTTCATGTCTGAATACCTGAAACACCCCTGTCACTTGCGCTGTCGTTGGAATGTTCCACCTGTAGGGTGCGCGCAGGTACCCCTTATAATGGGGAGATTTTTCAGTTGTAGGGAGAGCTTCCTTATGGTCAGACGTGTGTCGATGTGCTCCAAAAACCTCAGTTGTGTGAGTAGTTTGTATTGTGTGAAAGTTGCCTTTTTGAGTGTGAGCCTTTGGCTAGTTTTTGTTATTTTGTTTTGGCTTCTCATAGCCTGTTTATTTTGTGTAAATAGTGTATATAGATATATTTTCTACGGGTTTGTTTTGGTATTTTTTCCTTTTTTTCGTCACTGGCTCACTGTATCTTCACTGGTGTTGCAAATAAACGGCAAAAGCACAATCTCTGCCTCCTGCTGTACTCTTGGGACATCACTCCAAGACCCCTCGACACTCTACTTTCCAACAGTCATTCATTCAAAACCCACATCCATGCCCACTTCCAGGAAATCATTTCCACAGAAATTCTCACCTTACAACACTGTTCTACCACACACTCATCATACCAACAGTTCCCACATTTCAATATACTGCGGCGGTCATACCATGTACCGCTATGCGGTACATCTAGTTTATGAATTATGTGGCAGTCAATTCAACCACTCACTGTAACTGGCTGGGTATAAGAGGGACACTGTGGTTTAAAAGTGGATCATAAACTTATTTGTGGGACATCCACAAAAACATCTGTTTAGCATTGATATTAGTCTACTCCTAGTCTTTTGTAAGCACACATTGGTCTATAGTCTTCTATCATGTAAGCAACAGTGTGCCAAATGTTTTGCTGTGTTCTTTAAAAAGTGATGACTTTTAAAATGTACTAAAACAATCAGGCAGGGTTATAGGGCCAGTGAGTATAGAGCTTGTTGTTGTCTTAATTATTGCATCCCATGAATCTCAGTTATGGCACAGGCGCAAAGAAAGATAAAGCGTGACCAAAAATATCACTTGGCAGTTGTACGCACAGCGCTGTGGAGTAATAGGCAGGATGTACCTCATTAATCAGGCTCTGACATTCAGGGTTCAGAGAGTATGCTATGCTCACATCTGGTGTAATTTAGAAGAAATAGAGCCATGACACACTGACTTAGACGCTGCCGAAGCAGTTTTTTTTGGGGAGGAGGCTTAATCCGCCGTGTCTTACAAATGGCATGATTCTATCTTCTCTGGCCTCCTTTCCAGCTTGGACCCGTTTCGGAAAAGCCCTCGGGCCAAGAGTTGGGCATCCAAATGGGGTGACCTGGTTCGGATGGGTCCAAATGAGTCAGAGGCTGAGGACAATGGAACACTGGCAGGACGAGTCCATCAGTGCGGCACAAAGTGACTGAGTTCATAAAAAAATGAAAGTTTTTTTCTTCACATACCAGACAGCTGATTGTTAAAAAGAGCCAGAGTCGCCATCAGTATGCAGGAGTCATCAGTGATTGACTTCATAAAAAATACATGTTTTTTTTTTTGTAAAAAACAAGTAAAACCTTAAAAACTATTTTAAACTTAAAAAAATTCCTCTGCTGTCACAAGTAACATTTTTATCTGTGTCTTGATTCCAACACACTGACAGTTTCCTAAGTGGAAGCAACTAGTATTTTCCTTGTGAGGTTAGATGAATTTTGAGCTAATTTGTCATTTTCCCAGACTGACATAGTTGGTTTATTGATTTTAAAGATTTAAAAAAATGCTTTTGACACATCTCCTCCTCCTCTCTCTCTCTCTCTCTCTCTCTTTCTCTCTCTCTCTCCCTCTCTCTCTCTTTGTTGCCAGCTCTTCTCCTCTCTTCTTCAGGCTTTTCTGGAATCTAGGAGGAAGATGCCATTAAGTGTTGATAAATGCAGCCTGTGACAGGCAGCATGGCTTTGGCCATTTCCTAATATGCCGCAGGAATAATGAGGCAGGTGGTAGGACAGAGACAAATCGCCGGAGCGCCACTTATCTCCAGAAGCACAGGGAGCAGCCAGGGAGTGGCACGGAATGAGAATGCAAGTGAATAGGTAGGACTGTGAGTGGAGAGAGTGTTTACTTGTTTACGTGTGTGTGTTTGTGTGTGTGTGTGTGTATGAGTGAGTGTGTGTGTGCCTGTGTGAGTGGTTGTGTGTGTGTGTGTGTGTGTGTGTGTGTGTGTGTGTGTGTGTGTGTGTGTGTGTGTGAGAGAGAGAGAGAGAGAGAGAGAGAGAGAGAGACAGAGTGTGTGTGTGTCTAACAGATAGAGAGAGGAGCATTGAGATCACCATCAGTCTTTTAAGCACTTAAATCAGTTCCTCTGCTACTTCAGAAGCATTTGCTTTAATCAAACACATATAAAATTACATGTCTCTTGCCCAACCTCCACACACACACACACACTTTAGACTTTACATTTTAGGCTTTAGATTCTTTATTATCATTTTGCATAGAACAAAATTCAGTGCACTAAAGAACCTGGATTCATTAAAAAACAAAATACACAACAGATAATAAATAGCAACTCCATATACCACACGTCTCATACTGAGTGTGATAAAAAGCATTTATTAAGCACACATCACAACATACAGCCATCCAATGTACAGAGTTGATAAAATGTATGGTAGAGTCCATTCAGCAAGATGGGCTTATGGTGCAAACAAAGCTTTACATTAATGAAGTGCTGTGTTTGGTGGGTGTGCTTTAAGCTCAGAGTTTGAGGGTGGTAATTGCTGTGGGAAAGACAATGGTTATGAATCTTGTATGCCCATTTTGATGGACCCCTAGTATTTTTCAGAGGGCATCAGTGATGGGCTGGATGCGATGGGTCTTTGGGGATGCTGTGTGTGTGTGTGTGTGTGTGTGTGTGTGTGTGTGTGTGTGTGTGTGTGTGTGTGTGTGTGTGTGTGTGTGTGTGTGTGTGTGTGTGTTTGAATGGGATGGGTCTTTGAGGATGCTGCATGTCTTCCGCAGGCAACAGGAGGTGTAGAGGTCATCCAAGGCAGGTAGCTGTTGGTTTATGATGTTTTGTGCAGTCTTTATGATTCTCTGTAGGGCCTTTCTGTCTGCTGCAGAGCGGCTGCTGTACACACACACACACACACACACACACACACACACACACACACACACACACACACACACACACACACACACACACACACAAACCTCGCTGAAGCAGAGAATATTGATTGTGGTGTTGTGCAGAAGCATTTCAATGCCTCCCCTGAAAACCTTGATGAAGTCAAACCATGTTCATAAGGAGAGCCCCTTAAGGACAGCCATCATTCAAGCACACACTCATCAAAAGTAAGAGCTTACTTACTTCATAACAACCCCATAAAACTGATCCATTTCTTTAAGATGCTGTCTGTTAGTCTGGCAGCCAATCAAATTTCGATCTTTGATGGACATAAATGGTTTATGGCTCATTTTATACCTTGTCTCCCAACAACAGAGGCATATATATATATATATATATATATATATATATATATATATATATATATATATATATATATATATATATGTACTCACACTCACTCACTCACACACACACACACACACACACACACTGAACTTGACAAAATGTACATTGGATTAGAGAAAATGTCAGTGTTTAGGCACTGACAACAGCTTCTTTATTTAGTTCCTCTGTATGGTATCAAGAGTGTTTTTTACAAGCAGTGCTTGAATTACACTTATTTTGTTCGGTTTCGTCATGCAATATCTCCAGACACAAATGTTAAGAATCATCCTGTTGTTGAACACACTTCTTTTTTTTGTCAAAAGAGAGCCTAGTGGCAGAAGCTAAGTCCAGGTTGCTCTCCACAGTACCTTGCTCTTCAGTACCTCCCAGAACCCCCTCCCCACCCCCAGCCAGTGAGCCATCTTTAATAGCTGTGTACAACACGCTTTGGTTCAGCGTTTCCGTCTGCCCTCATTATCTCCCCTCTCCCAGGACTTGCACACCGTGCCCACACAAGCTCATCAAGGCGATTAGCCAAGACTCACAGACCTCCAGAGAGGATTGTGTGTAATGCTGCTCAAATGCCACACATTTGTAGTCCAAAATATTTATAAGTACCAGCAGCAGGATGAAAGCGAGTCGGAAAACAACATTAGATGAAGTGTTGAGTGTTGCGGAGCGGTGTCTTTCTCTAGCACGGCTGTGCTTGGTCTCAGACAGGTGAGAGATTAAACCGGAATAACTAGAGACAGCTCAGGGAAAGACACACAGACATGCTGTGCTTCACACAGATGAAAAAGGGATGAATAATTTGTGTCTTACTGTCTGTGAAAATGCTTCAGTCAGACTCCTCATTTCCTCATCAACACCCCCTCCAACCTCCACTGCCCCCAAACATTTCTGATGGTTTGTGATGGCCCCTGCACTGTAGGCAAACTCCAGCTATTGCTAGTTGTGTAAGATCAGATGGTCAAACTTCACATTGCATTTTACAAGACCAACATGAAATCCACCTAAAATTCATATCACATCATAGGGAGGCATTTCAGGCTACTGCCTATTTAGCTGTGATGTGAATTCTGAAACGATGCTTGACAACATATTGTCATAACAAAACTCCAATTTATTATTTGGGGTTTTGGAGGAATGCTTAGATATCTCCTGAAATCACACAGCTGTCTAAGATCTCAGACCTCAGCTTCAGAGAGTAAAACCCCATCTAGACGTGTACTACATCGGCTGTTTCTAGTAAGCACAATTCTTCAGCCAAGCAGAAGAGTTAAACAGTGAAATCACCCATGTTAAATGGATATGTACAACCAATTTGTGCCAGGACTTTTAGTTTCTGAAGCTGCTTTTTCCACCTCTGTGTAGGATAAAGATTTCAAGATTATTAGGTACACTCCCCTGCTGATTGTTCTGAAGTATATGATTTGTAATCAGTTAATTGCTCTTCATTTAACTTTTAATTACATTGACTGGCACTGGCTGGCTGGAGAGCTGACCCTGTCTGAGTCTGTGACCTATACATATACGCATACATGTCCATAGTTATTAGGGAAATTAGAAATTATCCACATCACTCCAGCAACTATGTTACTACCAACCCAGCATTGATTTTCAGCATCCAATCCAATCCATGGAGTGAATTGTGGGGTTTTGTATGGTAGCGTGTGCTTTAGCACTCATGTGCAGGGGCGTGGGTAGAAATTGTGGGCCCCCTGAAAGAAAATAACCCCCCCCCCCAAACCATATCAGTGTAAATGTACATGTACATGTTGTTTTTCATATTGTTTTATAGTTGTACTTGTATATATTGCTGTAAATTGAACCTATATTTTTAACTCTACCAGCCATTCTTTATTTCATTTGATTCTTATATACTGTGTCTTCTATGTATCTGTTGTTGGCTGCTCCAAACAACATCTCACTATACTTTGCATAGTGACAATAAAGACTTCTACCTCCACTTTTACTTCTACTTCTAGTCTTCTGTTGGCCCTGCCAAGCTCTGGGCCCCCTGAAACATCCTGACCTACCCCCTCTTAGTGGCCCCTGTTCATGTGTGCAGCCTGCCTCTGACAATGTGTGAAGAAAGGACTCTCTCACCATTGAGATGGCCCAGTGGGTATCTTCCGTACTACACTGCTATGATTACTAGCCAGGCTGTCTCACCAAACTCGTAGACAAAGCTTGGTCTGGCAAACCTCGCCTAGACAGGAAGTTCTCAGAAGCTGGATCAATGGACATCTTTCAAATGCCTCTATATACTACTGGACAGAGCTACAACCAATCAGACCACTGATTCTGATGACGAATGTGTAACGTTTTTCATTGGTGCCAAATTTTTATTGCAAAAGGAACAGCTGAAAATAGGCAGGATGGCCAGACTGACTGGAACACGAAATTCAGTGTAGCATCACAGGCAGTATTGGCAGGCCCAGGCTAGTGATTACGGCTTTGTGCTGTGGGCTCAGGTGCCTGGGACTGAAGATTGGGCTTCACTCCATTACACATATTACATATAAAGGCACTGCTTTCCTTTGGGCCCCTTTTCTTTCTGGAAGCCTTCTTCCTGCTTAGCCTCCATCCTTTTCCTCTGTGGGGGTCTTGGATTTATGTTCGCGCGCTTGCCCCACAGTACTCACAATATTAAGGGTCCGCCGCTCCGACCGACCAGGTCAGTAAATTCTAACTGGCCGTGATGTTTACAGGTGGGTGGGAAGGGAGTGGGTGGAGGGGAAGAGGCATGGCAGTGATGGAGCATAAAGTGAGAGGGTGTATGGGGTACAGATTTCCAGCTGCCTCAAGGTTAGCCTCTTCCAGTGCCCCGATACACATCTTTATTCACCTGCTTTATCCTGACCTACAAAGTCAAAACGCAAAGTACATGTCAAAATTGAGTTTAGACTGGAAATGGACTTTATAACACCCCCTTTGTCTTGTGACAAGCTTCTTTCTGTTAGGAAAGTAGATAAAAGCATCTCCACTATTACACTTACTGTACAACATGTTTGACTGGGCAGTATGACAACTTTGAACACTTTTCTGGGTGGTAACATGGAAGAGAAAGTACACCTCAATATATTGATCTGTTTTTACTGATATGATGACATTATTTATAAAATGTGTAAGAATTTGATCTGTATGGTTGACCTGTTTGTGATATTAGCATAAATGTTTGTTGCTATGGTAACATGATTGAATAGAGAAATGTATGGTGCCTGTTTTGTGTAACACGTAACAATTTAAACAATTTCATTAAAATTAGTTGGTTATTTTTTATCTGACATATGAGGGACCTAACTATATTTTCATGAATGAAAAAAACACATTTCATTCTTGTGCAAATAGTGTCTACATAATTAAGAAAAAACAGCAAAGACTCAGTGTGTGCCCACCATGCTTCTAAGAGATCTTTGAATTAAACCAGTCTTGTCAGAATCTGGAAGATACTGCTTTAATGTCAGTAAAAAGGGAATAACAAAACAATAAAGCAAAACAACTAAAAAAATAAATAAATAAAATAAACGAGTTAGTGGTTTACAGTGATCATATTTCAAAAGACAACCCTGATTTAGGGAAAGCCTAAACCACACATGGAGCTGTGCAATGCCCTACCACTCAGAGTCAGTCAATCAAACTCCATTTCCTGTGAGCGGCACTTTACTTTAATAAATAATAAATAAATAAAGAAACATCATAAATTCCTCCAATCAGGGACTTTCATTATGACAAATCAATCCAACTCTGACTGGTGTACCGTCACAGGCAATGCTGAGAGTATGTGTGTGTGTGTGTGTGTCGTACTGTGTGTGTGTGTGTGTGTGTGTTGCGTGGACAACTTAAAACAATGGCCCTGTTAGCATTAGCATATCTGTCTGGCATCACTCACAACTGCCACAGCACAGCAGTCACTCAGCGAGCCATTTATCTTATTAGGCAGTGACCACGGCAACACAAGGCAATTTTTAAGATGAGACACAGAGTCGAGTCGAATGCCAGTCTATCCTTATTGGTTGGTCCTTGCCTTTATCTCCTCTCTTTCTCTCTCTCTCTCTTTCACTCTGCCTTACTCTCTCTCGCTCTTTCTTTTTCACTCTCACTTTCTCTGTGTTTTGTGTCTGCTGTGTCCTTGTATTTGCCTATCTATCCCCACATTTCCTCTCTCTTTCCTCTCTCAGTTTATCAGTTTATTCGCTGTCCATCTATCTTCCTCAGTGCGTGCATCTCTCTCTCTCTCTATTGCTCTCTCTCTCTTTGTCTTTTTCTCTCTCAAATTCAGACACATCCTTCACCTTCCTCTCCTGCCCACCACCCCCTTCTCCTTCTCATTTCCCTCTAGATCTCTAATTGCCTTCACATGAATGCATTTCCTGGCCACACACACATCATGGCCACACACACCTCAGGGGCACACACACATCAAGCCACACACACATCAAGCCAGCGATGGCCGATGCATCACAGCTATTTATCTCCTATCTCTCATTACTGTCCTGGTTGTCATGGAGAGGTATGCCAGGCCAACCAGCAGAGGTAAAGGTATAGGGGTGTGTGTGTGTGTGTGTGTGTGTGTGTGTGTGTGTGCGTATGCGTGCGTGCGTGCGTGCGTGCGCGCGCGTGTGTGTGTGTGTGTGCATGTAGGTGTGTGTGTTGGGGTGACAGTAGTGAGGAGACAGATGACCACCCTGGCACACTGAATGTATTCTTCCACAGAAAGAGTGCAAGCCAGCTGCGTTGCCCCATAAGCCACTGCCTGCTGATGTATGGTATGATTACTGGCACTGGCCAAACTTTCATTACGTAACACTGGTTGAGGAATTAGAAGGGTGTGATATAGTGTGTGTGTGTGTGTGTGTGTGTGTGTGTGTGTGTGTGTTGCTGTCCCTTAAATTATTAAGCATTAAATGTGAGTTGTTATAAAGCCAAGATGAAGAGCAGTGTGGTTTTGGTTCGGTGAAGTAATTTTTTTTTTTTCTTTCTGTCGCCTGACCAGGTGTAACAGTAATAGAGCAGCCGGGCTAGAAATCTACTCACCGCTAGTAGAGAGAGGAGCTGTCAGACAGACGAGACCAGCTCAGAATCCTGATGTAGTGGAGAGAAGACAGCTGTTGGTTCTGGACTGTAATCTGCTATATGTGCTACTATATATATATATAGTGCTTCAACAGTTTGGCAAGAAAAACACAAGACACCATTTCTTGCGGTACAGAACTAGAAAGTCCATTGGAGCACTGTCGAGGTCAGTTGCTATGGAGCGACAGTGGTGAGAAAAATCTCCATCTTTGTATTGCGTTTCGTCCTTATCCATATCCAAACCACCTCTACCGCCACATAGCCTCTTGCCCATTTTACCTCGTACCCACAATACTGACCCCAGATATCTACTTGCCGCTGTTAGAGAATGGAGCTGTTAGACAGATGAGAGAGACTCAGTATCCTGTTGTAGTGGAGAACAGGCAGCTGCTACAGCTGGTTGAGTGCAGCTTCAGCTGGCTTGCATCAGGGGGACAGGGGAGGCTGTTAGCAAGGTTTGTTTTGCATTCAAGACAGCCAGTAAAATTAGATGAATGCTTGTCCATGGGTAATATCTGACCCAGGACTTTTGGATGTAGCTTGATGTGATGAGATAAAAGAATGATTAAAGCAAAACATAAATAAATCTATTAATGTATCATCATTCAACCAACATAATTGATCAACTGACAACTTTAACATTGATCTCCGGACAAAAGTCTTTACAGACCTGACTGAACCTCCCAGCCTCCTAGTCTCCCAGTCTCAAATATTTTGTTTGGTTTGAGTGTATGCTGCATTGACTGAAGCCACTTCCAATAGCCAGTTTCAAAAGTTAACAAATAGAAGTCTGCTCACCAGGGAAGCAAATGCATGCCTGTGGAAAGCAGCCAGACTTTTTGGAAGTCTGCTCCACCAGGCTGTAAAGGCCAGCCCTGGTGAGGACTGTAATCTTGTTGTGTGGTCATGACCCCTTTCCGACTGGGCTTATAAGCACCCCTACCTTACTGAGGGGAGCTGCCCTTTAAGGCATTACCTCCCGAGGCAGCTGGAGCAGCAATATTACAGCAGCAGCAAGAATGTCATAAATATAATGCAATATCATGTTCCTGTGTGTCTGTGAGATGGGTGTACTTTTCTTTAACCATATGAGGATATTAAAGAAAAGTTAAGATGACAATGTGTAAGAAAAAGGAGGTATTTAAATTCTATTTTGAATGAGAAACAGAGAGAGAGAGAAGGAAAAGAGAGAGAGACAGAGGGGGGGGGGGGGGGGGGGGGCAGAGAGAAAGTAAATTAGATAACCAGAGCATTTGTCATCTTTAGCTATTTTCCCATTACAAACTAAAATAATTTGTTGTTTTTTTTGGCCAGACTAAGCTTTAAGGAGAAGTAATCTGCGTACTGATTTGGAGATGAGCAAATGGAAATGAACAACAGAGTACAGATGTTGTGAGCTGAGAAAAGGTGACAAAGGGAATGAAACAAAAAAATAGTCAAAAAAAAGAGTGACTATGGGTCATTCCATGTCATCAATCAGGCCCTCCCAGTTCAAAAAATGGATTTTCCTAAAATGAATTGTATGCAAACTTCAAATAGATTGAGTAAGACATGCAAAAGTGTAGAGCCCTACTCCAAATCGTTCTTGAGTTATGTTTTTTTTTTATTTCATTCTGTTGCTAATTTTGTGTGCAACTTGCAATCATGACATAACACCAACTTTGCATAATGTTTCAAATAAAAGGAATAACATAACATTCTTATTTTTTTTAGTATGTATTATATGAATGCTCATTCTTTCACACCAAAGATTTTCAAATGTATCAAACATATCCTTCCCTGTCAAATAAAGAGCCAAAATACCCTAAAAAGTATTTTGAGGTCTGGAGCCATGTTCACCATCTGAGGAACTCTGTTTTTATGTGACACTATACCAACTTTTATCACTGGTACAACTGTGACTGAACAACAAACTGTGAAAATGGCATTAAAACACTCCAAATACTTTGTATGTCATAGATTTTTAAAATTTATGAAATCTTCAAAATAAAAAAAATGGTATTTTAAATTAAATTTCTTAAAACAAGATAAACTCATTCTTTTATCATTCTTTTCCGTAAAGCAAATTCTGTGTCTGCACCAAATTTCAGGTCAATATGAATAAAAATGACAAATTGGTGAGACTCAGAACTCAAGACCAACTTAGGTGAAAAACATTAAAAAATAAGCAACAGAATGAAATTTCAAAAATTTATAATTCAAAAACTATTTGGATTATACTGTATCTCTAAAATTTGGTATGTCTTGTTTAATATATTTGAAATTTACATACAAACATTTTCAGAAAAATCCATTTCATGAACTGGGAATAATTCCAAAAACTGATTGAGTTGGTATGGAATGACCCCTATATAATATGTACGGGATAATGGATGACAAAGTGTTCGTATATCAGAAAGTTAATGCACGTTCGAGGTGGTAATGCGGCCATGACACGAAGCGGAGTCCATTATTCGCTTATACCACGGTTACCACACTTGTCTGATGTTAATTTCAGGTAATCATTTCCACGCTTTAATCGCTAAAACAAACTTATTTGTAGAACTACTCACGTTAGTAGAAAGGCCACATGCAGCGTGACAGCACTAAAAGAAGATCTCAGAGGCATATAACATGTTGCAACTCTGTGTTCTTCCATTTGCACGTCATTTGCTAAAGCTGTCACGTCTTTACTGTTTATTTACAGTTCACCATACGAAAATCAAACCTTTTACGGCTTAAAATTTAAGCTCTCGCAGGCCACATAAAATGACATGGTGGGCCACATTTGGCCCACGGGCCTTGAGTTTGACATATGTGGTCTACGTGCTTCAGAGTGCATTGCTACAAAACTGCCTACGTAGTTCTAGCCCACCATGGCCATTAACCGTTCATGAAATGGGGCCTCCTTGCCTACGGAGCTCCTCTATAGAACATAATTTGCCAGTTTGCAATTTGCTGCAAGCATTATACAAAATTGCCACAAGAAAGAACAAATAAACCTACATTGTCAGAAATGGACCCAGGAATTTGTTGTTTTTATTTCACTCTAATACTTTTAGAGCTGCACTTCTCAATCATTTGCACCTGCGTCATGTTAAATGAAATGAATCCTGGGAGAAACTGTGGTAATTATTTAGCATGTTGAACAAAAAACAAAGTTGTTACAAGATAATGCTAAACAAAACAGGAGTTACAATAAGGTTTGTAGATTCTTTCTGCAAACCTAAGGCCCGCAAAGCCAAAGTGCTGTCTTACAGAAATTAGAAACATACATGCACATACACAGGAAAGAAGAGAGATACTGTAGACACATGCACACCCACGCACACATTCACACAGGCGAAAAGATCAGAGACACTGACTGAAAAACAAGAGGGGACTTTTCTTGAAGTTAATGGAAGATGATAAAAATGGTTTATGGAAATGAAATGTGTGATCAAGATCAAGTATGGGTGGTTGAAAATGAAGCGTGAGCACACTTTGAGTTCTTGGGGAAAGTACACAGTGGAACTGCTGTCAATACACCGTGGGAGCTGTAAGAGGGCCTAAAAAGTAGAGACTCAGAGCAGCACTGAGAGATCTAGGAGGCACACCTCAGAGATTTTTCTGGGCTGCTTCTTAGATCACTCTCCGGGACTTGATCAACTCTCTGTGGCAGCTATTGCGGTGGGTCCACTCTGTTATGCACTGGTTGTATTGTTTTGATAATTGTCTACATGCTCCTATGCAAACTTAGTGAATAAAGTCTTTGTGAACAACCAACTTCAATTGTTTTATACTAAAATGACTATAAATTGGCAGACTTAATGGTTTTCTACAACAGAATGAGCCACAGAGGATCCATCACCAGTAGCCCCCACTGAACAACAAATGAAGTACGGATTTGTCAGGTGGATTCAGAGTTGCCTTCCAAATGGGACAGCATTGACGTGTGTAACTGATGCACTAGCATATAGCCCCTGAGACACAGTGTACTCCACTGTGTTAGGCTGATAGACATAAACTCCAGTGGCAGCATTCTCCAGCCTCCCCAGTGAAGAGCCTGTCTGTTCCCTGGTGAAAAGCCAACACTGAGAGAGGTCGAAGGTCAGACAGGAGCTGAGAAGGACCATCCACTCCTGGAGACTGTGAAGGCATGGTGTCTGTCAAATACTTCTCCCTCCATTTAGAAGCACATATACTGTACTCTGCCCTAGAAAGCCAAAATGCAGTAACTACATATTTTGTCAAATTGAGTATAGACTGGAAATTGACTTTATATTACACCTTCTTTGTCTTGTGACAAAATCTCTTGCTTCTTCCTATTATAGTAAGAAAGTATATAAAAGCATCACCACTATTATACTTGCATGTTTGACTGGGCAGTATGGCAGCTTTAAAGCCACTTTTTGTCAGTTTCAGTGTTGTGTGTTATGATTGACTGCGTGTCACATTCTGCACGCACATCCTCAACACTCCCCATGGCACAGGTGGTTTCTGTTAGAGATGAGTAGCGGGCAGGAGCAGAGACAGATGGGCCTGGAATCGAAACCTGTGCTTGCAGTGCAGGCAGATCATCTGTCAGGACATCATTCAGCACCTCTACCCATTGCAAACACAGACGGACGGACGGACGGACGGACGGACGGATAGCTTTATTTATCTCCTGAGTGAGAGAGCAAATGAAACACAATGTTTAGCATTCTGCTCTGTATGAAACTAACAAAGTATCCAACAGCAGCCCTTCGCTCACTTTGATTATAAAAGTTTCAAATCAGCTGGGTTGTAGAAATCTTTTATTACCAGTGTAGTGATGCGACCATGTGATACACACCTCTCCTCTATTCTCCTCTCTTCACCCCTCCTCCCCTCTCCACTCCGCTCCTCTGCCCTCCTCTCTGCATCCCTCATTCCCATTGCCCTCTTTTTCTCTCCTCTCCTCTCTGCATACCTCCTTTCCTCTGGCTGTCCCATGTTAGGAGAGCACTAGACCACTGAGCACTGGACAGGTGTGCCAAGGCATGAAGGGGACCCCTGTACCACGGGGGAACTTGAAAGAGACCCTGGCCACACAGAAAGAGAGAGATACATGTTTTTGGCTGCCGCTTCGCTGTGCCAGTGAGACCCACAGATCACGATTAAGTGCCATTTCTATTTTAATGGGGTATTGTACACGGAGCAGGCGGCCAAGGCCTTGGCAGTGGAGGCGTTTGCATTTGCGTTCTTTACAACTTTGTGCTTGCTTAATGGCCCTCGCTGAGATGAATGCATAGGCTTGTAATAAACAGAGAGACTTCATTATGCAAATGCCGGCAATCGGCAGCAGAGGCACAAACGAAGTCATAATAAAAAAAAGAGAGGAAAAAAACACCTCCAGGGGGGGCATTTTGAAATATGTTCCATGAAATTCTACATGAGACGCTGAGCCCCTGCTAGGAAGGGAGTGTGTCATCATCGCCCCGTTAGACGAAGCCGCAACCTTCACAGGTGAATTGGACACAAATTGAATACTGGAGCGCAGCGGAGCACGGCTGGGGGGGGGGGGGGGGCATAAGAGAAATAAACACATAAACAAACATTTATGCAAAAACAAAGGACAACTGCGAAGTTATTATTCATCCTGGATGACATTTATTCCTTTTTGCATGTTCCACAAATGAACACAGAGTGGGGGTTGAGCGAACAGAACGACAGTGTGTGAGAAAACATTATTATTGTTGTTAAAAAGCACACATAATGGATTATGTGTACAGGTTTATGTTCATGGAAAAAAATGCAATAATACCTGTCCAGGATCAGGATTAATCTCATAAACTATTTCTAATTTTGCTTGATTCACCATGATGAAGGACTGAGCGAGGAAAGGTAAGATAGCTTGTATAGTATCTAGCATTTTTGTTTAATATGTATACCTCCTATATCACTGAAGTTACCACAATTAAAACATGCAACTTTTTTTCATGGGTAGTTTTTGCTCTAATGGCAATGGTGTCATGCCATTGCTTGCATGGTCATAACCCCTGATATTACTGGAAAAAATAACTGAATGAGCTTTATGTTTTATGTTTTTTTAATTGTGGTAGTCTCAATCGTTAGGGAGATATAATCATTTAAAAAGTGCATACGGCAAGTGTATTTTGGTAATTTAGTGCTTTTGAAGGAGCAGGTAAAAGAACCTACAAAACTAAGGATTAAAAGGGTAAAAAACAAAGTACATTAAAACAGTGACAAGAACACAAAAATGAAGGCAGCATTAGATCACCTAAAAGACCAGAGGAAGAAAACTCCAAAGTGAGTTTGATAATTTAATGAAAAAAACATTGTTTTAATGTGCTGGATTGGAGTTTGTTGTGAAGTATTCACACGAGGCAGACAAAAAAACTGATGAGTCATCCCTCCTCACCATCACGCTCTCTCACCCACCCGGTAGCTGCTGGGCGGAATCGTGGCTCACATTTCTGCAATTCATGACCACCTGCCACTCGAGAATGGTGTCGTGTTTCAGAGCTCATGCTTGTGTGACACCTCTGCCTCTTTTTAATGCCATTGGTGAAGGAATCACAGGTCTGTCTCTCTCACTGTTAAAGGCTGATTCACTGTGCGGAGTACTTCTCAAGTAAACTTCTGCATTCTCTTGTCTGACTGTGACATGGACGTTAGATAATTACACACACACCTGACAGGGGTTTAGAATCGAAGGCAGAGACCGCATGATCTCAGAGATCTCAAACGTAGGTGTGTGCCTACATGCATGTATACATGCATCAGTGCACGCACGAACAAACGTACACACACCCATCCATCATAAAAAAATACCCACACACTGAACACACGTGTATGCACAACAACATTATACCAAACACTCATATACTTAAGCATACACAAACAAACACAACAAGCATACACACACAAGCGTGTGGGCACACACACACACACACACACACACAAACACAACAGAACACACACACTCTCACACCCACCCACCCACACACCCACACACACATTTATGGCACACACACACAAACACACAAAAGACAGAATCAATGACTGTTCTATCAGCAGTGATAGCTGCAAAAAGAAGTGGCAAGGAGGGGGCGCAGAAGTAAACTTTCAAATAGCAATTACATCCCATCTCTCCCAGGAGCAGATTCTGGGAAGGCAGCCATAGCCACACAATTAGTGAATGAGGAGAGGGCTGCTTGCAAACATCGCCACGGAAACTCCCTTTTGTCCCACATTTGTCATCGGAACATGATCAAGATGAAGATGTCATAATTGCACTGTTGCCATGGCGCTGCATAGTGCAAAAACATTCCCTCATGCCCTCCCTCCTACTTGCTATTGTTTTTGAATGCACTCACTGCCACACATGAACCCATGCCTGGTAGGGTGTGACATCACAGGTGACCCGTCTATACCGAGCCCCCAGCCACAGTGGCCAGAGTCAGTTTATGCGTGTAGCCAAGGGGGTAGAGAAGTCACTCCACTCGACTTCAAACTCGGGTCTCTGGGGTACCAAACATGCACTTTGATCACAGTGCCAAAGAGTATGGTGTCCTCATTGGAATGGCAGTCAGAGCACATCCTCAACCTTAGTGATGGCACTTCATCACAATGGGCAGACCTGAATCGTCCTGCAATGCAAATCATGTAGAGGCATGATTGGTGTGTGTGTGTGTGTGTGTCTTTGTCTCTCTCTGTGTACTGTCACATTAGATATTTTAGGTACTGTGTTGTTGTATGTGTGTGCCAGGTTGCTATGATACTTTCGCAGGTTTTGTTTAAAGCAACACTAGGTAGTTTTTTCAACCTTAAAATGTTTCCAAAACAGTTTCAGTGGTTCATTAATTTATAACTGGATGAAAGGCACTTTTGAATTTGCTTTGCTGCCCTCCATGGGCTATAACCACACCACACCATAACCAAATAGGTTTGGATGAGTGGGCCGTCTTCCTGTAGTTTGAATGAGACACAATTTCGATTCCAACCTGTAGGGGGCGACCGAAAATGAAAACTACTTAGTGTTTCTTTAAACTCCAGTGTCTAAAAGTCCTTTGCAAACAGAAGGCAATTTGAATGCTTGAGGAAGAAACAGGAAGAAGAAGAGGTAGAGGAGGAGGACAAAGAGGAGAAGGTGGAGAAATGGAGTGCATTTCATGCCATCAGTGGAGTTATTCATCCGAGAGGTGAGATGTGAGAGGAGAGGATGCACAAATCTCTAGCAGAAGAGTAGCAACAGTTGGCTCTGACTTCTGCAGCATGCATGCCTGGCCATATGCCTGAAACACTAATAAAGCACACTATGGCACATAGTATTCATTTATGAAACTGTCCTCCCCCCTCTCATTCAGTCTCTCTCTCTCCTCTTTCTCTCTCTAACACACACACACACACACACACACACACACACACACACACAATTATTTTATTTGGGAGGACTACAACTTATTAAAAAGCAACACAGCACACAAATATTTACAGTATCTTGTGCCTCCCATATCATACAAATGCTGACAAATACTGGCATACACAGTATGAATATTAAGTGTATCAAGGATACAGGTGTGCAGGTGACATCACCTTCTCCATATATGCAGCCTGCCTATAATTACTGACACAGAGCAGTATTTTGCTAAAAGTTCTTACTGTTTAGTCCAGCTATTTGCAGCCCTCTAACGCAGGGTATGAACATGTCCAAGGCCACCATAAATGAGTGCCACATACTGTAAGAGCTTCCACTAATGGCTGGTATTTTATCATTACCTGGTCCCCGGAGGGATTGACCAAGTATTGCAATGACCTTGTCCGTCTGTCTGTCTCTGTGTGTGTCTGTGGGCCCATATGGGGGCCAGGTTGCCATCTCTGATTGCGCGTGTTTTTTTTTTCAGAAAAGCACAGGTCCATACATGCATCATTACAGCACCCCACTTACAAGACCACAATGGCTTTTAAAGGAGAACTTCGGTGTAAAATGAAAATTGGCATATTAAAACATCATACCGAGTTGGTATGTGTACTGAGGAGCAAAATTGATTTAGCCTGTTGCATTCAGAGTTTAACTATTTTTTATCGTTTGTCCCAGAAGGCTAACAATGGAAGTGGTAGGTGCCCTCAGACGAAGCATGACGACTATTTTAAACCATTAAAACAGCTAAATCAATTTTGCTCCTCAGTACACATACCAACTCGGTATGATGTTTTAACATGCCAATTTTCATTTTACACCGAAGTTCTCCTTTAAGGTCTCATCAACCACAACACTGTCAGGGCTGTTAGGGGGTTTCTGTCCAGAGCAGCATTGTTTGTCAACTTTGAAAACCAGTTTGATGGTATTATTTTTTTGTTTATGTTCATTGCAGTTTGCGCAATTCTGTAGCAGTTATGTCTAAAATGTGATCATGACGGGCATCTATTCATTCAATGTGTTTTTGTTTCTATTGGGGTAGGATTGAGGTGGTCTTTTATGATTGCCCTGGTGACACACCTAGAGCTGGCGATGGAATCCAAGGAGGGGAGTGGACAGCCGATTACCTACTGTGCAGTTCTGGTGACCCTCTGTAGACTCTTCCTATCGTCCACTGTACAGCCAGCGTACTATACAGGGATGGCATGCACTAGCACGCTCTCGATCGTGTCCCGACAGAAGGAGACCAGAAGGTCAGTCTGCAACCTGTTTCATCTTAGCACCCTGAGGACATGAAGGCACTGTTGTACTTTTCTGACTAGGGCAGATGTGTTAGCTGACCAGGACAGGTCCTTGGAGATGTGGCTCCTGAGGAACTTGAAGGTGGGCACCCTCTCCACAAAGTCACCTTTTATGCAGAGGAGGGAGGGTCAACTTTGCACCTGCAGAAGTCCATTGTAATCTCTTTAGTTTTCCTGGTGTTGAGTGTGAGATTGTCACACCATTCTGTCAGCCGGTGGACCTCATCTCTGTAGGCTGTGTCATCGTCCTTTGTGATGAGGCCCACCAGAGTGGTGTTGTTGGCGAACTTTATGATGGTGTTGTAGGGATGTGTGGGGGAGCAGTCATAGGTGTAAATGGTGTACAGGAGAGGGCTCAGCACACAGCCCTGTGGACAGCCAGTGCTCACCGTCAGGGTGGAGGATCTCCTGTTACCGATTTTGACAGACTATGGGCGATCAGTGAAGACGTTTTTAATCCCGTCACACATGGTGGGGGGGAAGTCCAAGTCGACCAGCTTGGCTGTGAGGATGTCTGGGATGATGGTATTAAAGGCTGAGCTGAAGTTGATGAAGATCATTCTTACTGAGGCCCCAGGTTTGTAGGGCAGAGTGGAGGACAGTGGAGATGGCATCCTCAGTACACCTATTTGCTTTGTAGGCAAACTGGTAGGGGTCGAAGCTGGGGGGGATGCAGTCCTTAATATGTTAAAGTACAAGTTTCTCAAAGCATTTCGCCACTATGGGTGTTAGGGCGATGGGTCTATAGTTGTTGAGGCTGCTGATGGTGGGGGACTTGGGACAGTCAAAAAATGCAAAACCATAACTATATTATATTATATTATATTATATTATATTATATTATATTATATTATATTATATTATATTACAGGATGTATAGTACATAACTGAACTCAAAGTTTCTGAATAATTTGACATTATCACAGGCCCAGATGCAGAATGCAGTGGCATACAGACGTTTATGCAGTTGAGCAGCAAGTGAGATATGCTACTTTATATAATGCAAAGAATAACTGATCTGTAAAGGCCACATCAGCTCTTTTAAACAGAACCACCAAGCATGGTGAAAATGTAGTGTTGTATAGTGAACAAGCACACATTACTTGTGGACGAAATGAGCATTATTTTTCCATTGCGCTGGAGGATGTTTTTATTATTGTTTGTCAATAACTGAATGCAAAAACGCCTCACAGGACGGATGCTCAACCATGTCACTCTCACTTTCCCTCACTCCACCTGTCTTCCTGTCACTTGCTGCATTTGTCATCCGTTTCAACTTGTTAAATAAATTTGATAGAGTTGTGGCAGATTTTTTGTTACTTACGGGCATTTGGGAGTCGCTTTTCACACGAGGGATACTTGGGATGACTGTAATGGTGTTTAATAATGAGAAACAAAGTTTCTGTGCAATAACCGCTCCGTTCCATACATTCAGTGTAGGCTATCTACAATGCAGGAGGAATATGGGCGGAAGTTTGTGATTCACGCATGTAACGGAGAGCAGAGGGTCAAAAGTGAGGACACGCAACAGCGGTCCGGACAGAAGGCTCGAAAAGGTCTGGACCGAAGGCTGTTGAAGGTCATGTAAGAGGACCGAGCAACTCCTAGCCAATCAGCGAACAGAGGATGTGTTTGTGAGCGAAAATGTTGGCTTTGTGTGCTATATTTGAATTATAGTGCGTAGGTAGGCTAATAGCATACCAGCCATTGGGGTAAAGCCAGAGCCACTTGTTTTAAACAGCAAGGTCCACACCTCCAGGAAGAAATAGTTTCTCATGGCCTCCGCTCCAGACCCTCTGTACAAAATTAAATGAAGTATGAGGGGCTGGTTTACCAGGTTAACGTCTTGGCCCAGATCGATTTTTTTTAGTAAGAAATGGATGTGCGGCATGAGAGTGTGTGAAGACAGGCAAAAACTGCATGTCACACAGTGAAAGCATGTGAGTTGGCAGCTCTTGCTGCGTAATATTTTCAATAAGACCAGAATGCAGGCCACAGGAGACCCAGTTCAGAACTTTAAAAGAAGACAGCTACAGTATATGCTTATGCATTTCACCATGACAACAGAATTGTTTTAAGCCTCTAGCTCCTTAAGACAGTTCTCTTTGTTAGTGGCGCTATGCAAGAACGTGGAGCTAAACTAAAATGGGGCATTTGGTGGCTTGGGTTGCATCTGAAGCATTCAGAGCAGACATTGTTAAAAACTTTACTTTCAAATTGTGCTCAACTGCCCTTTTTGTGCAGTTATGTCCAAGCTGTGCTCAATGAACTATGCCATTTCCAGCAGATCAGAAGAGTTCTAGTTCACACAGACCTGGCCTGCAGCCATGGTGCTTTGCGTTATACTTTTAACTATCAGCCGTAAATGGCTCTTACCAGGGATTGTATGCATGTGTGTGTGTGTGTAAATGGACTGCATTTATGCAACACATTCCTATACGACCCAAGGCGATTTACATTGAATGCCTCACATTTGCCCATTCACACACCGATTGTGAGGGCTGTCATGCAAGCAGTATGGAGTTCAGTGTCTTGCTCAAGGACACTTTGACCTAGCCAGGAGAAGGTGGAATCGAACCAGTGACCCTTCGGTTGTGTGTGTGTGTGTGTGTGTGTGTGTGTGTGTGTGTGTGTATGTGTGTGTTTGTGTAAGTGTGTATCTGTATATATGTGAAACGTGTGCTTTGAATGTCTTGTACATTCACACTTACTCTAACCTTACAGTTACCAGGCGAACCTAAAACCAAACCTTCCAGCCATCTTCACCTGTATACCCCAGTGAGAGACGCACCACCCCCCAAAATGACCCCCTGCTGCCCGGCTTTCTCATGACGGGCTCTGCCATCTAACAACCCCTTATGCAGAGTACCGTGTGTTCTGCCTGGACAGCTTGTTCTGCCGCATTTGTCGCGAGGCGAATCAACAGCCCTTCTCTTGGGTCTGCAGGCACTCAATATCAACTGTCACACCCCATTACGCCCACAGAACTGTTAGTTTGGCAGTTCGGCTGTGATGAGGGTATATGAGAATGTGTTGCACAAGTGTTTGTGTGTTTGTGTGTGTGTGTGTGCTTGTGCACATACAAAATAATATAGATGTGATGTTTGAGTGTCTTTAGTGGCTGTGTAAGTATTTCCTTACTTGCAATGCTGCTATATTGCATTACACAATGAAAGCACAACTACTGTCAAAGTACTGTGTGTGTGTGTGTGTGTGTGTGTGTGTGTGTGTGTGTGTGTGTGTGTGTGTGTGTGTGTGTGTGTGTGTGTGTGTGTATGTGTGTGTGTAATGAATCCTTGACACTGAGTGTGAGTGGGTGTTTCTTTCAACTGTTTATCTGACTTGTTCTTCTTTCTCAGGTTTCTTTGTTGCTTATCACTTTCTCTTGACTCCTGCTGGTACTCCACCCACCCCAACCCATGGCCATTGCATATATCTCTCTGGGCAGCTGGGCTTAAGACAGACTGACAGGAAGATTAAGAGGGAGAGAGGGAGAGAGAGAGAGAGAGAGAGAGAGAGGATAGAGCAGAGACAGAAAGAGAGGCCTTGGGAGTTAGAGAAGAAAGAGGCCCAAACACTACTGAAATGACCCCTTCCTACTCATACACATGTTGATTATATACACTTTCAGTCACATGCATGTACACACACACACACACACACACACGCATGCACACACACAGGCACTACAGATAGATCTATTTCTCTTTCTCTATTTGTGTTATATTTCTCCCCCCTTCTTCTCTCCCTTGTTTTCAGTCGCCCTCCTCCTTTGTGTGTGTCTCTCTCTCTCACGTGCACTCTCTCTCTCAAAGGCTGTGGTCTAATGAAATGTAGATGTGAGGTAATAAAGGGGAAACCCTCTGGTAGCAAAAATATCGTTTTTTGCTTTCGTTTTGTTTTCTGTGTGTGTCTGCCTACGTTTTTGTGTGTGCGCGCGTGTGAATGTGCTGGGGTTTGGGCGGGGTCAGGAGCGGTGCTCTTGAGGAAATTCTAAATTATGGCCCCGTGTCGCCGGCAAAGCGAGGAGTCAATAAGTTGTGACATGGATCATTTAAGAAGAAAATGGGAAACGGACAATGTCAGGGCCCCCGGCTCAAACATTTTCTTTTTCTCCTCTCCCTCGTTCATCCGTCCATCCATTCTCCTCGTCCTCCTCTGTCCCTGGTCTCCCTCCATCTGCCTCTCCACTTGTGCTTCTAAAACATATTTCACCCCTGAGCTTACAGCGAGACAAATGCTGCCATGTGTTTTATCTGTACTCCATAACCATCAATAGTGTATAAACATGCCGGATAAATGCTGGCGTAAGGCTTATCTCTTCCCCATAACCCCCACTAGCATGTAAACACATTAAACTGAGTGGTAGCCCCCCTGCACAACAGAAGATGATGTTACCAGACTGTGCATCCTATTATGCCATCGCTCACCGCACCACCAGGCTAGCTGATGAATGGGCCAGCTAGGCTAGCGTGGTTGAGATGTATTAGCGCAGTCTGAGGCTTCATCATGTCAGGTGCAGTGAGTGGCTGAGATAAAATGGCCGCCGCAGTCAGGGGGGCGCGAAGTGGAACCTAGCGGAGTGAGTTACAGCACGGTGACATGCAGATGTACGTGCACATGTAGAATTTACTGCGGAGTGATAGTGAGAGGGAGGAAAAGGGGCATTAGCAGACAGTCTCCCTCCATCAGCCGTCCCTGAGAAGTAAAGTAATGGGCTGCGGATCGGCAGAAATAACCCGGTTGGGAGGAACGTTCGGGAGCCTCTGAGGCCCGTTTCCATGGTGAGGAGAAAGCAGTCGGGGCGAGTGAGTGAATAGCACCGGTGAGTGAGTGAACACATCTTGTTCCCAAGTGTAGGAGAACATGAAGAAAGCGCCAGTCCTGTCCCACAATATTTTTCCTATTTTGTCCTTTGCATTTTATCCGCAGAGGCCAGTCCAACCTGTACCCAGCCCAATGGCACGCCATGATCCATGCCCTTGTTGTAGCAATAAACCATACTAGGGTGACCAGGAATCCTGTTTTCCCAGGACATACTCTGTTTTTACGTCCTGTCTCAGCCATCCTGGTTGTTTTTTATAAAGTTATGAAAACGTCCTGGTTTTTATTGTTTTTCATTTTAATTTTTGTATTATGCATTATGCATGTTTGTGTCCTGGTTTTCAGTAATCAAAATATGGTCACCCTTACCCCGACCTGCACTGACTCAGTTGTAAAATGTTCAATATGACGTCAGTGTGAGAGGACAAATTGTACATGTGTTACTGAGAGCAGTGATCATTATTCACCTTTTAGCAAAGGAGGAAGTGAGTGGCCATCCTTCTTGGCTTGTCTGGTATTACCACTGCTGAATAGATTTGGTTGCAACTGTACCCTGAATTATTGAAGACCTTGTGAGATGTGAATAACGGCATTATCTTAATGTGTGTAAAAGGTTCTCATCTCGAAAGGATTAATTTGCTAAAAAACAGCACCATCTCCTTATGCATAAATTATAGGCCTACATTTGATATTTCTGGAGGATAGCAGTTAAGACCTTTTAAATGAAACAAGAACAAATGTGTTGTGGTTATATGAATCTAATTTAGTAAACTACAAGTGAGATACAGTGAATGGCTAAAATCACATTGCTGGTGATGACCTTCTTTGCTTACATTAATAATTAGTGGTATACCAATGTGTTTTATGACGTGACTCAAAGCGCACAGTCTGTAGCCTGTTTGGATGAGAAAGAGAAGAGAATTTTATCTGTTGCCTGAGCAAAGGTGTCTGTGTCTAATGCAACAGGGGGAGCTAGTGAGCTAGAAATGAAGTTACTTTAGGAACTAAACAAAGTCAGTCAGGAGAATAAATTTCCTATAATCGCTATGTTTAGGGTGAAAATGTTTGGCAGTGAGTAAACAAACATCTCATTATTGTGTTATTGTTTTTAGCACACCCCAAAGTTACTCTTACATAAAAGCCTGGCGGCCAAAGTGAATCAGCAGGTTACGCACACAGGTCTTCAAGCCTAAGTGCCTTCATAAGCAAGCGCAGCAGCAGCAGCGCACACACTCATTCTAATATAACTGAGACCCAACAGCCAGTTTCTCTCAGAGGGTACACCACAGAGACACTCACAAAATGTGAAAAACAGAGTTATTTGCTTCTTGTTTTTTTTTTTTAGCTCCAAGGAAATGTGTTTACTGGCAAGACACAATGTGTAGCTAACCTGTGTTGCTGCTCCTGTGTAGCTAACCTGTGTTGCTGCTCCTGTGTAGCTAACCTGTGTTCCTGCTCCTGTGTCAGTGGTTCTGAGGGTGGGAGCAGAGTGAGTTCAGGGGATGGTGGAGAAGAGGTAAGGATGGAGGGGTGTATACATTTTTGGTTTGTGTGTATGTTTGCGCATGTTGATTGTTTATTATTTGTATCTGTGTGTGTGTCCATGCATGTGTGTGTGTGTGTGTGTGTTTGTGTTTGTGCCTCTGTTTGCACATGTGTGTGCACATGTGTGTATGTATGCATGCACTAGTGTCGACAGGCGGTAAGGTGCCACCACAGTCTTGGGTGTAGAGCTCTCTCTCTCTAGAGTCTGCGAAGCCAGTAAGAGGAGTGGGAGGAAGGGGGGGGGAGAGGGTAGGGAGGTGAGGGAAGGGGGTAGGGGGTGTTTCTAGGCAAGGGGGGTGAGAGGGGTGAGGGGAGGGAGTCGGGGGGTGTTTTGTACTTGGGGAGGGTAGGAGGCACGGGGCTGAATGTGCAAACAGCAGCTGGGCTTCCAGTGGCACCGAGACACACACACAGAACAGAGCAGCAGAACCAGGCAGAACACAACACAACACAACAGTGTTTGGACTGCAGCAACACAGTGCAATACAAAACCCACAATACCCAAAAGCACACGGGGCACTCGTCCGGCTCCATCGTGGCCCTCCGGCAGGGGAAATGACTCCAGCGCTACACCTAGTTACATTTTATGCATGGATTAATCAAATCAGCCTGCCAGCGAGTGGCCCCTGAGGCTTTGCAGTCAATTTCATTGCACAATTAATGAGAACGGAACACATTATTTGGAACAGGTTGTACAGCACTGAGTGTTGACTATGCTGGCCAAGGACAGGTGCTGTGTGTTGTGTTTATAGGGATTGTTGACATCCTCCCCCCTCTCCCCCTGTGGCCTCGTAAACCCCCCTGTACCTCCAATGATGATGATGTCTGGAAGAGAAGGGAGAGTCTTACTCGGGGCAGATACACAGCAGCTGGCCACTACATTTTGTGTTTGTTATTTGTTTTGCTTTTTATGTTTTTATTTACTAGCAGCTACTCACATTGTGCTGCACACACAAACACACACACACACACACTTTTTTATTCATTGTTTCTGTACACTGGAGTGGTGGATGGGCATTGGGGGATAACTGAAATAGAGCGGGGGGTGGGGTGTGAGGACTCTTATGTTTCCTGCTGAAATCAAACTGGGATGAGTGTAGTTATTGGGCATCATTACATTTCAATGGAAGTGATTACATCCAACAGACAGTCTTGCTGAGTTTACAATAGATTACGCAAATAAAACACAAAAACCTGCATGGTATCTGTGAAACAAATTTTCTCAAGCTATTTTATTCAAATTAAGCAGCTTTTCCCCCCTAACCTTTTTTTAACAACAGCAATATTTAAAAAGCAGCCATACTGATGTTTGCATGACCCAGGTGTAACCATATTAAACTTGACTAAACACACACACAACTGGATAAGTAACTCTAAGACTAGAGTTTAAATTGGGCCGGAGCCCTAAAATGTAGTACACATGAAAAGAAAGCTGTTTAGAGTTGGCATATCAACTTTGACCAAATTTGAGCAATTAGAAGCCAAGATATGGACTTTTGAAGAATTCTAAGCTACGTGGTAAATGTTCATACCTCAAGATAAATCCTTTGATAACTTTTTGTCAGCATTGTCTGTAGATGACATATACCAAATTTGCTGAGATTCACATGAACGGCCTATGACGAGTACGTTTGGATTCGTTTTCGCAGTGTTAAAATTTCACGTAAATTGTTTTCGTTGGAAGTAGCCATTGATCAGTCTTTTCAATGCGTGAAGGTCAATAGATTTCACGACAAAAAAAAATTGGTTGTAAACATTAGCGTTCGCTAGATAATAGACAAAATGACATTTTGTACAATTACAGCGCCCCCTATGGGCCAAATTTTATGGCATGTGCTGTGCTTTTCGAGGTCTTTGTGCTGATCGTGCATGACATATTTTGTGCAGTTCCTACCTTCTCGGTCCAAGATATTGGCAATACAAAATCCCAATTTTTGCATTTACCCATATAACTAGGTGGCCAAAGATTTAAGTGAGTGTTTATGGGCTGGGTTGATAAGCCTCTGTAACACCGACATATCACAAAAATGTCATGTTCTTGGGTGAAATGTTCATTGAGTTATTCAGCAAAAACTTTTGGGCGTCTCCCCCTCTTTAAAGGACACTGGCACAGCGGGGGGGGGGTGGCCCTTGGGGGCCAAAAGCTTCTAGTCACTCAAAAAGTTCTAATGCTACATGCCTACAAATATTTATGTCCCCCAGACTTCCAGTGTCCCGGCAATCATTGACGGAAAATGGGAGAAAAAAAAAAAAAGGAAAAAAGTCGCGGCAACACTAACATGACCGCTTTCGGTAGCGGCGGTCATAATTATTTCTGTTCCTAAACATTTTATTCACTATTTATAATTATGTCATAACACATTCATGTAGATACCATATGCCTAACCTAAAAGGCACTTAGCTTTTAGTAAGGTGGTGTTTTTTGACCATCCCTATGCAGAGATTTAAGGTTTGTTTTTCTTTGACTTGCATACAATCAACTGATCACAATTAGATAAGCTATTAGGCTAATGTGCAAACGGACAGCATGCCAGGATTTATTCTTTTCCTGAAACACATCAAGGGGATTACAGCTGGGCTTTGGAAGTGTCTGAGCCAATCAGTTTTAGTGATCAAAGAGAACAGCTTTATAGTGACAAATGGGAAGGAGGGAGGCGGTGGAGAGGAACAAAGCCTGTTTAGGGGTGACGCTTTCACTCTGGACAAGAAGGGACAGCAGACTTATGCTGGCACACAGCGAGCTCACGCCACGCTCCAGAAGACAGAAGCCTTAGGGCCTCAACGCACCGGCTTCGACACTGTTGCAGAACAATTTTGTTTGCCCCCGCGCTCCGGCTGTGCAGCGAACATCATAGTATTCCATCTGCTGCCGTTATGATAAACAATGGAGCAGCAGAGTCAGCAGGAGATTTCAACGCTGGTGTGCGGTGTTGTGTATTGAAAAGAGTGTAATCTAAACTATAAAAGGATGCACATTGGATATGCAGTGTGCTGCAGTTTGTCAAAGCCACGGTGCGAAGCCCTTGACACCGCTTAAAGTGAGCTCCCGCCACAGTCCAAGAGGCAGCAGCCATATGCTGTGCACAGTGAACACATCTTATGGTCCGGAGGGCAGTACTGCCCTGCAAAGCCAAAAGGCAGTACCCACACATTTTAGACACATGCAGTTTAGACTGTAAATTGACTTTATAACACCTCTGTTTTGTGACTAAATTTCTTGCTACTTCCTGTTAAGAAACTACATAAAAGCATTACACCTATTATACCTACTACACCATGTTGGACTGGACAGCATGACAACTTTAAAGGCGGTTTCAATCTGACTCTCAGTTTCAATGTTTGCATAATTACTGGACTTTGCCTTTGTATAGGTACTGTGTGCAGTAGCTTTACGCTGCACACAGCAGGCTAACAGCAAAGGCCCAGAGAGGCAGAGAGGAGGGCACTGCATACAGCGGGCTTATAGCATGCCCCAAAGGTGCAGAGACGAGGGCACTGCGCACAGCAGACCTATAGCCTGGCCCAGGGGGGCAGAGATGCAGGCACTGGCATCAGGAGTCAGGGGAGCAAAGACAAGGGGAAGGACAGAGTGATCATGATCAATAATTTTGGCATTCCACCTTTTTGCCTCCCCAGCACAGGGCATGAGGGCAGCAGTGGACAGCTCTATCTTTCTCTCCACCTCTGTACCTTTTCCTCTCCCTTTATCTCTGTCTCTACCTCTTCCTCTCACTTTACCTCTTTTTACCTTTGTCTCTCTCTTTACCCCTTTCTCTACCTATTTTTCTCTTATTCTGCCTTTCTCTCTCTTTCTACCTCTTCCTCTGTCTCTCTGTCTCTCGCCCTGGCCTGAAGTGGAGCAGGGTGCCCGGGTGGCGAGTGGTGAGAGGTGGGGAGGCAAGATGGGGAGGCTGGAGAGAATTGGGGTGTGGAGGTGGCAGCTGGGTGGGGAGCAATTGGGTGGGCAGGGTTGTGGGAGTGGTGGTGTGTGTGTGTGTGTGTGTGGGGAGGCAGGGTTGTGTGGGGAGTGGTGGTGTGTGTGTGTGTGTGTGTGTGGGGAGGCAGGGTTGTGGGAGTGGTGGTGTGTGTGTGTGTGTGTGTGGGGAGGCAGGGTTGTGTCGGGAGTGGTGGTGTGTGTGTGTTTGTGTGGAGAGGTGGGGTGGTGTGGAAGTGACCTTCATGGGAGTGTGTGTGAGTAAGCACACTACAGCACTAAGCTTAGACTATTCAGAGAGCAGTCTAAATTACGTGTGAAAGTTGCTGGGAGTGTGAACGTGGGTGTGTGTGGGTGTGTATGTCTGTGCAGGCATGCGTGTGGGTATGTGTGCGGGCGTGCATTCAAGTATGTCTGTGAGTAAGTTTTGGTTGGAGCAGGTGTTGAGTAGCGGGATGTACTGTCTATTTGTTTGTGTGTGTATGTGTGTGTGTGTGTGGGAGTGCGTGTGTATGTGAGTGTGTCCGTGAATAAGTCTGGTTTGGAGCAGGTATTGAGTAACTGTCTATTTTGTATGTATGTGTGTGTGTGAGAGAGACTGTGTATGTCTACAAGGGTTAAGAAACAAGCTGTAATACGCCTCTGAATGTGGCAGGGGAAAAAGATGAATATTAGAGCCACATAAATAATAATAATAATAATAACAATAATAATAATAATACAATTCTTTACTTGTTTGGGACATTTTATACAAGGATGTGAGATGCTTCAACAGTTTGGCAAGAAAAAACAATACATTTGTTGTAGTCCAGTAGCCCCCCCCCCAAAAAAAAATCATGAGACATGAGAAAAGAGACATGAAGGATGTCAAAAAGGGATGCCTTTGATTCTGCCCCAGAGCCTCATACACTAATGCCTGCCAAAGATGGATGCCAAAGACTTCATGACATAAAAAAGCTGACACACCTTAAGATCACTCAGTCTTCGTCCCTCTCTTTTGCTATTTGTGTTTCTCTGTGTCTCCGTCTCTGTCTCTGTCTGCTGTCCATCCACTGTCCATCCGTCCGTCTGTCCATCCATTCTCTCTCCCTCTCTCACTCTTTTTGGATATGTGCATGACTCCACTGAATCATAAATGTGTGTTTGTTTGTGTGAGAGGTGACAAGTGTCGACAATTTTGTACTTACAGTGGTGAGGTGACAAGGCTGTGACTGTCAAGCCAGACTTATGCAAATCGGATGATGCAGGAGAGAAAATGTGTGTGTTACATGATACATGTTTTAAGAGCTCAGGAGAGAGTGTGTGTGTGTGGCTACTCAAAAATGAGCACAATCACTCCCCACTTCTCTGAACACAACACAAACGTACTATGTCATTGCTCGTGATCCTGTCACACAGGTGAAGCAATATAATTTTAATATACAGTAAATGTCTTGAACATAACCTACAAATTCATGGAGTGTGGCGCACTACATGTGTGTTCTTCATTGTGAGTGATCCCTTTACATTTGTATATATGGAGACCATCAATAGCGGATGTAGTTTTTTGATGCCCACAACATATTCTTGTCATTTTGTGCTTACTCTGCTTTGACAACGCACACTTGATGTTGAGTCCCCTGCAACTGACCCAGCTAAATCATATATTTAAATGCATCCTATTTTCGGCCAGCCTGGCAAGGACATGCCAAAGTACATACAGTACAAAGTACAAAGGGCTTTACGTCACCATACCCTCTTCAGGACTTAAATGTACATCTTCAGTCACTGAATAGCTGGTAGTCACTCCAGAATTGTCTCCCATTCATGGAGGGAAAGTGGCTCTTCCATTAATATGATGGTCATCTCCCTCAGCAAGTGTAAAGATGTCTGAGAGACTGAAGAGAGCCAGACAAGCTGTCTGAAAGGGGAATTAAAGTAGTAATTTGTCCATGGAGCTATCAGGCCAGACAGAAATTTAATAATCTATCTTCATCCGTTCCTCCTGTTTCTTGCTGTGCTCATACAAGCATATATAAAGTATGTGAGAAATCTTGAACTCTTAGCATCTGACTGGTTTTAAAGCAACACTAAGTAGTTTTTGTCTTTGGTTGCCCTGCAGGTTGGAAGTGGAATTGTCTGTCATTCGAACTACAGAGAGACGGCCTGCTCCTCCAAACTTACTTAGTGCGGTTATAGGCCATGGAAGGTGGCAAAGTGAATTCGCAAGTGCCTTTTATCCTGTTACAAGTTGCTGAACCACTGAAACATTATTTAAGTTTGAAAAAACTACTTGCTTTAAAAGAGGCTCACACTACAGCTTTAGGGCCCATTTTAGCTTCTGATCTTAATCATCATTATCACAAACATAAATGTAAGCCAAAAGCAAGTTATATGTAATTAACAGTTAATAAATTGATATTATTATGTAGGACATAAACATATCAGTATATTATCAATATATTATGTAGGACATAATAATATCAGTAAGTTGACATAATGCAAAACTTGAAGGCTTTGGAATGATCTATCTTATAAAGCCATTGACAAGGCATTAGCATATGGATAATTATTTATTTCTGTATAAATTGTAACTGTATTGTATGAAAAACATCACTAACCAAGGAACTCTATGTTTTTTAACAGTTTCTGCAGCTGGCCAATCCAAAATGAGTATTTGTACCTGTTTAAAGCTAATGTTGTCTAATCTTGTTAGCGTCCCCTACATCATGAGTGGTGTGCATGTATCATGCCATGCCTGCACTCTGGCTTTTAGTGAGTGGCATGGTAGTCCTCAACCAGGTACCCACACACTGCACTTAGAGAAATTTTAAAGGTGATCAGGCAAAAAGCTGGCTTGGTATGCACTTCTTTTTTAGTGAATGCCAAGAATGGTTTAAAAAGCACAACCATGGATCTCTTGGCAGGCCACTGCAAGACATTGTCAGGAAACATGGTCTGTAATTTTGTAGCCATTTTGTATATTTTGTGTACAAAAATACTTTTTTTTTTTAATTTTGTACACAGACTCAAAAAACTGACCTATATTGAAAAACATAGTCTTTACATGTAAGATATATTAAAATTGAAGGATGAAAGGATTGAGATTCCTTTTAACAAAAAACATTTGCTTTTACATTTTTCCCTCCAACTTCCAGTTTTCAAATTGTGCCACTATCTTATGTCTTATTTAGCGCCCCCATGCCTATATTATTTAACCAAATCCCTATGGGGGCGTCCTGAGTTATCATGAATTAGTAATAAAAAAAAAAGTATTATTTATCTAAATGTTTTTGAGTTATCTCTCCTTTTCACCTGTTTTTAACCAACTACAGATATTACCATGAAATGATGAATACTGGAAGTATAATGAAAATATAACTCTTTTTGTCTGAGAAAATGCATTTAAATGAAATGACATAAAAAAATTAAATCAAAACCCTTTTTGTTGTACTTCTCCCTATTGAAACCCAATATACTTTATGTAACACAATACAATGCATAAAACTCGGAATGCGGAAATTGAAACAGTCCACTTAAAGCACACGTTCAACAATCAACTGGTAAGTGTCCTATGCCTGCTTAATAACTGAAAAAGGTACCGTGATGCAGGCCTGTTCGTTTCTCGTGTACGTTAATACCAAAAACTAGACGCAGTAACAGCATGGGCAGGCGTGTGTGGCTCCTCGCACGCGCACGTGGACAGCAGGGCGGCAGGATTTCCAGGATCTCCATTGAAGTCTTTGCCTTGTTCGTCTTGGCCAGGCGAACGTAAACTCTCCAGTGTCCAAGAAATTTGCATTGCGCAGTTCAGAAGCACTTAGACTTACACGGCTAACAACCGACTAAGTTATAAACTTCTGACTACCACACTCACCCAATGAAAATTTACAGAAAATAAATGTTCAGATATTCAAAATTCAATTAAAATACAGGCTTTCACAAAACAATTTTGGCATAGTACATATCACTAACATTTTTTATACATCTTATACCATTTTTAACATCAGGGAAATTCAAACACAAATATAGCACAGGGCTACACTTACACAATGAAATTCATGCATGGATGGGTACAGTGTAGCACCCCCGCTACTCAACAGGTTGATGTTAACAATGCTGGACAGCTGAAGGGTCTTGTGGATGGGGGAACAGGTGCTTTACAGCATTATGTGCTTTGCATGAATGCACTCTGAAACCTCAATTACACACCTGCATCTGCAGGGCGCTAGCCAGCTAGCTTCCACGGCAGGTCTGGCTTCTATGTCATGCAGAAAGGTGCCTCTTTCCTTCCAGGCCTGAGGGGCAGAGACGAGCTGGAAATGAGGCTGAATCAAGGGGAACACACATAAACGCACACACACACACACACACACCACACACTCACACACATCGTACACACACACACACACACACACACACACACACACACACACACACACACACACACACACACACACACACACACACATTTGGCAGATGAGGCAAACACAGACAAGCAAGCTTCTCTCTGGTGGTGATAGGGCAAACAACACTGTAGCCAGAGCTGGCCTGGAGGGGCCAGAGCTAGGCAGCTTTACACAGGGAGGGTGCCTTAGCATTCAGTGGCTGCTCAGCATGCGTTCTATCCTCCAGTCATCTGGATGCAGATTATGTGTATGGTGGTGTTGGCGTTGAGTAGGCCTAGAGAGAAAGAGTGGAGGGAGCACCCGCTGACTGTGTGAGAGCACCTGGGGGATCTGTGCTCCAGTGAAGAGCTCCATAGGCCAGCGAGAGATCAGTGAAGCGGGGAAGAAATAAATGCTGAGAACAAGGGGGAGATAAGTGACATTATATCACATTACATTTAGCTGATGTCCTTATCCAGAGTGACTTACAGTTATTTAGGTTCAAGGTGCAGTCCCTGAGGGTGGGTGTAGGTGCCTTGCTCAAGGGCACTTCAGCCATGGACGAGGGTGAAGGAGAGCACCAATTATTTACTCCCCCACCCACATTCTTCCTACTGGTACGGGAGCTACCCCAGTGATGTCAAACAAGTGGAGTCAAAAAGTGATGAAGTGATGAGAGGAGAGGGAAACGCAGACTGACTAACAACTGAGGAGAGTTTAAGAAGTAATACAGAAAATGAGTAATACAGAAAATGATAGATGGGGCTGAGAAAAGACATGCTGGTTGAACACTCTTGCTGAAATAAACTCATTCAGACTCACATATGCTTACACTGACATAAACACTGAGTAGCACGCATGCACACACACACACACACACACACACACACACACACTCAGGCATGCACACAACCACATCCACACACACACACACGCATGCTCCCACACACACACACACACACACACACACACACACACACACACACACACACACACACACACACACACACACACACACAGGCATGCACACAACCACATCCACACACACACACACGCATGCACCCACACACACACACCGAAATATCTGCACTCCAAACGACTCCAAATTGAGTTTAAAGGTTATACGATTACTTCAAACCACTAGCAGAGAAATGGCTGTCTGGTATGTAATCTTCTGTAATGATGAATAGCCTTTATCCTCTGAATAGTGCTCACTGTAATGATGAAAAAAGACAAAAATACATCTAGTCCATGACAGCTTCCTGACAGGCTTTTTAAAGTCACAATTGCATTCAATCCCACTTCATCCAAAATTAATCTGTATTTCTCTCAGTTGATGTTCACAACCAACGACTACAGCTAATTTTGCAGACATCTGGATAATCTTATTGAAAATGGTTAACTTTAGGGTCAAAACCTAAAGCAAATCGAAGACAATGTTACAAAACACAACATTATGGCATTTCCTAAAATACGGAAGTTCAGGAGGAGCATGATGAAATTTGCCACGCCCATCTTACTAACCTTTCAGGTAACTTATTCACCGCTCAACAGTCAGTGTCTCAGCTTGTTTTTTCCTGTTTGCAAATTTCCGAACATGAACTAGTGTATTGCATTTTGTCACACAGCTGAAATAATGTAATTGAGACAATCATCTTTTAGCCCAATTATTACAGTAATAATTCTTTCATACTTTCTTGTCCATTTCTTTATAGTATTATGAATTATTACAGCATAGCTTGTTACCAGGTATACAAAGAAATTACATTTGCAATTTTGTGGGAAACAAATTACCATGTAAAAAGTTGATATTGCTGTGTGTTCCATTACCAGTATGTACTGTAAGTCATGGCCTATCCAAAATGCAGTAGAACCATAGATCAGCATTGCCAGGTGGGGCCACAACCAACTTCTACAGACAACAACTATCTTTACATACATTTACATGGATTTCCTTTTGTAGTATAACATACTGTACTTTTAGGAACTCTTTGATGCCGATAATGGGATCTGAACTTTTCTGCTGTGGAATACAATGTAATATATGAAGCACAGGGTGAAGGTAACACATGGTACGGTTCATCCTGGTGTGTTTCTGGAGTGATTTGTTTTCTTTTTCCATGATTGTACATATTTGATTGATACAATTTATCTTCAGTTCTGAAATATACACTGCAGTTATAGAATTCTGGAAAATTACAAAATATAAAAAAACACTGAAACACACTTGGTTTTTGTAATTAGCTTCAATATTTTCTAATACGTATGGTACTTTACCCAGGTACAAAGAATCATCCATTTGTCCACTGTATAGGCCTATACACTTATTCATCTATTGTCAAAGGTGCATAAATAAATAAAACATGTCACTTAGATAGTTTGATAAAGTGTGTATTTACATTACATATCAGTAAAATGTGACAAACTGTAGGACAAAAGTTAGAGTTTGTGTGATTTGTTACAAGTTGTTTGCGTTTTTGTAGCATATTGGACATTGACTGCCACTGTAGTCTTACCTATGACAGCATGTGTTATAGTTACGGCAGCAGTAGTAATTTTGGGTGAAATGTAAAGAGTTTTGGCAGCTGTAGTGCATTTGGCAGCAAATGTTAACTGATGTGCTCAGATGCGTGTTGGTGAAGCATATTGTGTTAAGAGTTTTGAAAAAGTAGACATGGTATTGAGACATGCATGAAAATGATTGGTAAAATGAATGTATATGGATTTAGTCCTAGAAAATGAGAGGGGTCTCAAAGGGCCTCACCTACTACAGTTTGTCATTGTGTGGGACAATGTGAACTTCCACCGTGGCCCACACATCAGGGCATGATTCACCACTCAATAAAGGATGCGTAATGTGTTACTATCATCATATTCTTCGTTCCTCAATTCCATTGAGGATTTTTTCTCTGCTTGGAGGTGGAGAGTTTACAAACACCACGCTCAAGATCAGAGGTCCCTGCTCAATGCAATGGATGCTGCCTGTGAGGACATCACTGGTGATCAGTGTAGGGGATGGCTCAGACATTCACGCCACTTCTTCCCATGCTGCATCGCAAGGGAAAACATCAGATGCGACATGGATGAAAATCTGTGGCCCAACAGAGAGCAGCGGATGTGGGGGCGACAGCAACAGTGGCTAGTGAAAGTGTTGTTTCATTTTTGAAACTTTATTGGTTATTTTTTGGTGGGTGTTTATATTTTGTATACACAGAATACTTTATTCATTTTCCTTTTTAGGTTCTCTAATGTGTAAAATGTGTGAATAAAAATTAAAATTATAAGTTACAATTTCCTCAGCAGAATGAGTGCAGTGTGTGTGGTGTCAAACTTTGGAGGCTGCTCTCATTTCCCAGTTTTATACATAATTGTATTCCTTTAGCTAGATCTCTGTCATAATTACAAAACGTCTAAGCATTTTGACTTGCAGTGCTTACACAATGCCGAAGGAACAATGCATTTTGGGGGCACTGACTATTTATGTGAGAAGGAAATTTAGTTTTGACACATGGGTAAACATATATATGAACATTTGATTTTGAAGCATGAATGAAAAGTTTTGGGAGACATATGACATTTTGTTGGTTATCTGAAGTGTGCAGAACTGTAAGACTGTTTGGCCAAATGACCTTATAGTTATAGAATGTCATCTCAGTTTCAAGAAATGACCCAAACCAATGGAGAAAAACTGTAAGTAAGGAGCCGGAGCTGTGTGGAGCAGGTGTGGAGATGGAAAAACTCAACAAGCCACAGCAAAGCTAGGCGTGACACAGTAGTAGTAGTTGTAGTAATAGTAGTAGTAGTAGTAGTAGTAGATCACTGTGACATGGTCATTTTACAGTAAAAGTAGCTCACAAGCCAAATTATATTGGGCAGCCCTTCTGTACATTATGGACTATGGGGTGGGTGGGGCCCATCAGATTATCTTGTCCCGGGCCCAGCCAGGACTGTCAACGGGCCTGGTTACAGCAGCAGTAGTGATTTTGGGTGAAGTGTGAAGAGTTTTGGAAGCTGTAGTGCATTTTGTTAACTGTTAACTGACTAAAGCATACTGTGTTAAGAGTTTTGAAATAGTGGACATGGTATTGAGACGTGTGAAAATGACTGGCAAAAACTGTAATGGATCACACATGTTCAGGGTTTGTTTTTGGTGATAAGGTAAATCAATGAAAATGATTTGTCTTTCAGAAGCAGTTTTTTACATTCTGGGACACAATAGTTGTCATCAATATAGATTACAGTCTCCTAACTTGTTTTTTGTTTCCATTCTATAACTAGAACTAGAATTTTACTGAACTTCTGCCAAGAGCTAGAAGCTGTTGCTGTGGTCTTGTACACCTAACAGTTGCACGCAAAACCTAATATCATTCATGCTTTAACTAAGCCAAAGCACCTTAGCATGACGGCATCCACTCAGTAAAGGCTTGGACCTCCAATAGGTAGCAGCCCCGGGGAGCCACCACTAAGATACGTATCTTCAACTCCAACATGAAACAGGTGATGCTGCATGGATCTAAAACATGGACAACAAGAAAACAAACAACAAACAGTCTGCAGACATTCACCAACACCTGCCTCAGAAGGACAGTATACATATCTGGTGGAAAGACAAAGTGAGCAATGTGGACCTGCAGAAAAGAACCAAGAAGCCAAGATCCCACAGATTTACAAATCCGGAAAAGAAAGTGGAGTTGGATTGGTCACACCCTCAGAAAACTTGCCACAGACATCACTTGTCAAGCTCTAAAACGGAACCCACAAGGGAAAAGGAAACAAGGTCGCCCCAGGAACAGCTGGAGAAGAAGCATAGAGACAGAAACGTCTGAGAGTGGGCTGAACTGGGGAGAGCTACAGAGTGAAATGGAGGTTGTTTTTCAACAGCATATGCACCCAAGAGGAGCAAAGGGCTAAGGCCCACCTCCAGTGATCCACCATGCCTTGGTTTCCATTAGGGGCCTGGGGAGTGTGAATGCTTTTCTCCCCAGTCTCAGATCCAGGGAAGGGGAAACAGGTATTGTGGGACTGAGCCTCACATAATCAGCCTGTCATCAGTGCTCCTCTGACAGACAGACAGACAGACAGACAGACAGACAGACAGACAGACAGACAGACAGACAGACAGATAGATAGATAGATAGATAGATAGATAGATAGATAGATAGATAGATAGATAGATAGATAGATAGATAGATAGATAGATAGATAGATAGATAGACTGTGCGAGTTACGGGGGTACTCGGGGGATCCCAGATCCCCCGGAACAGGAAGGAGATCCCCTGAAAAGACGATTTGGAAAATATAGGGGGATCTCTTAAATGTTGCTTATTGTTCATTTTTATTGACATAACAATCATTTGAAACAGGGGATTATTTATTTATTTGCATATCCGAAGTGTTGCATTTATCAAATGTGAAATTAACCCATATGAACACGACTAATGCCACTGCAACCACACGAGTTCGTTTGAAAATGATAGCCGTAACATGCCCCCTTTTATGAGAAGCCGCTAGAATCTACCTCCGCGGCTGCATGAAAGCCTTTGAACTCCACTGTCACCAATACAAGTTGCTCTCACAATTGTTTCCACGTGCAAAGTAAAAAAATGTCCCCTTTTTAATACCAATGTCCGAGTTGTTGTAAACTACAAATGAAGTGGAGAGTGTTCCCCCACCACAGCTACATTAAGGTTAATTCTTCTACTTTTCACGTGTAAATTAAAAAATGCCCCGTTTTCAATACCAATGTCTGAGTTGTTGTAGCCTACCCTACCAATGTCGTGTATTAAAATGTAACGAAGTGGAGAGTTTTCCCACGAGTTCTATCAATATTTCTGTGATTGTCCCTCTTTCCCACGGTTGCTTTGCTACAATGTTTGTTGTGGGTGTGGCAACAGGGTGAGAAAGTACTTGTTTTAATTTAAATCATTCAGATGCATCTTGACCACGTTAGTGCAAGTTCCGCAGTCATCATGTCTAAAAGAAAACAAGGTACCCTTTGTGGTCGATTCTGCAATAAGGTAGGCTAAGCCCACGGGTTTACTATATTATTATTAAATAGTGCGCTTGAAAAGTTGTGCCCGTGCATATCATCTTTTGCATTTACTTTTCATGATGAAGAGTGTGAAAAATGGTATTTGAATGCAGATATGCCAAAACGACAGTGAGTGCACTTTCAAGATGAAGAGTTGGGTGATGCTTGAAATAGATCGGTTGCAATGCATTCACATTGGCATTTCAGTCAGACGTAACCTGCATCTTTAAATGCACCCGCCAAGGTATTTGTTGTTGTTGTTGTTAGAGATACTGCTTGTCTTACTTGCGCGCGAGAAAGGATTCATATTGCAGGCCGTTGCTGGTCTGGACATGTGTGCTTTTGTTATTGCAACTACTGACTTTGAACATCACCTAATCTCGGACTTTATGTGGTCCGTGTGTGGGTGATGCTGTCCCCTGATGACGCGATGCGTATGCTTCTGTGGTTGTGCATCAGCGCTCGACGACAGCGATACCCCCCCCCTTCCCCCGCGTGTGTAAAGCAGCTCGTTTGTAAGCACCCATCTATCCATCTATCTAATGGAAATGTCCTCATTTTGATTATCTGTGAAGAATAAAAGAGAAAAGTTCCTGTCTCATTTCCGGCGTCTGTTCCAGAAATATGAATATGAATAAGAATGTATCAGTAAATCTAAACTAAGAAGAAATAAAGATCCTTAATCTTTGGCAGCCGATTAGTGCAGGAGTCTGGACCACACACAAATGAAGCCCCTAATTTACTGAGTTTAAAGAACAAGGCAACACACATGGATGCGAGATACAGTACACCAATAAAAATGTGCTTGTGTGTGTGTGTTTGTATCTGTGTGTGTGTGTACTTGCAAATGTGTTTGTGTGTGTGTATGTGTGTGTGTGTGTGTGAGAGAGAGAGAGAGAGAGAGAGAGAGAGAGAGAGAGAGAGAGAGAGAGAGAGAGAGAGAGAGAGAGAGAAGATACATTTTTATTAATTTCCTGGAAGAATTTGACAGTACATGCAGCAAAACCCATAAGCTCTATGTAGAGGGGTGCGAGGTACAGTATGTAAATATGGTCATTTGCGGAGTCTTTTGGTTTCCAGTCTTTTCTATGCATTTAATTACTATAAAAACTCGTTGAATGGAAAAGGTTCTCTTTGTAAGATAACTAGGACTTATGTTACCCAGTTTTATCTGAATGTTTACCCAGACAATATTTACCCAATTAAAACTTATCTTCTCCTAACAATGTGTGTGTGTCTGTGTGTGTGAGAGTTGCTCTCTCTATCTCTCTCTCTCTCTCTATCTGTGTGTGTGTGTGTGTGTCTGTGTCTGTATCCATGTGTGTGTGTCTGTGTGTGTTGGGAACACCTTGCATGTCCGTATCTTGACTTCCATAAAATGAAGAGAAAGTGAATATGAGGGCATTAATGCAGAATGGAAATACCAAGTGACTGTTGGCTCAGTGGATTTGAAACAGTCTGTTAAGCTTCCAAGGTTGAGGTTGGGCCCACACTAAAATGGGTCCAGGGGATTAATAAGCGTTGCTATATAAAGCGAACGGAGAGACATTAATCTAAGCCAGAAATCCAAGTGTCAAGGTGACAAATGTCTATTTCGCTCGTGCGGCTGGGGTAAGTAATTACATACAAATGAACTTGTCATAGGGAGCTGGGTGGCTCAGCGGCAGGAGAGGCCGTTCCTGCTCCATTTGGCCTCCCAACAGACCGAGCTAGAGCGCCAGCCTCACCTCCCTGAAAGACAAACCAATGAGATTGTTCTGATCCTCAGCGGCAGACCCACCAACCCAGCACTACGAATACATTCCATTACATCGGAGTGTGTGTGTGTGTGTGTGAGTGTGAGAGAGAGAGGGAGAGAGAGAGAGAGACAGAGAGAGAGAGAGGGAGGGAGAGAGAAAGAGAGTGAGAGACAGAGAGAGAGAGAGAGAGAGAGAGAGGGAGGGAACTGAAATGGAGCATAGAACACAATAAGCAATGGGCCTGCAGAAGCTACAGGGATGGAACACAATAACAGTCCTGATGTTATGCTGGATGCTGCGTGTAATGTTTAATTCAGTGCTGCACTGTAATGTGCTATACTTTTGGCAGTTTGAGAATGACTGCTCATGTGTGGGGTGCCTCCTTGATGTGTGCACTTCAACACATGTTCATACTGTGTCCTGGCTCTGTACACTGGGGAGAAACGTGGAGACTTGAAAATGTTTCCATTTAATCTTTATAACCTTATGAATCTGCAAATGTGTTTTCAATAAAATACAATATGTTTATACATTTTATAGCTGACTTTAGTATATCTGAAATACCTGGTATTTTCAGTGTTGGTGTGAGGAACAGAAAATAAAGTGGTATGATTATGTTTGCTCCTTTTAAAATAACAAAGTAGATGTCAAGTAAATACTGTATAACCAGAGAGGGTTGAAGCAGAGGTCAGTAATTAAAGATCTTTTGTACAACCAGTTAAGTTGAGAGCCTTTGTGGAATTCTGATCTCTGCTAGCAATTTCAAGTACTTGTTATGTGTGTTATGTGTTGCTGTAGCTATCAACACCTGTCATACTGGTCCTTATTAAACCACCAGAGGTTTAACTTTTTTCACTGACCAAAAGGTGTGCACTGAACTTGTATGTATGCTTTTGCTGTGCTGTAGGATGGCTTGTGTGATTCCCTGCATGGTTATGGTTGCTGCTGGTCTGTGTGTTCTGGTCCTGCAGGTGGAGCAGTAACTTGGCTGTGCTGGGTAATCGGGGGCTGATTGGTGAGGCCTTCTGGTCTGTTCTCGCTCTCACTTGGCCTCCCTGGCAGACTGCCTGGTCAGCCGATGGCTCCCTCACACCTGACACTTGCACCACATCTTACTGACATGCAATCACTGGTTAATCACCACATCCACTGATATGCTTTATTTCTTTTAATAAACTGTCAGGGCTAGGTAATGAGGACCCAAGAGGAGCACGTTCAAAAGTTCACAAAAGGGGAGTTGGGAGAGAGTGTGTGAGTGAGTATATTGAGTCCGGGGCGAGGGCTCCAGCCACTCGTGAACATGGAGAGCGTGTACGTTACACAGTTGACTAACTGTTGTATAATCCGGCAGCGAATAGAGCTGGAAAGCAGCAGAGCAGGGAAAGCAGGGAAAGCCAAGTTGGTCCGGTTTGGTAGCCAGTAGTCAGAGTAGTGAGTTTGCAGACCAGGTTCACCATGAATCAACAAAGACGTTCTAACAGTGAGAGAGAGCAATCCTGGGGTTGAAATACAGAGAAGCAATCAGCAGAGTAAAAAGAAACAGGTGCGGTGGCTGGCAGTGTAAGTGCGAGTAGGCATGGCATGTGATTGAGATCAGGTGCGGTGGAAAAATACCCAAGACCAGTAAGGCAGCGAGCAGGCTCATGACGATAAACATTTATTGTTACTTGTACAAATCAGTGTGGTCTCCCTTATATTGTCACTACCGCTGTATGAGTGGTTGTGACAATTGTAAATGTTATTTTTATTTCCTGTTAACTGCTTTAAATGTATTTTTGCTGCTGCCATCTTGGCTAGGTCTCCCTTGTAAAAGAGATATTTGATCTCACCGGGACCACCCTGGCTAAATGAAGGTAAAATAAAAACAAAATGTATAAAATTAATAACATTGATTATTAAGAGGTGACTTTATTGCAACACTCCAGATGGTAGTAGATGAGCGCTCTGACACCAGCTTCACTGAATATTCTGCCGTTTCAGTCATCCACACAGTTGCGTTCCTCTCAGGGTGAAAAAATAGTCTTATCACACACACACCTCATCCAGTCCAAGCTTAAGAAGTGAGGGATTCAGGGAAAATGGTCTGTGTAATAATGTGAGCCTGACTTACTATGAAAGGCAAAGGTCACATGACCCAAAACATGTAGGTTTATGAGTGAGTCAGATTGTGTGAGATGCAGCTTGTAGAGAAGAATAGAATATGCGGCCAGAGGCAGATATAACAAGTGTCGGACGGACAAGTATCCATGGAGACCTGACCTCTGACCTTCATCACAGTTTGCTGTGGATGCACACAGTCTATATATAAAACACATGGAGGACAGACACACACACACATACACACAGACACACAGACACACACACACACACACACACACACACACACACACACACACACACACACACACACACACACACACACGTTAACCTTATCCCAGAAGAACGGAGTTGATGAGTGCGTGTTTCTAATAAACCTCTCTGTGTTACCATAAAAAAGTGGTGATAAAGTAATGTTTTCTTCTTTATGAGAGACGGATGCTTTATTAATGCTGCCAACTAATGACAATACTACCCTGAAGGCTTGAGCTCTTCAGGAAACATGATTCAGACCATTCCAATGGTCACTGTTCTGAAACAAACATCAGTTTTAGCTTCTCTTTAGCTTTCAACTAACGAGCAAAACACAACATGGCTGACAGCCCTAAACACAACAACAATCCCACACCCCCACCACCCAAATATGCACACACCTCATGACACACACACACACATGCAACACATTGGTATTTGAGAGGGGCTGGTGTCTCTGAGCGCTGTGACAGTCTGCCTGTGATTCCACACCATTCCCCCTTGTCCTCGCCACCCCCCGCCCCTCCCCCGCTGGCCTCCCTCTAAAAGCCCTATTAATATCACTTTGTGTCAGTTCATTACAACTTCCCATTATTTTCCATCATGGGTGCCACCTGCCTGGAATAGCCCCCAGCCCCGAGAAGAGATTAGGCTACTAATGGCCATTCTGTTTAGTGTGTGTGTGTGTCTGTGTGTGTGTGTGTGTTTGTGTGTGTGTGTGTGTGTGTGTGTGTGTGTGTGTGTGTGTGTGTGTGTGTGTGTGTGTGTGTGTGTGTGTTTGTGTGTGTGTGTGTGTGTGTGTGTGTGTGCATGTGTGTGTGTGTCTCATTAGACACTAGTCATCTGGGCTTGTCAAATACCGAGATGCTCCTGTCAAATGGAAGAGAAACTGTGCGGTTGGAGGGGACAGTGCAAGATGGGTTGTGTGTATGTGTGGTTGTAAGTGTGTTTTTGTATCTATGTGTGTATGTGTGTGTGTGTGTGTATGTGTATATATATATATATGTGTGTGTGTGTGTGTGTGTGTGTGTGTGTGTGTGTGTGTGTGTGTGTGTGTGTGTGTGTGTGTGTGTGTCTGTCTGTCTGTGTCTGTCTGCCTGTCTGTGTAAGTGTGTGCTTTCATATGTGTGTGTGTTTTTGTGTGACAGAGAGGGGAAGAGAAAGAGAGAGACATACAGAGAGAGAGAGGAGCAATGAATTATTTTAACCTTTGATTTCATTATGGTTTTCCATTTGGCGATGTATTATTTCGACATTAGGTCACAGATTCCAAATAAATATCAATTATGAAGCTCGGCTGTTTTATCCCATTTCTCTCTACCTGTAGAAGACATCGCATTCATAGCCTGGTCTCTAGACATAGCCAGGAAACACATCACATTGATAGCCTGGAAACACTTAATGTAAAATGAGTCAAGCCAATCAATAGGGGGGTAAAGAAAACCAAACCAAATGTGTCATAACTTGAAGCTGTTATGTAAAACCTCTCCTAAGGATCAATGCAGAACATTATAATGTGTCAGACAGTGTTGTCTTACATTAAAGAGTGAAACAATAAGAAGAAAATGTAAAAATAAAGTTAGTAAATATACAACAAATAATAAACATAGAAATAACTGATAACTCAACAGGCAAATAAATAAAAACAAAAACAGCAGGGTATTGTCTACCAACTAAGACCAGCACCTTATCCCTGACCATGAGCAACAGTAGACCATTTCCTGATGCAGGCATACACAGGACCTCAAAGTCAAAGTCAAACTCAAACTCAACCTACATCAGAATCAGAATCAGGTTTGGAATCAGAATCAGGATCACGTTCATTGTCTTTACAACAATCCAGGAATTTGTCTTGGTGCAGGTGCATTACAGAGAACATAACATAGATAACACAATGATAATGTAAAAGCAAGTACTAAAGTTGTAGAAAAATTAAAATAATAATAGCAAAATACAAAAATCTGATGGGACCATTTCCTGATACAGGCATACACAAGGTCAAGGTCAAGTTAAACTTTATTATCCAGCCAGGGGATATTCCAGTGGCCCAACATTGCACATCTCATAAAAAAACAGTGTTACATTTTTTAAGTTTGCTTACACACTAAAATATATAAAAGTTTCCCACTGACAATGGAACCTAAAACTGAAATAACAAAACATCGGCTCAGATTGGCACCACTCTAAACACATTTTCAGCTTCACACTTTTTCCAAAACATTACACACAGTGATTTGCAAAACGTTAAACACACTTATATGCCTTACACACGTAATTATATTGTAATGTCAAATTCTTTTAATTTCTAAACACTAGCTGTCAATTGACCACACCTTTGCAGCCAACTGGTAAAACACAATCGTCAGGTGCCAGAACACTAAGGGCCAAAATGCAAAACTCAGCAATCAGGCTTAAACACTGTAAAATAGGGGAGTTACCCTGACGATTACCCTGAATAGAAATGTAAGGCAGTATTGTAGCAAAAGCAAACGAAAGAGGGACAATGAAGATGAGAGAGAGTGAGGGGTAACAAAAGGAAGACAAATACTGTCACTGCAAAGTGTAATGGGTGGGAAGCATGGACAGAGAAGACGAGGACTAAATTGATCACATACGAATGACATTGGTTGACTACCTTGAAAACCATAGGTTGAAACATGCCACCAAATTGGACAGAGATTATGCTTACAGTACCTTTTTGTCTCCAAAAATACTATACTGTGTTTTACTGTGTTTACTACGAACATGGTTCTTTGTAGAAATGTTTGTCTTTCAATTCTCAATGTGCAACCATGCAACAAGCAAACACTTCAGCATATTGACAGATTTTGCATTGAAAGTATAAACAATAGCAGTTGAAATATATTTAGTGAACATTTATCAATATTACTAAAAAAGATGCAACCTAGATTATGTCATTAGAAAAGTCAGAATGTAACAAAGTGTTTAGGATTAATTGTCATTGTGTGTAACTCACTCAAGCACAAATAGATCATATGAATGATGTGTGTGTGTGATTTGGTGACAAAATAGCATTTTTATAAATAAGTGTATAGTTTTGAAAGAAGAATATCATTTTGCAATAGATCTGAGGTGTTCTGTGAATTGGGTGTGTGGTTGAGTTAACTGTGTGTAGTGTTTTTCCCAAAATGAGTTTCTTAAATTGAGCTTAAGCAATTGTAAAAACTGTAAAAGATGGGAATAGAATAAATAGAGAATAAATGGCTACCTAAAAGACCTAAGATAAAAATAAAAATAAAAGGGACTCATGTTGCCATTTCCTAATACAGACATACACAGGACCTGCATCTTATGAGGCCATTTCCTGATATATGGCAACACACATGGATGCGTGCAACAGACACACCCACAAAACCCCCACACACACAGGACTCCTGATGCAGGACTTCTAGGGGCATCTCCTGATGCAGGCACACACAGGACCCATGAGGTATCTCCTGATGCAGGTACACACAGGACTCGACACACATGAGGAAACTCCAGCATCAGTGGGAACAGCTCCATTTCCCTCGAGGCCCACACCAGCGTGTAGGGCAGATCCACCGCCATGAATAACAGCTTCATACAAATCCCCTGAGTGACGACAGCATTATGTGTGTGTGTGTGTGTGTGTGTGTGTGTGTGTGTGTGTGTGTGTGTGTGTGTGTGAGTGTGTATAGAAGAGAGAGAGAGAGAGAGAGAGAGAGAGAGACAGAAAGAAAGCATGTGAGTGAGTGACTTTCAGTCCTAACTGAGCATATGGTGCCAAATTGGCCAAGTCTAGGTTACTGATGAAACAAATCGGTCTTGGCCCTTGCCGAGTCCCTGTGGCGATGGCATAATGTGTGTGTGCGCGTGTGTGTTGTGTGTGCATCTAGTGTGTGTGTGTGTGCGTGTGTGTGCGTGTATGTGCGTATGTGCGTATGTGCAAGTGTGGGTGTGTGTGTGTGTGTGTGTGTGCGTGCGTGTGTGTGCATGCGTGTGTGTGTGTGTGTGCATGTGTGTGTGTGTGTCTCTGTGTGTGCGTATGTGCATGTGCATGTGTGTGTGTGTGTGTGTGTGTGTGTGTGTGTGTGTGTGTGTGTGTGTCTGTATGTGCATGTGTGTGTGTGTGTGGGTACTCAGGCTCGCCCGGCTAATGACTGTGTGACAGCACCAGGCTCCAAACACCCTGAGGACAGAGGGTGTTGCTCCTATTTGTTTGCTCTGTCTACAGAAGTACCTAGTGTGGACAAGGTTTGCCATTTAACCAGCATTTGCTGGAAGTTTCTCCACGTCTTTAAATCTCCATGCTTTTTATTTATTTGTTTATTTATTTATGTATCTATATCCTTATATGCAGTGATCTAGTTACTCTTAGGGTGTAACACATATTATTCCCTCTAGATTCTTTAGTATTTTAAGTTTACTAACTAATAACAAGCTAGTATGTTGTAATTTTTTTGGAATTATGCTTTTTAGTTATCTTGAACATGAAGGGGCTAGCTGCTACTCTTTATAAGTCTGGAATCACCCACAAAATGTATATTTTCTGTGATTTTACATGTTCTTTTTATTAATGGACACAGAACTGATGTTAACACAATGACAAAATAGTTTTTGGAGTAAAATAAGAATTTTATTTTTCCATATTAGCTGCCATCAAAGAATACATTAGCTGCAATATTCGACTTTATGTGAGTACAACCTCAGTGCTTCTTCCCAGAACAGGCCTTACACACTGTATTTTGGAGCATTGCTTTGGAGCACTTATAGTAAGTGATGGACTTGTCAAATACTTCTTTTACCCTCAAACACTCGTTAACCTCCATCGACACCAAAGCACTCCCAGACAAGCAACTTTCTTCTGCTGTGGTTCAGAGATGATGAAAGAGCACAAATCTATTCATTCTTAGCCTCAAGTTGACTCTCTCTGATCAAAATGTCCTATCCTAGACTTTCTCCCTATAACTTCGTTTCATCCTCCAGACAGTGTCTATTTTGCCTGACCAGTTTCAGTCTGTTCCCTTTAATGGCCAATCTGGGACATTGACTTCATTAGGAACTAAGCCAAGAGAATGAGCAGGAGAAGCGTCGGTAGCACTTTCTATGAAGCTTTAATTAATATGACTTTATAAAACATATTCACAAAGTGTTATAGTGCTTTCATAAGGCTTAATAATGGTTGAAATTAGTATTCATAACTAGATATACATACTCATAACTACACTCGTCAGACAGGTAAAACTTTATCACAAAGAATGCAATTAGTCACTTGAAATTGGAAAATGACTCATGACATAGCATTATAATGCCTTAGGAGTACAGTCATAAGTATGTATAAATAGTTAGGGGCACTTCACATACTTTAGGAAAGCATTACATGTGTAAGCTTTATGAATGTGTTTATAGAGTGTTATGAATACAAGCTTACAGTTTTTCTCAATTGTTTAAACACATTTCCTGAAAGCATGCCTCATACTCTCAGAACTCTACACACAAATCAAAGAAACACACACACAATGGGCAAAACCACTCACTTCTCCTGCAAAATGAAACTTTGCGTTCAAAACAATGTTATTTCTTCTCAAAATGCTATTTTGTTGTCAAATGACAAACACAAACCATCATATTAATAGACATTTATAACAACCAGTTGAACCATGATGTGCTTAATGTAAAACACTATGATAAATGGAAAACACTTCTTCTCCATTCATCATAATGATTTAGGCCTTTTTTTGTTCAGTGTTACACTTGCTACAGACAGTACATACATAAGTGTGCTATATTTTAGAATATTGTTTTTATACTCAGAACGCACATATATATTGTTACAAATATAGTTTATTTTTCCCACAAAAACAGTGTACACACTGTGCATCCCAATCAACACAAAGCTGCACCTACAGTGGTCTACATAAAACACAACAGAAGAGTTTACTGTAGCCTATACAGTTACAAAAAAAAAATTACGCTGCATCCTTTCTTCTGTTTTGGTGTGGCCACAGCACCTCATCCACACATTTTCCTGGCCTAGCAGCAAATCCATCCATGAAAAGCATCAGTTGCTATATTTCCACATGCGTCTTCCATAGCTTAGAGAAAGGGTACACGCATTTATGGATTTTGGTCATACACTTTCATCTCCAGTCAAAAAAAAAATCCTCAATTGGGTTGAGGATTGCAGAATATGGAGAGAGATATGTAAACAACTAAACAACTACTGTAAAATAATTTTGTTGACCAAATGGTTAACCAAAATGGCTCTGATCTCATCAGAGATTACGGTCCTTTCTCGTCCTCGTCCGTGTCCTCCCCGTCCTCCTCCTCTTACTTTCACTCCTCTAGCTGTGGCTCTGCCTCTTCCAAAGCTCTGATAGCTAATTGTAAAGCTGTGTGACAGGTGTTTGCCAATGTGATGAGTCAGTGTGCATAGTGGGGCAATTGACTTTAAAATTTTGAATCACTGTGTGTTCCTTGTGAAAACAAGCGATTTTGTCATGAAAATTGTGCCAAACGCAGAGAATTGTCTATAGTGTTTTGAAAAAAGTGTGTTTTAGAACTGCAATTTGAGTGTAAAGCAGGAATTGTGTTTATAGTTTAGCAGAATCGGTTCATGGGGTTGGCGCATGAGTTACATGTTGTGGTCATTGTGTCTGAAGTACAAGGAATTGTGTGTAAACAATTGAGAAAAACTGTAATAGAAAGTGTTACCAAAGCATCCTTAAAATAACATGGCTTGAGTCACGAAAATCATCATGAATCATCATGTATTTTATTCCGAGCAAAGGTTAGCACATGAGCACACCCTATGCAGTACTTTTAACTTAAGAATGACTAAATTAAACAAGTCATGACAATACCACTACAGAGTAGGTGGTCAACCCACTGTGTTAGGAACACCATCACCCCTACCCCCATGTCAGTTTCATGCTCCCTGTTATGGCCATTTTCTTTTGACGTTCCTAAGAGATGACAGAAAACACAGTTTTATTCATTTGTCTTTTAAAGTTGCCAAAGAGTGCCCTTTCCTGTGGTCACTTTCAGCCTGTTTAGTGTGTTAACCCACACAAGACATGGCTTTTTCCCTTTAAACTCGGCCAAGGCAGAGGCAGCAACCTAGTCTAAGAGCCATCTCCTGCTACTAATGCAATAGGTGTCTTCAGGAGACAATTTCATAAAACTATGAGCTAGAAGCTCACCATTTGCAACAGGTTGTAATGACCACTGAGTAGAGAACATTTTAATAATGGTTTAGGATGTATTCACAACCTAATTAGAAAAATATTTAAATGACATTAAACACCCTTTATAAACCATTTATAACCCCTTTATAAGGCTATCATTGTATCACAGAGCCTCCTCATTGCTGCTGATGAGAATGGTGTTTTGAGGAGACTATTTCATAAATCTGTGAGCACAGCACCTGGCTGCTCTTTCTCAAAAATTACAGATTTGCTGTTCTTGAGTACTGGAGCCTTCTGCTTGTTGCTTTAGAATAGTAACTCATTCACAAATGGTGATGCATTTTACACAAGGCTCTACCCTGGCATACGAGTACAGCATATAATAATAATAATAATAATAATAATAATAATAAGCGATATTTGTATGCCACTTTTCATTCACAGATTGTAGTTCAAAGTGTTTAACAGAGTTAAGATGGGAAAAGTTTGTAAACACCACTTTCCCAATCTATTGAAGAACAAATCTTTGGAGGAATCTTCTTAAGTGGGGGCAAAAGTGAAGTAGGTTGCTGAAGGCTACACTGAAAAGGTGAGTCTGAAACAGTGGCTTAAAGGTGTCTGCTGAGCTCACCTCAAGCAAACCACAGACAACAGTAATGCTGACTGATGAAGAAAGAAGAAGATGAGAAAACAAGCCAAAAAAAAAACCTCACTATTTGCAATAGGTTGTAAACCAACCACCATATCTGTGTGAAACATCTTAATCATATGAGTGAAAGATCTTAATAAGTATTTGTGATGCATTCACCCAATTAACAAATTAACATTTAAATACCATTTATGAACTTTATTGAGGTGATGCTATTCAGGTGGGGTATCCCACAGTCTTCTACTTCTTCTTCTTCTTATTATTATTATTATGATTATTATGATGATGATGATGACGACGAGGACGATGACGACGAGGACGAGGACGATGATGATGATGATTACTATTAATAATAATGATAATAATAATGATAATAATAATAATAATAATAATATTACATAGTATTTGAAGCACATTTCATGGTACCGAAGGACACTGTACGGTAATTAAAATAGTAGCAACACAGATTGCATACACACACCAAACGCCACCACCTGTCAGACAGAAGCACAGACGGAACAGACCCAAGTGCGTCACCTAACCAATAGATTTATTTAGGGATAGTTTTGCGGGAGTTCTACGGCGGTTGGCTCGGACAGAGTAGGCAGAGACAGCCCGGAGGAGGGCGGCCCGAGGGACAGGCAGCCTCCTCCTATCCGTACACGCACTGAAAAGGTGACATGCCGGTTGCAGAGCAGACAAGGGAGTTGTGGGCATATTTCACCCACACCAGCTGCCGGGACCAGGAGAGGGGGTTGTTCGAAGCCACAAAGCGCAGAGCCTGTGCAAGTGGGGCATGCCTTGATGTACTCCCGTATGTCCTAGTCAAGTGACGGCCACCAGAAGCGCTGGGCTAACAGAGATTTAGTGCGGGTTGCTCCCGGGTGGCAGGCTACGGGAGAATCATGTCCCCACTGGAGGACTTGGGAGCGGAGACCCTCCGGGACGAACAGGCGGCCATCTGCAATACAGGCAGAGATTAGGCGTCGCTGGCGTTCTGCGGCTGACAGGGAAGTCCTTCCGACCTCCATGGGTTCCGACGGGGCCAGCCCCCTAACAGCGGAGAATGAGGAGGTAGTGCCCATATTCCTTGGCGAGCTGGTCGGAGAGGGCATCTGCCGTCCCCGCTCTCGACGACGAGCCTGGATCCTCCGGTCTAGCCGGGCAGGTAGAGCATGAGAAACCAGTTCATCTTTCATGTACTCAGCTAGACTATGGAGGTAGGCGTCCACCAACACCTCAGTGTTCCAGCGGCTACGACTGGCTAAACTTGGAAATTCCACAGAATAATCCGCAATGGTCCTCCTTCCCTGCCTGAGACCCATAAGCTCCCGGGAGGCCTCGGCGGAGGAGGAACCGGTGTCAAATACTTTAACTAACTACTCCGAAAAGGAGCTAAAAGAGGAGCAAGCCGGTGACTGACGGTCGAACTCGGCCGTACCCCACAGACGAGCCCGGCCAGAAAGGGGATTTATAGCGTAAGCTACCCTGGCTGCTGGGGCTGGGGCAATATACAGGATGTTGCAGGCTATTATTATTATTATTATACCATATTTTTTAACATGTAGCGGCCGCTCTGGTTAGCTTCCTAACAGGCAAATTGGGTGTATCAGTGTAACACGGCTAAGTGGCTGACCTTATTTGTTTAAAATAAGTATGAATAGTCGTATTAATATATTTTACAACATTAAATTATGCAATCACAACTTACAGTCCTGTGTATGTTGATAATCGTCCGTCAATACACACTGTCAAATCGTCAGTTTCCCTGCTGCCTTCTGGCTCTTCACTGGCTTTTTTAACTTTTATTTTGTCAATTGATATATCTTATATACATATATACAATCATGTAGCTGACATGATTTTACACCACTTTGTTGAATTTCAGGATAATCTAGTACATAGCTGATGACCAAAATCATTTTACAGACAGCATGTCTTCTAATTGACGCACATTGTGTTTGTTGACATCGCTCCCATTTTGGCAGCCATTTTTGATCCTCCACGAAGTCACAAACTCTGATTAGACAATGATAGGGAGTCGTCTCTCTGTAGTTTTAACTCTACGGTTTACACAGACATCCACCATCTGCCCCCCTGCTGCCAAATGTCCAGGCCTCAACATCTGCTGTAAGTATATCCTAAGTGTATATGAATTGTTTGCCATGTGTGTCTTTTCCTAGTTGGGAATACTGGATATGCACAGGGCTGAAAAAAGGAATAGTGTACATAATCCGCTTGTATACTGTACATGAAATGAGCACCATGAAGGGTAACATGACAACCATCTGCTACCTCTTTACCTGACCCTATACGCTCCACCATGGCCACCCAGGCACCTGGCCCTGCAGCCTTCTCATCAGCCGCCTCTCCACTTGGCTCTGCACTCTCCACTGTGGAGACACGCACACCTGGCCCTCCACCATCCACCTCCAGCACCCGGACACCTGGCCCTCCACCCTCCAGCACCCGGACACCTGGCCCTGCACCATCCACCTTCAGCACCCAGACACCTGGCCCTCCACCATCCACCTCCAGCACCCGGACACCTGGCCCTGCACCATCCACCTTCAGCACCCAGACACCTGGTCCTCCACCATCCACCTCCAGCACCCAGACACCTGGCCCTGCACCATCCACCTTCAGCACCCAGACACCTGGCCCTGCACCATCCACCTTCAGCACCCAGACACCTGGCCCTGCACCATCCACCTCCAGCACCCGGACACCTGGCCCTCTACCATCCACCCCTGCCATCTGTACACCTGGCCCTGCACCATCCACCTCCAGCACCCGGACATCTGACCGCCCATCTTCTCCCTTTGCCACCGGGACACCTGACCCTGCTCCCTCAAACATCTGCAGCCGTGGCCACCCAACTCTCCAGGCTCCATCCTCCCCTGCCTCTGCACAGTCCTCTCAGTCTGGGAGCTCCAGCTCACGTGGCCAGGTCCGTCAGCGTCGGAGACGTAGGCGGACCAGCCACTGCCAGTGCAGCGTGGAGCTCCTCAGGTCTGAGAGGGAGAAGATCAATATGCAGAGGGCCATCAGGGAGGATCTGCACCAGCTCACAAACATGACCGGTGCCATGATGGAGCAGGCGGAGAGACACCACCATGGCAGCCATCAGGGAGCAGGGTCAACAACACCACCAGGAGCTGATGAGGAGCAGGTGCTGGACGTCATATTGCACCAGGCCAGCAGGCCCAGTTGTAGTCTCACTATACCAGATGCAGGAGGTATGGGAATGTTATTGCAATAAATTACAATAACCAACTCTGAATATACCTACATGTACATCATGATTGTATTTGTCTTCCGCAGGCAACACTATGGGCCTGGACCAGAACCCACCCCCCCCAACACCACAACCCTTAAACTAGATGTACCACATAGTGGTACATGGTATGACCACCGCAGTGTATTGAAATGTGAGAGCTGTTGGTATGATGAGTGTGTGGTAGAGCAGTGTTGTGAGGTGAGAATTTGTGTGGAAATTATTTCCTGGAAGTGGGCATGGATGTGGGTTTTGAATGAATGACATTATGTGTGTGTTTGTATAGTGTGTAGGAGTGATTTGTGAAAGGAACAGGCAAAATGAGATTTTGTACAATTACAGCGGCCCCTATGGGCCCAATTTTATGGCATGTGCTGTGCTTTTAGAGGTCTTTGTGTTGATTGTGCATGCCATATTTTATGCAGTTCCTACCTTCTTAGCCCAAGATATTGGCAATTCAAAATCCCAATTTTTGCATTTACCCATATCACTAGGTGGCGCTATGCTTCAAGTGAGTGTTTATGGGCTGGGTCGAGACGCCTCTGTAACACTGACATACTAACGGCACATACATGCCTACAAACATTCATGTCCCCTCGAGTTTCAGTGTCGCAGTTTCACACTCATGTTTTATTTACAACACCATTACAACACCCTCCACCCATGGGCCCAGGTACATTTGCCGCAAGGGCTATCCAGGGTGTCTTCCTGGATGTCATGGCGAAATGGCCTGGGAGCACTCATGACTCGTGTGTGGGAAAACTCAGCCCTGTGTCAGGCAGCAGAAGGTGGTGGCTTTGGGGGTTGCTGGCTCTTTGGAGACAGTGGCTTCCCTCTGCGCCCCTTCTTGCTAACACCTTACCTCCACGCACAGACGGAGCTGCAGGCCAGCTACAACAGGGCCCACAGGCTCACCAGGGCAGTTGTGGAGAGGGCCAGTGGGCTGTGGAAGCAGCGCATTTGGTGCTTCAGCAAGGGTGCCGGAGGCCTGCAACTGCACTCCCGAAAATGTCCACAACATGGCCCTGAGGGAAAACATCCAGCTGCCCGACAATGAGGGGCTCCAGGGTGGGGATGGTGCAGAGGCAGAGGACAACTTGCCTGTCATCCAGGACCTGCACCCTGCAGGCCAGCAGGTCCGCCAGGAGTTGGTGGACAACCTGTTTGGCCCTTGATGTTATCTTTTTGTTTTCCCTCCTTATTTTGGTTTTTCCATTCCTTGTTTGTTATGTTAGTTTGTTGTTTTAGTTTTTATTTATTTCTTTAATTTTTTTAACCCACAACATTCATGTTCAACATACGTTCCTACACCTGACAGGTTGTGCCTTTGTGGAAAGCACAATTTCACTGCATGTCCTACTCTTCCCAGTATGCATGTGACAGTGGAAATGTCTTTGTATGCTGCCCTCACATAACAAATCATCCATGTTCAGTACTACAGCACACATGTCCCCTTAGAAAATATAGGCTACACCGTTGGTAATGTGCTACATACCACTCAACAGTGTTTAAGAAACGGCTCCTGTCAGTTACAAGAGTCCATGCTATGCACTTCAATTGTTCCGCCAGGAATCCTACTGTCTTGTAATCTAACTGGAATGCTGTTGATTTCAGTCACGGATGCACAGTTTCTGGTATGGTAATGCTGTTACAACATCTCCTTAATACTTGTACTGTTTCAACCAATACAAAATGTACACTACAATGTTTAGCAATATACACAACCGTGCGGGTATAAACCTCTTCGCCTCATGCACTCCGCAGTGCTCCAATTTGCCTGCACTGAGTCTCAAACCTGCGACTATAGTCACAATATTCCATGCGTTGCCACTGTGTTACCAGTTGGGCCACTGACAGTCAAGACACCCACTGAATTTGGCTCATATCATTTCCCTACCAAATGTAAATGATGTAGACAGTAAAAGTTCTGTATTAAATAAAACTATGCTACAGTCTTGTCAGATACGCAATACTCAGTAGTTTTCACCTTCAGTCACCCTACAGATTGGGAGTGGAATTGCCTATTATAGAGAACTACAGGGAGACGGTCCGCTCCTCCAGACTTACTTAGTGAGGTTATATCAATTTTAAGGTTGAAAAAAAAAAACTACTTAGTGTTGCTTTAAATTACAGATTTTATGCTTTTGAGTACCAAGGTCTTCTGCATCTTCATGTCTGGGATGTGAAACTGTTCTTTTACCATGGCCTTACATAACAGTAATTTTTGGAAAACATAGCAGACTGGCTAGTTTCTGAAGAGGGTTCTTTATTTGTAGACTTTAACATTTTTTTATTTGTAGACTTTATTTTTAAAGGCTAAAAATCAAACCCACAAGGCCAAGTGCTTCAAATACAAACTGAAGGTGCTCAAAGCTGAAGGGCATATTTATCGCTTAAAAAAAACCAAAAAAAAAACCAGATCAACAGTTTTCAGCCACAAAATCAGAATTTAAAATGAATCTTCCAATGATGAAGTAGCCTCATTTAATGGTGAATTTGAGGCATAATGTCCTATTTAAAACAGAAAAGTGGTGGCAGAAACGCCTGTGAAGATATCCCACTCAAAATCAGCCCTTGCCTCTTGTAATAGTGATTTACAGCACGAACCAGTCCGCACTGTGTTTCTGATGAAATTATGGGGTCATGCTGAAATACCCAGCCAATACACATGCACATACTTACACACGGTAGGCAGTTGAACTAAATAACTTCACGTGTCCATTTACTGTTAAATTATTGCCTTGGACTAGCAATTGTACATAGCTGGATAATAGGTACTTATGCTGTGGATAACACAAAAGATGGGGGAAACAACTGCTCGTAATTTCCACACACATTATCTACCTTCTAAGAACAAGATAATTACCATACTCCAGCCACTGTGTATGACTAGAAAGTAAATACATGCTTGCACAGTTGTTGGCAGTGGACATTTAAAATTGATAGTGTTCCCATACAAGTGTAAATAATTACCACTTATTTTCCCACTGGACACAAGATAATTTATGTACTGTAAATATTGAGGTTATCTTTATTTTTCTTACCTTTTTAAGGCCTTGATCTTATGCAGTATGTTTGTTGTTTTTAATGACGACTGTGGAGGCTATAGAAGTGTTCATTCAGTATTAATGCTGTTCCAGACATGCAGACAGACTGCTTATAGTGAACTTTTATGGTAGTGTCATAGGGCCTTTACTGTATAATGGATAGTACCGGCCTCCAAAAGGCCTTGATATGATATGATGATATGCTATGAGTGGGAGGTAGTGCTAACTAAAGGCTAGATAGAATAGGTGAGTCAGATAGAGCTGATTAAATGAGTCTGTATACACAAACAGCCTACATCAATGATGATGGTTAACAAAGAAGAAAAAGTAAGCCAAGTAACCAATGACATTTACCAGTACATATATCCAAGGACTGTGAAAGAGAGAGAGAGAGAGAGAGAGACAGAGACAGAGAGAGGGAGGGTGGTAAACTTTGTACTATGTCTTTGTGTGCAAGTGTGTTTTAATAATTAAAGTTCTGCTAAATATGAAAACCAGGGAGGTTCCTTTTCCCATGTTGAAGGCTGCAGCGGTCACTACCAGTTTTAGTGTGACTGGTGTGTTTTTCAGGTTGTTTGTGCACACGCATGTGTGTTTCTGTGTACGAGAGGTTTGGGGACAATGTTGAAATATGTAATGCTCCTCTTGCCCACCACTCCGGTTATTGTGTGCTGAAATATATGGCGGCAGAAAGGTGTACTGTACCACTGACTATCAGAAACAGAGAGGATTTAATTATATCACAATCAGAGGAGTCATGTAATTTTCAACCAGGAGCGATATGATGAGCAACGTGTGTGTTTGTGTGTGTGTGTGTGTGTGTGTGCACTTTTTGCTTTAGAAATGGCTCTTCAGAAGATGTGTATAAAATATGCACGCATGCGTGTCCTGTAGGACACCCGCAGTGATTTTTTGTCATGCAGGATAATGGGTACTGTCAATCATCCTATACGCTAATTCCCTGTGAGACAACTCATACTGAGTAACATTGCCTTAAAATACAATCAAGTCACACAGGCAGACAGACAGACACACACATATTCATACGCATACACAAACACACACACACACACACATTCACACAGGTGCACACACACACACATATTAACACACGCACACACACACACACACACACACACACACACACACACACACACACACACACACACACAAACACACACACACACACACACACACACACACACACAAACTTGCACAAGCATTCACACACACGCAGAAACACACAAATGAATTTTGAAGTGTCTGCACATGTGTTTTATTCCCATCCCCGCGTGTTTTGCTATAGCACATTTTTTAATAAAGAATCAGTGCCTGAGGACCTGGCTCTGCACAAAGTGTCATGCCAGCACCATCTTTCACTTTCTATCCCCCCACCCCACCCTCTCTCATTACCATACGGGCCTGAGACGTTGGAAAATGTGCAGCTGCTTAAAAATGCATGGGATTAGGAGAGAATGGGGTACAGGAATATCAATCAAGCTCAACCCGCTTTTGTGAACTGCATGGTGGAGAGGAGACCTGAACTAAAGCAGCAAGACAATTTCTTATTTCTCTGGCCTGGAGATGTTGTAATTACATACACAGACTTTGCATTGCAGGGAACGGCCTGATGTATGGAAATACATACTGATGACAAAGCCCATGCAGGGCGGGAGAAAGGTCTGTCATGATGCTGTTTATAAAGGAAGTGGCTCGTAACCGTTGGTGAAAGCAGGCCTGAGTGTCCTCTTGGACGCCGGCTGAGGTAAAAGGGGCGAGGTTATGGTGATCACAAAGGGATCTCTTTTGAGCGAGAGGCCCCTGCAAGGTTGACCCATCGCAGATGGAAATGTTTAGAGTGGGCCAGTTTGACTTTGTCCTATCCACTGACAAAAGAAAAACCTCTAGAGTGGGCGAGCTGCAAACACTTCACTCAGGTGCCAAGCCACAACGGCGAGCTTTTTTGCTCAGCGCTGAGAGAAAATGCTGCTCGACCGACTAAACGTTTTTCTTTTTTTTTTCACCGGGCCCCACTAAAGCACTCAGTTTAATGTTTAGGGTTAAGCGGCAGACGAGCTGAATGTATTGGCATGCATTATCGTCGGTGATGGCTTGTGTGGAAGTGGGCTGCTGCATGAATTAGCATAGGGCTAAAGTGCAACATGCGCCGCTGAAGTAGCGTTTTTTTTTTTTTATTTCCGCGAAAAGCGATAACCGAGACGTGACCTGTTGGTGCTCCGGGATTGGCAGCGGTGGCGGTGGAGGGCATCCCCTCTTGTGTGTGTCACAGTGTGAGAGGCTCCGCTGGAAGTGTGATGCGGTGGGGGTGTGTGTGTGTTTGGGGGGGGGGGGGGGGGGGGGGTTCTGACACAGCTCGGCTAAGTGAGACAGACAGCTGGGCAGAACTCAATCCATTATGGCTGAGAGGTGATACCACGCGTCGGAGAGAGAGAGAGAAAGGGGGATAGAGAGAGACGGGGTGGAAAACAAGCTGCCACTTGATCAATAGGGTAATAAGCTGCTGGGCTGAGAAGAGATTCTCACAGGCACGTACAGTCAACACCCCTGCGTCATGTACACAATACACTCACAGTCACTCACACACAAGCACTGCCAGTCACTCACACACATACACACACACACACACACACACACACACACACACATGCACACACAAATTCTCACACATTGTCTTTGTTACAACACATATTATTCTTAGATACATGCAATGCAAAATGATGGACATACATCTCACCTTTTCATCACAAATAAAGCACAAATGCCATACGCTAAACACAATGGGTGAAAATTGACTTACAGTTTTTCTCAATTGCTAAAACACAAACACCTACTGGTTGAACAACTTTCCCAATTGCTTGATTATTATTTCTCAGAACTCTTCACCCTTTTGTCAATACCTTGAACAATTTTCACATAGTAGAACACAATTTGCAAAACTCATTGATGCGTCTTTGCAAAACTCTAAGCACAATCTCATTGTTAAAACATATGTTGCATTCTTAGATACATGCAATGCAAAATGGTGAACATACATCTCACCTTTTCATCACAAATAAAGCACAAATGCCATACGCTAAGCACAATCGGCCAAAATTGACTTTACTTCATTTCAAATGAGCTGACACCACCAATATAAGCCAATTGGAAGAGCAACCAGGTTTTTGAAGGTTGCAGCTTGCAGGTGGATGCCAATCAGAGACAAAGAGGACAGAGAGTCCAAATGTGAGGGGGTGGCAAAGAAGAGGAAGAGGAGGTAAAGGAAAGGGAAGAGTGGTAATTTCTAACCAAATTAGAGCCAGCATTATAGATCAAGTTCTCGTCCATGGGTTAACGAGAAAGGAGTCAGAATTGAAAGTTCCACCCAATCTGTAATTTTTTGGAGTCCATGGAATATCCCTGTGGTGACATAGGTGAGGAACAGTGTCAAGGATGGATATGACAAATTAGGGTTTTTTTTCCCCTGTTGCCTGGCAAGGGACGTCATTGCAGTCCAAATGAAGCCCAGTGATCTCTTGTTTGCAGCACTGTATACAGTACATGTAGTTTTCATTTGTGCTGTATCACTATAATTTACAGTTTTTCTCAATTGTTTACACACATTTTCTGAGAGCATGCTTCATACTCTCAGAACTCTACACACAAAATAAAAAAAAACACACACACAATGGGCAAAGCTCCACAATTCTCCTGCAAAATGAAACTTTATATTAGATTTTTATAAGAACCAAGAGAACCTCTCATTTGTTTCGGTCTGGCCACAGCATCGCATCCAATGTTTTGCATGGCAAATCCATCCATGAAAGCATCAGTTGCTATATCTCCACATGTGTCTTCCATAGCTCTGATTGCTAATTGTAAAACTGTGAGACAGGTGTTGCCCATATGAAGAGATATAGGGCAATTGTCTTTAGAATTTTGAATGACAGTGTGTTCCTTGTGAAAACATTTTCTTCATGACAATTGTGCCAAATGCAGAGAATTGTGAGTAGTGTTTTAGAAAAAAAAAGTGTTTTAGAACTGCAATTTGAGTGTAAAGCAGTAATTGTGCTTGTAGTTCAGCTAAATTGGTTCAGGGGGTTGGTGCACGAGTTACATGTTGTGGTCATTGTGTCCCAAGCACAATGATTTGTGTGTATACAACTGAGAAAAACTGTAACATGTAATTCTTCCACTTTATGTATTTTAGTCTATGTACAGTACATATACATCAGTAGTTTTGCTTTTTCAGTTGTAAATGCATGTTTAGTGCTGTAAAAATGACTTGTATGCATCTGAAAGTTGTGCTTTCCATTTTTTTGTGTGGTGTTTACTAACTGCTTCATTTGTGATTTCATTTGACTGCATTGTTTCTGATTTGAGAATGGAGTTTGGTTTTGAGCACACATAAACTGCATAAACTGTTTTGAGGCAATAGTTTGCTTTTGCACCAAGAATCCGGAGTTTTAGGAAATGCTTTTGGACAATTGGAGTTTGTGTTTACAGTTTTGAGAAAATCGTGCATGGTTTCAGAAATTGAGTTTTAGCATTTAAGAAAAACTGTAATATCTGTTGCTTTATTCACAGCCAAAACCCAGCCCACATCTGGCCAGACTTTTCAGGTCCAATTTCAGAAATTAATTTGTACACGCATGGCTGTAATGAAAGAAAGACTTAGTCGAGCCCTTCATGAGATTACAGTGAAACACACTAGTACTTATATAGTTGTGTGTGGAGGAGGCAGTAGACTGGAGCGCCTTCTGAATTACAGCCCATCCTTGCTGAGGAGAGGAGAGGAGAGGAGAGGAGAGGAGAGGAGAGGAGAGGAGAGGAGAGGAGAGGAGAGGAGAGGAGAAGAGAAGAGAGGAGAGAAGATAAAAAAAGAGGGGAGGAAAGGAGAGGAGAAGGGGAGGGAGAAAGAAGAGGAGAGGAGAAGACAGGATAGGAGAGAAGAGGAGAATAGAGGAGGGGAGAAGAGGAGAGGAGAAGAGAGGAGAGGAGAAGAGAAGAGAGGAGGGGAGGGGAGAAGAGAGGAGAGGAGAGAAGAAGAGGGGAGAGGAGAGGAGAGGAGAAGAGAGGAGGGCAGAAGAGAGGAGAGAAGAGGAGGGGAAGGGAGAGCTGAGAAGAGGAGGGGAGAGGAGAGGAGAGAAGAGGAGGGGAGAAGAGAGGAGAGGAGAGGAGAGGAGAGAAGAGGAGGGGAGAGGAGAGGAGAGGAGAAGAGAGGAGGGGAGAAGAGAGGAGAGGAGAGGAGAAGAGAGGAGGGGAGAGAAGAGGAGAGAAGAGGAGGGGAGAGGAGAGGAGAGGGGGGGGGGAGTTATGTGTTGTGTAGTGTGTAAGTGTGAGCTCCCAGGCCCATCGTCGGACAGGAGAGCACATAAATCAGGCACAGGGAGAGGTCCTGCGTGCCAACGATAAGACACAAGCAAGAGGGGAAAAAAGAGACACCTCACCAGTACACCTGGGCCAGATAATTAATACTGTGCCACTCTGAGTATTTGAATGTGTTTACTACGAAAACACAACTCGTTCAGCTCTCCTGTGATTAATGAGTATTAATGGCTCATGAGGAAGCATCCATCATCATATGTAGCTAAACGTGCTCTGTTTTTACGGGAAATTAAATGCGTTCACTTTGGGGCAGTGGGGGTTGGAAGAGGGGGTCAGGGAATGGTGATGTAATTTGTTCTGACAGCTGAAGAGTCATGCTAAACTTTTCATGAAGGGCATTGTTTTTTTTTGTTTCATTTACTATGAAGTTGTGGAAAAATCATGTTTTATCAAAGTCTTTAGTCTCCTCCATAGAAGCTATTTTGTCCTGTCCCGAGGCCCCGTTCTGTTCCCCAAGCTCTGCCCCTTAGCGCCCGGTCACACCCTGCTGGAGGACCGGCCCTCTAGCATGTTAACCCCCCCTCGCTGTCCCCCCTCCCCTGAGGCACTCAGGCCACAGGCAAAGGTGCAGGTGTGAAACGCTGCTGGAAACAGAAAGGGCGGGCGAACGGACAAACAACTACAAAGAGTTTTTGCTGAAGTAGCGAATAATGACATTAACAAGGAAAAAGCATGTTGACAGTGCTCAACAGAGAAGGGCAGAGAAAAGCAGAAAATGTCCACAGCACTCTTCATTGAAACCTTTTTTAAATTACCATCAAATGTGGTAAGCAAGATAAACAAGTTAAAACTCAAAGGGCATTTATTGAAATTGGGGAGTTCTAAATAAACTGAACTGAACTAAGTGGAATAGAGGTTGTGATAGTTAGATTTTTATCACTAACCAAACTAAAATAGAAAAGCTGTCCTGAGGCTCTGGCTTATCTGATAATCTCCTTCTCTTTCAGTCTCCTCCCATAAAGCCAGTCTAGCAGGTGAATTTATTCACCAGATTCAACACTGCGGTCAGTCAGTACCATTTACTTTAAATTCAGCTTACACAGCCAGTGTTTGTTCGCCATTACTAATTCATCCAATTTATACCAGAGCAGAAAGCCTTCCTCGCTACGAGGCAGGCCCATTTCTAGCTATCCGAATGCCTCTTGCGTACTCTGAGAGGCAGTCCATACTCCCAGGAGATCCTGTGGGGGAAGAAGGCTGGGCATTACCCACAGCGAGTGCAGATGGGGTAGCTTAACTCCTAATTGTGGTTTATCTCTAGTCATTTAAACTCTCAGTGGGGTTCATTATTGATTGAGTACCACCTGACAGAAAGAGATGCCATAAGGCTGCACATCTTAGGATATGGGCCCAGAGCACCTCAGCACACCTGGATAAAAATGGAGATAACTGACATTCGCCATAAAAAAACACTGCCTTAAGATTTCTGTGCTTTAAGAAAATAGGCTGCAAATGGAAGAGCGGAGCCTCTTGCACATACAGAAAGGACAAAAAATTATTCTGTGAAACATCAGGCTGAGATTACACCCTGTGCATCTCATGCAACTTAGCCATTAGATGTACAAGTACGCCCACCATTTTTTCTCTCCATCTGAAGATGTGGAAAGCACAAGCTGATGTTGCGAACAGCTGTATGTTTGATGTGTGCTGGCAGTGGGAGCGTATGATCAGTAACCACCTCATCTCTCTCTCTCTTCTGTTGATCTTCCCTTAGAGGAAGGGCATGGCAAAGGGACACACTGGTACAGGTGCACCGCTTAGGTGGGGTGGGGGGGGTGGGGGGTAGTAGATCAGGACAATTCAGGCGGCCCAGAGCTTCACATGGGGCCACAGAGGACTATGATATGGTAAGGGTAGGGCCCAAAAATATTTTCTTTCAGGAGGCCCACAATTTCTAGCGGCACCCCTGCACTGGTATTAAGCTGTAGCAAAATGCAACACAAATAAGCTAGGGCTCTTTCTGGCTTGTGGGAAACTCATCCTACCCATCAGTTTTCCTCAGGTAGGACAGGTAAAGATATGTCAATCCCTCATGAGTGAGGTCATGTCAAGTGAACCTTTTTATCATCTTTACATCTGTATGTGCTGTACAAAGCAGCATCTTTAGCACTATGTTTATATTTGTATAGTGCTAATCACAATCAAACGTGTTCCAAGATACTTTACAGCCTATAGAAAATGCACATTCACTACATGTAGTAATACATTACATGTATTTTTAACCATATTTAAAGCAATATCTAGACATGTATAATGACAAACTGTAGGGGAGAGGGCATATGTGTCTGTGCACCTGGCTCTGAGAGGCTAAAGACTGCAAGCATTTATTTTGTAGGCCAATGACTGAAGAGATGTCAGTCCTCTAGGCAGACACATGCAGAGATCAGGATGTCTCAGGGTCTGATTCAGACAGGTCTTCCATCCCCACTGATGTCTGGCTTTTTATTGCTTACTGATATTCTGCGGCATTCTGGGAAATATTTTCCTGTGTCCTCTGTGTTTGCTCAGCTGTGAAATGAACTCAGGACGACTGACTTTTTTTTGCTCAAGGTCATTTATTCAAAGCCCATGCTGCTAGTATTTGAACTTGGGATCGAATTACGGTACATTAGAGAAATTTCACAAACGTGTGTACTTGTGTTGGAATGTGTGTGTGTGTGTGTGAGTGTGTGTGTGTGTGTGTGCATCTGTGCATATGTGCATGCATGTGTACGTGTGTGTTTGTGTGTGTGTGTGTGTGTGTGTGTGTGTGTGTGTGTGTGTGTGTGTATGTGTATGTGTATGTGCTTGCATGTGTGTGTGTGTGTGTGTATGTGTGTATGTATGTGTATGTGTATGTGCGTGTAAACTTGTTTGTGTTGTGGATGTGTTCCCGCTGTGCTGTCAAGTAAATGCCAATGGCAGCATGATGCTTGGCTGCTTTCTAGGAAACCATTTGTCTAGTTCTCTCACCTGTCATGTCATGCCCCAGTCTTAACAGCAAACACCCAGAGCTGTGTAGTATTATATCACTAGACCACATCATTGTGCTTTCTTTCACTTCCTGTTTTGGACTTCACCTTGAGCCGTAAGAAAAATGTCTGCACATCACCTTCTATGATCTCCATTCCATTGATCTCCCCATCCTGATCGTCTAAATAATTTTGTTTTTTCTTTATCAAAAATATTGGAATAATAATGATGTTAATCACCAATACAAAGGGCGAAGCCCACAATGCAGTGTCATAAAATGAAGTCTCAAGTCCAGCTAAGAAATCTACAAATTACATGAACTAATGCAGCAGGACAAGGAAAACAACCCAAACAACAGGTCAATGAACAAAAAGAAAAAAGTTCCACAAAAAGAACAAAAAAAAATCAATAACAGAAAATGGTGTGATGTCCCCAAAACTAGAGTAATAATATCTAATGAGAAACAACTCATTTGCAGGGCGCATGTGTGGAGTCCAAGCCAGGCCAGGTGTACTGTAACTACCATTCAATGGTAACAACCATTTAAGCAATAGAAGGTGGTACGAGGGAGAACTGGAAGCAGTGGGGTGGATTATGGATCTGGAGTCTGTAAGTGAGTGGTGTGTGTCATTTATCAGCCAGTGTGGCCACACAGGAGTGGGCAGCCCCATCTCGTTCCGACACACTTCAGCGACTCGGATGGAGTGGTTCCAGCATGGGCCTTGGGTCACGCGGAAGGAGGGTGACAGTGAGGGACAGACAGGAGAGAGCCGTGCTAGAAACACTTCACCTTCCCGGTCACATCTGGAACAGTGTGTGTGTGTGTGTATGTGTGTGTGTGTGTGTGTGTGTGTGTGTGTGTGTGTGTGTGTGTGTGTGTGTGTGTGTGTGTGTGTGTCGCTTAAGCGGATCCCTCGAGCGGAAGCGTACATGTCGAGGCCCACGGTGGCGAGAGTCTTATCGCACTGCTGCCTCAAACTTGAAGGGGTAATGTACTTTCAACATGATGGGAATGATGTTCAACCACTGTATCATGTTCGCACTGTGACACACATACACACATCATATCACTTCACTTTTTCACTTTCCGTGTCTCTGCAAGGACAAACAAGGACAAACATTTCTCCTTTTCCCCTCAATAACATTGACCTTATTGTATTTCACACCTCCTATAAATAATGTGGCAAAATGTCAGTGTCAAAATATTACATACGCAACTTGCCAACTATTTAGTTCAGTTAAACACTCACTCTTTTCTTTGGGTACTGTTCTTCTGGTGGAAATGGCTATCTTTCAGTCTTGGTCTTGACATAGTGGAGTGGAATGAGGAGTTTCCACTTTCAGTCTTTATTCTTCCATTCTTTTTTCACAGATTTATGGAACATATTGGCTATGTGTGTGTGTAAAGGCACACTATCTGCATAAAATTCACTCTCTTCACAATAAACGGCATTAACATTTTCAATTAATTAGCACTACACTACATTTTAATCGCATAAACTAAACAAAAGGAGTTTTCCTAATCGTTATCATCTTAATTAAAATTGGTGAAGAATTACTTAGTTAGCCTGCTGCATTCTAGAATGTGTAATCAGGGTCCTTCTCATGTGAGTTGTGCAGCTGGTTTATTTAAACTCTTAATCATAGCATGACATTATTTGATAACGAGCGCTAATTTAATTTTGATGAATTCAGTGTCAGGTTTGGCTAATGATGATGTAAGCTAAATGCAAGGTAGTCAAGGATCAAACTGTACTGTCAGTGTGTAAATATTACTATATTATGGATGCTGCTGCACCACTGTAAACTTGAACATGGGCAAAAATGGCAGTTTCTTATGCCCTGAAGAAGGCGTCATGCCGCTACGCATGGACTTTTTTAACTAGTCCATTCCAGGACATGTCGCCTGAAATATTTTAACTAAAGAGTGCACTATTTTAGCTAAAGACTGCCTTGGACTGAGAAACTCTTCTTCTCTTTTTCATGACAGTTGTTACTTTGTACCAAAGAGCACTCAAACCTAAAGAAATCTGAACACTTTTTATGGATGCCATGCCATGTTTTTGAAATCAAATCATTTTTTTATATTGCTGGATTTTACAGCAATATAATTTTACAGCAGCTTTAGAGCAAATGCTATCCATTTCAGAGGTCTGCCCATATCTAAGCAACACGCCCAGACCTGGGCTCCCACTCCAGTCACCTTAGACATCAAACATGGCAGTCGTTAGTGCTGGTGTTGATTCTGTTGGTACATCCATGTTATCATAAAACTTCTATGTGTGTGCACCTATTAAATAAGCAATAACTTCAAAAGTTAATTTAAAGTTAATCTAAAAGTTTAAGGAAAGTACATGAACCACTCAACAATATCAAAACAAATGTCTCAGCTTCTGATGGCTGATCACCCAAGGTGTAAACAGCTACATACACATGAAGCGGATAAATTTAATACTCGGCTGTCTCATTTTAATGGCAATGATTTTATTTAGGACATAGTGTAAACACAATCAAATCTTTTTTATGGTCTATCTAAAATTGCTGTCTTTATCATTCATCATCCATCCTGTATCTCTTTTCCCACAACTTGGCACAGAGCCTTAGACCACCAGCTTAAAATTAGCAGCTGTGTAATTAGCTTTTGATGCTCTTCTATTTCTTCATGGGTCTATACAATGTTTTTTGTACCTTTTTTGGCAATACCTCACAAATAAGGCTTTCATGTTAAGCTGTTGAGTGTTCACAGGAGTTAGGGACACAACGAGGAGCACTGTTAGCCTTCGTATTAATTACTTTAATGATCTAGCCATGCTGTCAGTGAGACTTCATCAGACGGCTAAAAATCACAAGTATCAGATTGTCCAGTGTGTATCGTCTTCTGCTGATGTACTGTTAGCACATGTCCATTCATTATTTATTAGTACACCGTTCTTTTGATGACTTTTGACAAGAACAACTCTAATTACAGGGGTGGGCTTCGACAGAAAAGTGTTTTTCAGCATTTTTTTCTTCTACCCGTCAGATGCCCATTTCCTGCGTCCTCCTCAAGTTCTCTGTGGGCTTTGAGCAGCGAAACTGAGATGCCTACCGCAGGCTCCTCGTGCCCAGCGCTTCCTTAGTAACTCATGCATGAAGCAAACACTTACACACCATTTACACACACACACACACACACACACACACACACACACACACACACACACACACACACACACACACACACACACACACACACACACACACACACTTAAACACATAATAATGCATAGACATGCATACACACACACACATTTCAAAACAACTACATGTGATATCTCATGACATGCATGATAGGATATGATATAATGAAAATGTTCTTGCAATCAGCTACAATGGATCATGAGTCTTGCAGATCCAGCAGTGCATCATTTAAAGAAGTCAGTATGCTGTGTGACTCATAAGTCATTTTTGGTTCAGAAATAAAATAGCTCTGCACTGATGTACGAGTTTTTTTCCTTTCTGCTGTCGATTCTGACAGTGATCCACATCTGACCTTTGCAGGCACATTTTCATTTAGACGAGGGCTACTGAAGAGAGAGATCACAGAGCAGCCCCTGTGGTTCCAAAACAAATAACCAACATGTTTGAACTAACTGCTGCAAGGCGACCCTGATGCTGTTACCAGAGAAAGAAAAATCGGTACGGTTGGGTAACCGAGATAATTCATCTTGCCAAAAGACATATCTTTTAAAAGAAACTCTAAATCCATACATAGGCATGAGCATTTGATGTATGAGTAAATAATTGCAATCAAACAATTAATCAATTCATTCATTCTTTATGCCTAAATTATTATATACTAGGCTGGGTACATAAACAGATGGCTGTGCAACTTAGATGATTTTATCCCTCTTATTGTCTAGCATAATAATGAGGTTAAAATTTGAATGTGTCTACGTTTAAATGTGTTGGTTATATTTGGCAATGTTCTGAAGTCATTTTGTACACATAGTGCTATCACATAGCACTGCTAAATAGTATATACGTACTATAGGTTGACAAACAGAAAACTTTTCATTACTAAATGTTGTAAATGTGTTTTTAGTTTTTAATACACAACACTTTAACTAAAATCTTTCTAAAACTCAAACAAAGGAATAAATGGCTTTCAGGGTCAATATTAGAAAATGAATACAAATTAATTAGCATGATGTAAGCAGCTTTAAAAATATTACTAAGTCTTTAGTGATTAATGTTGAGTTTAATGTTTAGTTTCAGAGTACAATATCACCCAATATATATGCTATTACTGTAATGTGTTACATGTGTTACTTATACATTATGAATACGCTACTTAGAAGATGCTTATTATTGCTAAATAAAGGTTTTGTCAATCCCAACCTTTCCCCTTTTCCCAAGACTAACCACTGTAAGCAATGCAAGAAAACAGACACCTGGGCATAAACTGAAATTACTATGTGCTGTCAGTAAGCACCAAAAATATTTTTACATATATATTTTATAGAAAAAATGTCAGAGTTTTGAAAACCACAATGTTTCCCCTTTTCTACTTTGTGAAGATGTTCTGCTTCTGTGTTCTGGTGACATTCCCCCTCTTTCATCTTTGTTTAGTCGTCCTTCCTTTTTCGACCTCCCACTAATGCCTACAAAGTCACCTATACTGCAATAACATTTTCTTGCTTTTAAACATTTATTTATTCATTTTATTTAAATATTTACTTTTTTATAATTTTATTTTTAATTATTATTTGAGATTTCTTGCACATAATAGTCGCAATCCCCATTTCAGTGCTCCTTGTACCTGTACAAATATGCATGTGACACATTTCTTGATTCTTGTAATGTAATTGCAGTGCAGTAATTCTAATGTGTGTGTGTATCAGCACTTGCAGAAAAAAGGCAGTTTCTGCTCACAGTCCAGGTTCACCCAGTGCCCCATTGTGGAGCTGACAGCCCCGCAGTAGTGTCCCACTGCTGGACACTGAGGCCGCTGCCCCCCCGCCCACGCCTGGAACTCCAGCGCATCCCCGTTCATCCACAGCCAATAGCGACGCACATAGCGCAGGGCGATCCACGCGAGGTCCCCCCTTCCCGCCGCCTGGATACGTTGGCGAGCCACCTGCAGCTGATTATCCATCAGCAGGCTGCTCATGTCGCCATTGCGCTCCCTACAGTAGGACAGCGCATGGCTCCAGGTCATGTTGGTGAGGACTAGGTAATTTCTCCAAATGTGGTGGTAACAGAAGAAAGGAAAAGGCTCAGCACAGTCCTCGGCATAGAAATCCCCAAATTTGTCGACCACAACACAGAGATTGTTTGCCTCATCTTCGTCGGGAATTCGGATTTCCAGATTTTTGTTGCTTAGCTTGTCACCCGTGTCTGACCACACCCACTCTTGGCTGCCATGCCTTCTGGAGAGGCCTATCCACGCTGCTTCCCATGTGCTGGGAGAATCAGCATTCTCTGCGCCTTTCTTAAAAAATGGAGAACCTAAAAAATCATCCACAAGCTCTGCCCTGTCCAGGGAGACTAAGTCGAAGAATGTTTTCCTGCAATGCTTTTGGGCATCTGTCCAGTTCGCAAGGGGCCACATTAGTTCGTAGTGTATTAGAGCTCTGGCCCCGGCTACTGCAATTAAAAGCACGATGAGGACTCCCCTGCACCCCATGACGGTTCACCTGTGAGGGACAGGTGTGCTTGGCTCGCTGGCTGGCATGCTAAGCCTATTTCTAGGCTCTCACAGCTGTTTCTGACTCCATTTACAAAACAAATCTGAGTTCCCTCTACATTGCCATTTGCCAAACCCATTTTCCCAAACAAATGAGTTCCCTTGTTGTCTTAAAACCATCGCTCTGTCATGGATGATAAATCCACAAATAAAACTGAGCCCTTATGAAATCTCTCTTCATGCTCAACATGTGTTCCACAGAAGTAAAATGGTGTACTTGCATCAGTCATTACCTTGAAAAAAAGTACACGGAATAATAGAATAGAAATGAGTACCTCTGCCTTCTACAAAAAAATTCTCAAAACTCAACTCTAGCTTAGCTTGCCACTAAGATCTTGCAGCCAAAAACTTTGTTTATACCTTTGAGTGCCCAGCTGTGCACAACTACATACTGTTGTGTCTCTAATTTTGTGCATTAATGGTCAACAGTTGGATAGCTAATTAGCTTGCGGAATGTTCTCTCCAGTTGCCAGTTGATACAGAACGTAGGCTTGTGGTCAAGGGACGTTAATAAAGGCTGAACTAGAAATAGACATGTATTACACCACATTCACCACACCCCACTGCCTTCATCCCTAACATGACCTAGCACTCCAGCAACCTTTTCTCAGTGTTACAGTAGTAGTGTTAGCTCTTGAGGTTGTCAACAGTTTTGTGAGCATTTTAGCTAGTTACTTGGTTTGGATAACAGTTCTGTTGTCTTAGGTAAAGACATCAATTTCTGTTGAATTTACAGTTTTTACCAATCATTTTCACGCGTGTCTCGATGCCATGTCCACTTTTTCAAAACACTTAACACTTTTGCATAAACCATAGACTATGGGAGCCAAACACCGTTCTCTTTCGCGTTGCTTTGACACAATTGCTTATAATCACCACTTTAACCAAAATTCATTAGTACCTCTCTCAGTTGATGTAACTAACAAAATTATGTGTAACTACAGCTAATTTTTGCAGACATTTGGATACTCTTGTCAAAACAGTTAACTTTAGGGTCAAAACCTAAAACAAATGAAAGACAATGTTACAAAACACAACATTTTGCATTTTGTCACACAACTGAAACAATGTAGGCCAAATAATTATCACAGTAATAATTGGCACTTTTATAGTCACTTATCATTTTCTTTATAGTATTTTGAATTGTTACAGTGTAGCTTGTTACCACAAAGATACATACAAAGAGTTGTGTTGTTTGTGTGCAAAACATTACCATGTAAAAAGTTGATATTGCTCTATGTTCCATTACCAGTATGTACTGTAAGTCATGGCCCATCCACAATACAGCAGCACCATAGATCAGCATTACAGTAGGTAAGGCCACAACCAACTTCTACAGACAACAACTATCTTTACATGCATTTACATGGATTTCCTTTTGTAGTATGACATACTGTACTTTCAGGAACTGTAAGTGATGCAGGTAATGGAAGCTGACCTTTTCTGCTGTGGAACACAATGTAATATACAAGCACGTGGTGAAAATAACACATGGTACAGTTCGTCCTGGTGTGTTTCTGGAGTGATTTGTTTTCTTTTTCCATGATTGTACATATTTGATTGATGCAATTTTTCTTCAGTTCTGAAATATATACTGCAGTTATAGAATTCTGGAAAAATTACAAAATATAAAAAAACACTGAAAAACACTTTTTTATTTATTTTCTAATATGTATAGTACTTTACCCAAGTACAAAGAATCATCCATTTGTCCACTGTATAGGCCTATACACTTATTCATCTGTTGTCAAAGGTGCATAAATACATAAAAAATGTCACTTAGATAGTTTGATACAGTGTGTATTTACATTACATATCAATAAAATGTGACAAACTGCAGGACAAAGGCTAGATTTTAAGTGATTTGTTTCAAGTTGTTTGCGTTTTTTAGCTTATTGGACATTGACTGCCACTGTAGTCTTGCCAATGACAGCATGTGTTATAGTTACGGCAGCAGTAGTAATTTTGTGTGAAATGTGAAGAGTTTTGGTAGCTGTAGTGCATTTTGCGGCAAATGTTAACTGATGTGCTCAGATGCATGTTGGTAAAGCACATTGCGTTAAGAGTTTTGAAAAAGTGGACATGGTATTGAGACATGCGTGAAAATAATTGGCAAAAACTGTAACACAGTGGGGTTTTGCATTCCTTTATAAACTCCACTGTATTTTTGACAAGGCAAGCTAAAATTTTCATTCCTGTACTTTTGTTGTCCTTCATAACCAGACTTTGGATGACACTGTTGATTAACCAGCATTGGTGTAGAAGAATGTCATGTTGTGACTGGAATAAAAAGCCTTATTGATATTATTACAAATGCAATTTGACATTCCATCATATTGGAACCAAATACAACGTCATGTCAGAGTCACTCAAAATATTATGTATGTCTCTTAACTTTTACTGAAAACTATTAAATTCAATGAAATAAGGGCTTTGAAGCACTGAGGCTTCCCTTTATTGTAGGTATACCTACTACATTGTCCACTGGCTTTCTGAAGAGAACACGGCATGGTCAGAATGTAGAAACTGTCAATGCAATACAACAGCAAGTTCACCTGAGGCGTCCTTGCATATGATTTTACTCTACAGCCATAGCAATCAAGACAGTGAATTTTCATGTGGTTTGCATGGCTAATGTGAAATACACCTGCTGCAAATTCCCTTTGTGTGTGTGTGTGTGGGTGTGAGAGAGAGTGAGGGAGAGTGTGTGTCAGAGAGAGATTGAGAGACTGTGTGTGTGTGTGTGTGTGTGTGTGTGTGTGTGTGTGTGTGTGTGTGTGTGTGTCTGTGCATCCATGTTTGTGTGTGTGTGTGTGTGTGTGTGTGTGTGTGTGATAGAAAGAGTGAGGGAGTGTGTGTGTGAGAGAGACAGAAGCAGAGACTCTGTATGTGTGTGTGTGTGTGTTTGTGTGTCTGTGTGGGTAAGCCTTCATTGTGGGTGTTTTGCATACAGCGCAGCCAGAGGCCTCAGAGGGAAAGCAACGAAGAAGCTTACGTCCTCACTGTGGGCAGAGGAATACTTTGTCATCTCTAATGAAGGCTTTCATTACCCCGTCACTTCTGCCAAATCATTAGAGCGAGAGAGCAAAAGAGAGAGAGAAATAAAAACGGAATGCTGATAGACAGAAAAAATGAGAAAACAAAAAGAAAATCTCTCTTTATCACCTTTCTCTCTGTTCATATTCAACTGACATTCTGCTCTTGCCCTGCAAGACTAATTTCAACCTGACTGGCCTGTTAACTTTTAGTCCAGAGAAAAATAAACTCTCTACCACCTCCAACTCCTCCAACACACACATTCTTCTTGAACACCCTTTACAGAGAGCCAGAGAGAGAGAGAGAGCAAGACAGAAAAAAAGAGAGAGAGAGAGAAATGGAGCCAGAGAGAGCCAGAGAGAGAGAAAAAGAGACAGAGACAGAGACAGAGAGAGAGCCACAGAGAGAGAAAAAGAGAGACAGTGAGAGCGAGACATAGAGAGGGCAACAAATTCACCTTGGCTGGCCAACAACAATAGCTGTGGTCACCGGTGGACAATCAGTCTTTCAGGAGCTCACGCACCTCCTCATAATGATGGCGGGCTCTGCCTCGGGGCCTGCGCTCCACTCCGTCAGTAAGTGTCACGAGACCCCTTTTGTAATGGTGGACAGGCTTATTTTTCTCTCAAAAGGGCACTGAGCCCTCCCCCCTGCCCCCACCCCTCTTTTTTGTTCCCTGTGATATTTCCAAGTCCTCTTCTGTCCTCTGCGGACGTCCTTTTCCCCGTCAGCCGAGAGAGATGGGGGCGCATCAGCTTGCTATTAGCCCCAGCCAAAGTGCCGGGTAACGGATGTGCTAGCGTGTGCGGCGCTGTGGTGGTCGTCAGAGAGATGGGTGGAGGGGACACACTGGTGAGCTGTGAGCTCTGTCTTCATTTGAAATGACAGAGGGCTGAGCGTCTGTTTGGCTGCAAAGCACGCAGCCTGTACACAGGCCCGCCAAACGTGGAAAAAGTGGATTTGGGGGGTATTGTGCCCTGCCTATGCCCCTACTGTTGGTGCAGTGGAGGTGCCACAGCATCTCAGTGAGTGGAGACTAGACCCAATTATCATATTTTCGGCAGCATGTAGTCGAGGTGTGCATTGAATGTTTCTGTTTTCTCTTGTTATCATATCACACTGTCTCACTATTAATCTCTTGCTGTTGTGTCACATTGGCATGTTGCTTGCCTCTCCATCTCAGCTGCGCCGCAGATCGCAGCTCATTTGTACAGTTACATTTGCACCTGTTTGTTTTCTGCATTGGCAAAGTGGCAATGTGCTGTTTCCTCTGCAGCACATGTGTGGGGTAGTGGAGCTGCACAGTTAATTATCCCAGATTTCACCAGACCCCCCTCAACACACAAGCAAGCACTGCACTGATATTTTTGTAGTGTTTTGTGTATGGGTAAGTGTGTGTGTGTGTGTGTGTGTATGTGTGTGTGGGTGCGTTTGTATGTGTGTCTGTGTGGCGATGCACTCGCAGAAATGGTGACAGCAGACAGCTGAAATGTTGCATGAGTGATGGCTCTTCTCTCCTGCTGCTACCTTGCCATACCATGGTTTGGGTTAGTGTGTTTGCTTGTGCTTGCACATAAGTGTATGCTTGTACGTGTGTGTGTGTGTGTGTGTGTGTGTGTGGTTGTGTGTGTGTGTGCGTGCACTTGAGCTTGTGTATGCGTGCATGTGTAAGTGTGTGTGCTTGTGCATGTGTGTGTGTGTGTGTGTGTGGGCTTGTGCATGTGTCTGTGTGTGTGTTTGTGTGTGGGCTTGTGTGTGTGTGTGTGTGTGTGTGTGTGTGTGGGCTTGTGCATGTGTGTGTGTGTGTGTGTGGACTTGCGCATGTGTGTGTGTGTGTGTGCTTGTGCATGTGTGTGTGTGTGTGTGTGTGGGCTTGTGCATGTGTCTGTGTGTGTGTTTGTGTGTGGGCTTGTGTGTGTGTGTGTGTGTGTGTGTGTGTGTGTGGGCTTGTGCATGTGTGTGTGTGTGTGTGTGTGGACTTGCGCATGTGTGTGTGTGTGTGGGCTTGTGCATGTGTGTGTGTGTGCACTTGAGCATGTGTGTGCGTGTGTGTGTGTGTGTGCTTGTGTGTGTGTGTGTGTGTGTGTGCATGTGTGTGTGCGCGTGTGTGTATCTACTGCTGTTCCGTGCTTTGGGTGGGGCAGCAGCATCCTCAGCAGCAAGAGCAGCAGGAGTGAGCCCCTCCGGCGCATTGATTTAAGCTGGAGAGGGGAGCCACAGCGCGATCCTAAGCGCAATGACACATGACTCTGCCTGTGACGCCCCGGACAGGTGCACACTGGGTGATTTATGCCCGTGTCATCTCCGCGGTCCCCAGGAGCGCATATCGACTCTTTATTTCTCCCACAGCTCAAGGCAACCTGGAGGCAGCAATTTCTTTATTTTTGGACCCCGGCTAAATTGAAGCCGCAAGATGCAAACACTACTGACACGGAGCAATGTTTTCTCCCCCCGTCTTTTCATCCCACCTTTTCCTGAGAGGAGGAGGTGGATGACGATGGGGTGAAGAGAGCAACTTAATAGGCTGAATTATTGATTTGTTATGCCTCTATAGACATCCATACACAGGTGGAACACTTTAATAGTGCAGGAGGCTTTCCGACAAACTAACTCTCCCTCTCCCCCGCCGACTCCCACTCATCCTTACTGGCACTGAAATGCAATCCTGCACACAAGGTGTGCGAAGTAAAAAAAAAAAGAAAAAGAAAAACAAGCACTTAGTGTGAAATTATAAATTAAACATCGACCAACCGGGAGGGGAGAAAATGCACTGTGCGTCTGATCTATGCTGTGAAGCTGGAGTGAGACGCATCAAGGCTCCTTCCTCATAAGCTCACGTTTCTGTGCCAGATCAATTAGCCGTGGAAACGAACCTCTGGTGGACATCTTCTGGCAACTTTAGTATCCTAATCACCCTAAAGAGGAGATGAGATGCTCCCAGAGACACTAACTGCCCTTGAATGAGAAGGACATTCTCACCACCTCGTTTGGCTCCTTGTTGGCTACACAGAGTTACTGTAGCCTTTCGCTCCTTTGTAAACACATATTTTAAGGTTCTGTTTCCTGCAGGTTCACGGCTTTCCGAAATAAAGTCCGAAATTAATGCCTTCGGAGTAATCTCAAAGGATCCAATTCCTTGGCTCTACCCCCCATCCACCCCCCCCCTCGCTTTCTCCCCCTCCCACTCTCTTTCTCTCCGTCTCCATCTCTCTCTCCCTCTCTCTGTCTCTTTTTCTCCCTCTCTCCCTCTCTTTTGTTCTCTCTCCCCCCTGTCTTTCTCTCTCTCCCTCTCTCTCCCTCCCTCTCTCTCCCTCCCTCTGTCTTTCTCTCTCTCCTTCTCCCCCCCCCCCCCCCCCGCCCTCATCTCTTCATCTCTAACAGCTTGTCCTGTGCTCAGAGCGGACGCTGCGACCCTCCTTAGAGGGAGAGCAGCACGTGCGTGTGTGCGCCGCTGCCTTAATTGCATGGAGCATTATCTATCTGCCGGAGATACACGGACCCAGCCGGGCGGAACAGGCAATTATTGTACAGAGGGCAGAGACGGCTGTCCGTGGTGAACCCACTCCGCTGGTATTAGCATCTGCGGGGGGAATAAAAACCAAGTCATATACTGTGGATTATGCATTATTGAATAATGAGGAACAGAAAGAGCTGTCCCTGATTCAATTTCCCCCATAAATATTTCATTTCTTCACTCACCCTCTTGCTCTCGTGAACGAGAGAGAGTGCCCCCCTCTTCATGCCTCTCCTCTCCTCCCTGCCTGTCTGCACAGCCCTGGCAGTGCCATCTGCAGTGGGCCTTTTTATGGGGAGATAGTTCCCCTCTTGCTTGCCACAACAGAGGCATCTCAGGAGAGTGTATCCACTGCACACACACACACGCACACGCACACACAGACACATCCAATCCAGAGAGGTTTTAGGAGAGTGTGCCGTTTTGTGTGTCCACACACACACACACACACACACACACACACCCAGAATAAAAAAATGGCTCATGCTGTGTATGAAACAGTGTCCGTCATTGGGATAAAGGCCAGCGCAGATGGTGCGGTCATGCATCTGTTGGCACGAGTACAAGAACACGAGCGTGAGACGTGTAATGCAAGACGCCCGCTGACAGCCAGAGCCATCGCAGTCTCCAGCCCCGCAGCTGGCTGCGTGCATGCACACTGCATCTGTCCAAGGCGACTTGTTTAAAATGCGCACTGAAGACACTCCAGTCTGCCAAGGTAGCACAGCCTAGGAGGTCATGCTTTGTGGTGTTTTGTAAGTCTGTGTGTGTGTTTGAATGTGTTTGCATATGTGTCTGTGTGTGTGCATGTGTGTGTGTGTGTGTGCGCCAGTTTCACAGCACACTGCTATTCTGCTGTATGTCAGTGGTGGATGAAGCAATGAGCTATTCACAGCACCTGACCGTAGGTAGCACTGGCGTTGGCGGATAATTTAAGCATCAAGATAATTAGACAGCTGTCGAGGGGTCATGGACAGGTGACCTCTAAAACATCATCTCTACATGGACTATGCTATTAACCCCAAGATGCTCATGGCAATGATGTGGGCGTTGTGAACATCATGCCACTTACTATGTTGCTTCATGTTAATATGTCTAAAATATTGTATTTCTTCCCAAACATTTGTGATATTATCTTTCTACACACCTCAATGGGGAAATTACTTTAGAATTGGATATGATAAAAGACAAAATCCAGCCAGAGGTTTTCACTGAAGGGCAATGAGAGTTTGTGTTTCTCCTGCTTGGGTTTGGTGCACTAAACTAACAATGTGATAACAATAATGTACAATGTAAAAATATGACCCCTGACTGACTAATAAAATCATACTGCCAAATAACCCTTAAAATTAATTATGTACACTTATGTACACATATTTTGATATCTCCTAATGTTTTGTAATGTCTGTTTGGAGTTCCACTGTAATAAGTACTATAGGACTTTCTTGCTACTAAAGTCATTTTCAAAGCATAGGACAGGGGTGGAAATTACCTTTGCGTTTTACCTTATTTTATGTTTCTTATGCTTTTATGTATTTCATTTACCTCATACTTATTTGACTTTTAACCTATTTTACCTTTTGTGTTTTTACATATTGTTCTTTTTTTTAATTTTTGGTAAGCACATTAAATCACTTCTGTGTATGAAATGCGCTATGCAAATAAACCTTCCTGTCTTGCCCTGCCTTGCCAGCAACTGACAAATGAGTGGTAAAATTCACAAGCCACTCAAACATTATTTTATGTCCAAACTCTACCATCCACTTTTATATTCTACCAGCATTTGACTGGTGGCTGGTGTCAATTTGCATCCCTGATATAGAATAACAAATGCATGTCTGTGATTCATGTGAACTGTAGCTGCAGTACTGGAGGTTCCCATTGGGATCTGTCTGTCTGGCTCTCTCTGACTGAGGGCTTAAGGTGCTATTTGACCACGCAGTCAAAGTCCTCTCCTCTTCAGGTACTAATCATCAAGTGCACCGAAGATTAGCTATTCTTTCTAAAGATGTTTCTCTGGCAAAGAATACTTTAACAGCATTTCTCTCTCTCTCTCTCTCTCTCTCTCTCTCTCTCTCTCTCTCTCTCTCTGAGATAGCTAAGATTTTTTTCAAAAGACACACTGAAGTAAAGCTCATTCTTTTGAAGACATTTAATTTCATGCCAAATATGTCCTTTAGAGATAAAAAACACAAAAAAAACTCAGTTGAGAATCAATGTGGCTCAAGAGGGGGTCAAGAGGTGAAAGTGTAGTGAAGATATTTTTGTAAGGGAGGCAGGAGAACGAATAACAACCACAGACTGAGGACACCCAGAGACTCTGCACCAGCAAATCCTCTGGTTCACAGATATTTCCTCAGGTGTGTGTTTGTTTGTTTGTTTGTTTGCCTGTCTGTCTCTTTGCCAAAAGTAAGACTTGACAAACACTAGCGTGTGGAAAGAGGCAGCATGGGCCAAGGTGTACCCCATTCAAATTTGGACCAGATCTGAATACCGAATGCAGTTTATTTTTTTCTTTATGCATTGCAAAGTAGCAATGAATACCCCTAGTACCTTTTAAAAACTATTACAATGTACAATACAAGGCTATGTTTATTTTGTTTTAGCTCTGCAGTAGAGTTAGAGGTGTTGAGGTAGATATTTTGTTACCAGATGTTTTTGCTGACAGTAACAACAAGGCCAAAGCCATTACAATAGCTGATGAAAAAACAGACGAGGAGAGACAGCCACAGAGGGAGGGAGAGACTGATGGAATGCATAACATGATGAACGCTAATTATCCACTCTAATTAAAGTGTACCCTTTAAGTAATTACTAAGCAGAAGATGGGCTATTTGCGCTCATAAATAACCCCGAGAGTAAGTAATGGAGGTGGAGAAATGAGAAGACCACCATCCCTGACGCCTATGCGGAGCTAGCCTGGCTGTCGCACCAAGCTTGTAGACAGAGATGCCTTGGAGCCCAGGGCTTGGACTAGGTGGGTGGGAAGAGAGAGGCAAAGCCTGCCTGTTATCTGTCTGTCACCGTTTTTAATTAGCTTTTTATTTCCGAAGGAGGGAGAGAGAAGTGCTTTATTGCTTCTCAGCTAAAATAAGATCAGGTAAAAGGGAGCAGCAGGTTTGGATCAGGCTGGGGAATAATGAGTTTATTTTCATCTCCACTCTGACTCCACAAGTCTGTCTAGACCACGGGTCTCCAAACATCCTGGGACCAAGGGTTACCTGAAGCATGAGAATCTGTACTGAGGACTACTCGTTCAAAATAATCATAATAATAAATGAAAGTCTTAGCATCCCTTTCATATGCTTTTAATTAACAATAGTTAGGAAATAAACGTTAAAAACATTTAAGCACAAAAATATCATTAAAACACTGCAGTATTCACTTGCTATGTGTGGGGGACCCCTGGTCTAGACCATCCAACCCACCACATGTCATAAACAGAATCACAGCATCAGTGCCAGGTTCAGTGTCTTTAGGCAGCCACAGCAATTATCCAAAGATGCACCCACAGTATGATTGAGCTTGAAGAGTATAATTGCCCTATAATGGACCTTTGCCCCATATATTCCCATGAATATGTGACCACATTAATTACACAGGTCATTTTGTCAAATTATGATAATGTAACAAATATTCCCCTTACTGCAGATTAGTCCATACATGTTGTCCATAATGAATACATGTGTGTTGACATTTTTGATGTTGGACATAGAGGCAGTGTTACTGTGTAGTCTTTGCAGTGCTTTGAGATTCATATTTTATACAGTAGTAGGTAAGAAAATTAGATAATTTTTCTAATCAAAATGAAACAGGTCAATGTGTTCATTACACCCATTGCCACAGCATTATCCCTAGCTCTGAAACCAAATGAAGCATCCATGGCAAAAGGTGTGACTGCAGTCTGCAAGAGTAACTAAACATAGTCTAGTCTCTAATTGGAACAGACACTCGCGCCTTGTGTTTTTGCACATTTTCATTGGTCCTGACCAGGGGTGTAGTGGTAAAATCAGAGGTGGGTAAACTATCAGTTTGATCATGGTGAGATGGATGCATGGTGCGACACAAAATGTTTTAGAAATACATCCAAAACATATTTGAACAGTCTCCAGTGCACATATAGATGATATATTTAGATTGATTTTGAAATGAAATTGTGTTTGGTACATAAATTCTACTATAGGGTGAATAAACCACATTGATAGGTATATAAACTCTGTTGAGAGCTGGAAAAACTCTTTTTCTGAAATTTGACAGGTGGGTAAACTCCGTTTACTTGTGTTTATCCCCCACTACATCCCTGATCCTGAATAAAGTCTACAGTATTGTACTGTCACCCTCTCTGGCTGACCGCTGTGACATGTAGAGAATTACAGTCAGTGGTGAGCATCAGTGATTTTTATTCATCTAATATTTCACAGCGTCTCTGTATAAATCTTTATATATGCTATATATTTTTTAAAACACCTTTGCTGCTCTTTTCTCTTCATAAAACCCAGTAAAGGTAAAAGCCAGGTGGCCTTCCCACACGTCAACACCCCCCCCCCCCCCCCCCCCCCCCCCCCATCTCCATTTGCAGTAAGACTTTATAGAACTTGGACTTTTACTTGGACTCCATACTGCACATATGAATGGAACATTACAAACTTCATCCCTAACGGCTCAAAACAGTTGTTACCTGAGGTATTATTTGTAGTGATTTCATAACAGAGTATTATTTACAGTTTCCAGCAGCTGAAAATATCAGGTTTTACAGCATATTCTGGGTGCGTAGTTAAGAGTCCAACACTTACACTAATTATTACAACAATACCAGTAATTACCTGCAAACAGAGTATTGCACAACCGCTACAATTAAATTGCTATGATTGTTATAATCATGCCTTGAATGCTTGTGAAATGTGGAATATGAATATAATAAACAGTTGTGAGAAACACAACGAGAAGACAGAAGGAAAAATGAGAGGAGCTGACGGAGGCTAAAACAATTCTGAAAATATCTGTCTTTCGCCAGACTATTCAGACAATCCATCACTTCATCTCTCAGAGAATAATACCAGCCTGCCCTTTCACTGATAAGCTCATAGGCGATAGATTGAGGCTGAGTTGAAAGATTTCTATATAGGATTTATTACGCCTCTCAATCTTAATCTTAATCCATGCTGGTGAAAAATAAGCAATATTGAAAATAATAACATAAAACTTAAAACGTAAAACTTCCTCACTTTTGGGCCAAAATATCACTGGTGTGCTTGAAGCCAACATTTGTAGCACACTTTAATAAAATAGTGCTAAGGTAAGCATTTAGATAGTTCTGCAGATCTGCAGATGCTAGGACTTTAATAAACCAGCTGTCGAAACTGTGTCTTGTTAAGGTTAGGGTTAGGGTTTTGGCTTGATTAAAGTGATAGTCAGTAGGAACAAAGAAACAAAGAAACAACAATGAAACTGAATTTCAACAAACCACCTGTAAAGTCTCTGTGGAAGGACTATTCAAATAAAGTGTTCCCAACATTTGCAAGCCAAGGACTCATAAGTAGGCAGCAGGCTTTGGGGTGTGTGCTGCTGCTACTGAGTTGGCGGGGAGGGTCTCATCTCCGGGGTGGGTGAGCTCCCCAGCCATCAGCTCTGTGCACAAGCCATTAGGCCAACCTCTGAAGGTGTGAAGGCTCCGAATTAATGCCACCCAGCTGTGTCATCCGCCTGAGAAATCCACTTTGTTCCACCAGGCTTCCCCTCCATCAGCTGTCAGCAGTGCCAGCCTCAATACTGCCCTCCCCCCACTCCACCACAGGCCCCCCCTCCACGCCGTTCTTCTCTCTGCCCTCCCCTTCACTCCATCCCAGCCCCCCCTCCACGCCCTGGCCCTGGTCTTCTTCTTCCTCTTCTTCTTCCTCTTCTTCTTCTTCTTCCTCTTCTTCTTCTCCTTCCTTCTCTTCCTCCTCCTCGTCTCCAACTTCTCCATTTCAATTTGTAAATGTGAGCAGCCAACGGAGCAGGAGATGACACCTCAATCACGGAGACCAGAGGAATAATCCCTCACACATACACACCTCTCTCTCTCTCTCTCTCTCTCTCTCTCTCTCTCTCTCTCTCTCTCTGTCTCTCTCTCTCTCTCTCTCTCACACACACACACACACACACTCACACACACACACACACTCTCTCACCAACATTCTCTTTCACTCATATAGGCATATGCGGCACATATATAGGCACACACACACACACACACACTGAAACACACGCACATACACATAGCATCCAAATACTCACAAAGAGCAGATTGTGTCTCAAACAGCAATACAAAGACTGTGCTGGTAGGCAACCCAGTGTAAATAAGTTAAGGATAGAGATGACACCACCTCCTCCATGATAGGGAGCGATATTTTGCTAGCTGCTTGGAGGTCTTTTTGGTTAGTCCAGCAATTTGCAGGCCTACAGTGCAAAGTCTGTGGACATGCCCAAGGCTACCATAAATGGGTGCCACCAGCTTAGTCCACCCTCTGATACAGCATACACTAAAGGCTGGTAGTCCATATAGTATCAAAGTCCATATATGTATCAAAACAACATCCAACCTTCAAGATCACAATCGTTTATAAAGCATCATCAACAACCACAATATCCCTGAAAGACCATCTTTTGTAGTCATATGTTAGAACCATTTAACTTGTGTTTTTTTGTTTGTGTGTACTGCACTCAGTCCATATTTTGTATGCAATTCAGTCACAGTTATGTCCACAATGCGATTGTGACAGGCAGTGTACAGGCCTTTGAATGCTGTGCATCCATTCAGAATATGCACTGCTGATTCAGTTAATTTTTCGTTGTGCAGCAAGCAGAATGGTTCGTGGCACCTCGGACACCACACAGAGAGATTATATTGAGTCGGGAGATCTTGCAGTCTGGCTTTGATGATGAATTTTAGAATGCCTGCGTTGACGGCCAGATTGTGCAGGGCTGAGTGAGACACTGTGTGATCCGCGCACTGAAGGCACGCAAGCCTGCCTTGGAGGCACAGGTTCACCCAGTGAGCGCATTGTTGTGCGTAAAAGTACTTTAAAATGTCATACTTGCACGTCCGACTGCTAAGCTTTTTGGTAGTTCCGTCATGATGTAGAGTCGCAGCATGTCATTCTCTGGTATTCTGGGCGCACACACACACACGCGCACACACTTACACCTGTGCTAGGTTGGAGGCGTCCAGTCAGGACACACCACCGTATAAGGAGCATGGCACTGCTGAAGGCAATATCCACCATCTGGTGAGCAAGATGGATGCTGGCAGGGCATTCGTCATGGCAACACACACAGGTACTGATGCTGGGGACAGCCTGGTGCTGTGTCACTGCTTGCACTGAGGAAATAAGCCCCCCCACTCATCAACGTGAATAATTAATGCTCTCACTTCCTTGACTGCACAGGTGAGGGGTGTATATGCATTGTGCCGAAACACACAAGCACATTTATTGTGCAGTACAGAATGGCGAACAGCAATAGGAAATGAAAGAGAAATATTATTTGAACAAAGAGCAGAACACTTTCGAAACTAAACTGCTTCTCCGCTGATGCTATTACGCCATTCCATGAGCACAGTGGGCCATTCTATTAACCTACAGCTTTGGAAAATACCATTTCCTTTATTGAATGGTCTTGAGAAAAAGTATTTGGGAGTAATACAGTATTTGAAAAGAACGGCACTCTTTTATGTGGCACATTGCTGTGGAGTGCAACACATTTACAGTACTTCCTGTGTGCTCACACCTGTCTAAAATTTTTATTTTTTAACATCCAATATAGTTGTCAACTCTTTTATACTGCAATGCAAAACGATTGAGCAACAATTTATAGTTTATAGATGCATTATTTCATGCAACTAACACACACACACAAACTGCCCAGCGCACATACAAATTAAATGTACAATGATAGAGGCCTTTTTTTGTCAGCTGTCTCTGGCTATGTCCTCATCCAGTACTCTAATGTACTCTCTAATGTGTCAGAACTGTAATTTATTCTCTAATATATGCTCTCCCATGAGGTCCCACTATCCCACTTTCCTACCTGTCCCTACTTGCACCAATAATTCACAAAGTCGTGTCACCTGTCACAGAGAACGCTGCCTCCTAGGAGGGCCCATTCACATAAATCATATTCCCATGATCTCCCCTAACACAGCTTAATTCAGCAGGCTTCTTCCCAGGCCTGCTCTTGACACAGTATCACGGCTGTATGCCTTATTGTTTTTCTCCCTCCCTTGGTCCCCCTCCGCTCTCTGCTCTTCTGCATAACCCAATTAAAATGTCAGATTTACATTAATGGATCTTCCAGCGTGCACAAACAGCCTGCTGCGCCGAGACACGTGCGTGCTGTGGTTAGCCTTCAGGAAGCGGCCCGTTATTAAGCTGTCATGTTTCAAAGTGGAAAAATGGTGCGTGACGGGGGGGTGTGGGGGTGGGAGAGAATAGAAGAATTTTTGTCTGATGATTAATGCATTCCTTAGCTACATGCTGCGCCAAAATCCTCTGGAGGTCAACCCTACAGTAACCCCATCCCCCAGCGAGCACCCCCCTACGTAAAGCAGTCACTTCTGCAGGCAGCCGAGCATGCTTCATTTGAGTCATGTCGATACCGACCACCCAGGGTGTCACAGAGAGGCCACATCGCTGACGTGGACGATGACGTGAGGCAATTCTAACAATGCTCTTCTAACGATGCTCTGCCCACACAATTAGTATTCCTGCATGTGGTGCTGAACACTGCAGCCTTGGGGCTGTACATTGTTTTATATGGTGCTGTACATCCCTGTTTTTGCTGCTGTACACTGCTGCGTTCTCTTTATTTCACACTGTACATGCATGCATGGGGTGCTGCACACTGTTGTGTTTGGTGCTGCAAGTTGTTGTGTTTGGTGCTGCATGTTGTTGTGTTTGGTGCTGCATGTTGTTGTGTTTGGTGCTGTACACTGTTGTGTTTGGTGCTGTACGTTGTTGTGTTTGGTGCTGTACATGCATGCATGGGGTGCTGTACATTGCTGTGTTTGTTGCTGTACGTTGCCAGTGAGTGGGGCTTGTGGCCCTGTCTGTGGTTCTTGTGGCCCTGTCTGTGGTTCTTGTGGCCCTGTTTGTGGTTCTTGTGGACCTGTCTGTGGTTCTTGTGGCCCTGTTTGTGTTTCTTATGGCCCTGTTTGTGGTTCTTGTGGCCCTGTCTATGTTTTGTATGGGGCTGTGCATTGCTAAGGTAACACTTGTGGTCCTGTTTTTGTCTCCTCTTTGTTTGCAAGGCAAACAGAACTCTCATGTGCAGCCTTCAGTATTTGCAAAAGAAAAAATCTCTCTCTCTCTCTCTCTCTCTCTCTCTCTCTCTCTCTCTCTCTCTCTTTCCCCTCCCTCTAAAATGATGGCAGAGGATTGTAGTGACTGAACCTCCCGAGGATTGCTGATGATTACACTTTTCTCTCCAAATTACGCTCCGCTAAGATTGCAGCTGAATGCTAAGCAGATGGAAATCTGTCGACCCTCCAGTCCAGTGTGTGTGTGTGTGTGTGTGTGTGTGGGTGATATGTGGAAGTGTCCTGATACAGATTAGATGAGGTGCTGAAGACTACTTTGCACAACCAGGAGGGCCAACCTGACAGAGGTGAGTGGATGGGCAGGGTGTGTGTTGGTCTGTGTGTGTGTGTGTGTGTGTATGTGTGTATCCGTGTGTGTCTGTGTTAGCGTGCGAGTGTGCATGTGTATGTATGGGTGTGTGTAAGTCTATACGTGTGTGAGTGTGTGTGTCAGAGAGGTTATGGTTTAGCGAGAGGTTAGGAGACTGCCAAGGTGCAGGTGAGGTGGACCATGGGCCAGACCACTGATGACACACACACACACACACACACACACACACACACACACACTCAGGGAGTGAATATGGCACACAGTAGACCCTGTCTGCATGATAATTTAATGTGGTCAGACACATGAATATATGTATGCATACATGTCTACTGTTTTACATGGCTGGCTGGAATGGATAATGGGGCCCAGAATTCATCTGCATTCCTGTTCCTGTGTGGTCAAGAGTGTCATTGCTGGGCAGAGAGACCACAGGTGACACGTGTTAACACACACTGCCTTTGACACCTGTATGCCAGAACACACCTTTACTATAGGTACATATTAGAAAGCATAGACAGACAGACAGACACACACACACACACGCACACACACACACACACACACAAATGCACACACACAAATGCACATGCACACACCGACATGTACAACTATATTATAGTTCAGTGGTTCTTAAACTTTTTGTCTGGCAACCCCACAAAAAAACCTGATGAGGTCTGGCGACCCCACGTTTGCCCCAAACCCCTTTGTAATTGCATTGGGTAGGCTAGACCTGTCCAATCTTTAGGCTGGCTAATAGCACAAGAAATGTGGCCAGTAATGTTGTTTTGTTTTGAGAGCAACAACTTACATTGTTTCAGGGGCGTGTAGGTAGCCTGGCTATCGCGACTTGTCAATCTGAGAGCATTGGTCTGGCCAAGCTGTGTTGTAAACCCATTTCTCAGAAGGCGGGCTTAACCCGCCTCTTTCAAATGTCTCTGTTTGCTACTGGACAAAGCTTCAACCAATCACACCCCTCTGCCCTCTCACGTATACGCAGCGAAAGAAACTGCTTGATCCAAACAAAAACTAGTAGTAGCCTGTAGTCATATAGAAATGGCGTTAACCATGTAGACAGTCATTGCCTTTTGAAATGCTCGATTTTCATTGGCCCCCTATTCTTTCTTCCTAGAAAAACAGGGAGTTTTACTCACTGATTCCTGAGGTTTCTTCCGAATTCACGCAAATCAAACAAACAGGGAGTTTTTCCTCACCCCTGTTGCTCCCTGGGGACACTAACAACCGACTGCGCCTAAATGAACTTTCCTCGTCTAGTGCCACTGGCCTGCAAAGACTGCCGACCTATGTTCACATAAGAGCCCACATTAACAGGGCGTTGCATAGCTCTAGCGCCACTGGACTACAAAGATTGCTGACTAGGGCCTACAAGGACTGCCTACCTGTGTTCATGCAAGAGTCAGTCTGCTTCTGTATTTATCTGCTCTGACATCACTGAACCGCAAGAAATGTTGTCTTGCAACAACCCTGCCAAACTGTAAAGCACTTTGAGTTGCATATTGCATGTATGAACTGTGCTATACAAGTAAAGTTTTATTATTATTATTATTATTATTATCCGAGGGCTGAGCAGAAATGGTATAGATAGGCAGCTTGGCCAGACTGACTTGCTCGCGAAATGCAAATGTAGCATCACAGGCAGTATGGGCACACCCAGGCTAGCGTGTAGGGACCCTCGCCCAGAAATTTTGCTATAAATTATATGTAATTTTGTGCATTCTGGTGCATTTTTACCGCTTCTTAGATCTATAGAAATGGTTTTTCAATTGTACCTATAGAAATAGGCTTAGCATTTAATTCAATGCCTTAATTGGTCACCACTTAAAAGCGTAGTGATTTGGTGAAACTAAAATGTCAATGCAACATCATCACAAAAACTAGGTGATTTTAACTTCTCCTGCCCCTGCCACTCCAGCGCTGAGAGAACGAGAACTAGGATGACATGCTACAGACTGCACAACAGCACAATAGCAGTTTTGCGAGTTGTGCTAACTTCAATATGAAGCTATAGCAGGTTGTGGATGGATGTTGAATGCAGAAAGACAACATGAACAACGTCAAAGGTTTAAACAAGGACCATTGCAACAATATCTACAAAAACACTTCAGTCAGTGTTAGTTAGCAAACTTAAACGCAACGTAATGTAAGTTTAGCAACTCAATTGTTACCTTATGGAAAAGCAACGTTAGCCAACCATTGCTGCCCTCAACCTGTCAGAGAAGTTATGCATCCTACCTGCAGTGTTTCCAAGCGCACAACTTCTTCCTTATTCTATCTGCCACTTTCTCTTTCCCTCTTGTCTTTTAGTCCAGTCATTCTACAGGAATAAGGGGGTCAACCCACCACAAATTGCAATAGTAATGATTGTAGTGCCAAATTAATCCTTATACTCCAGAGAATCTACCATGAAGTTTCTCCTAAATTTTAAGCATTGGAACATGACCTAATTTGCATAATCCAAGATGGCGGACCATAAATATCACTTTTACTGAAATAACTCAAAAACTATTAACTTTGGATTACATAGTTGTATTAAAGTTGAATATAAACTTGTGCATTGTGGACATTTTGGTACTAATTGTATTTTTCTATCAGCAGTACTTTCTGAGATATGACATGGTTAAAATAATGAGTCTAGATTCAATGTTGAGTAAAATATGAAAAAGATTGCTTCAAATTTTTGTTTGTCTTGTGCTATTTTACATTCAGCTTTATTTAACTCTTCCCAAAGTTCAGAAAAATACAAACCTTTCTAATAATGTAGTCAGTAATCTATAGTCTTTCGAACCCATTGACTCGCTTAGAAATGTTGCCACTCGTTACTGATTGGAACCTCCCGGGAAGCTGCCTTCCAGTCCGAAAGTTTACTGAACAAACATTGTGGTACACTGAATCTGCAGCATGGAGGTCGTTCACACAGTCAATTCTGGCTCTGACTTTTGTTGCCCACTCATCATTTCTCTGTATACAAATGTCAGTTATTTTCTTCTGAAAGTCATACGTCCTGACTTGGATAAGTATTGGTTCTCTACACAGAACACACATTTCATCCATTATTCAGATTCTTTCAGTCTTTCAGGCTTAAGGACATAAGGGTTTCTTAAAGGTGTACTTCCACGAGAAACTGTTTAGTACTTGCTCTTTTGAAATATGATAGGTCACCCCGAGTTGCATATGCATGCTGCATATCAAAATGTTTTTCTATCCCCGTTGTCTATATCAGTCAAAAGAAGACAATAGGCGGAAAAACGACCCAATGCGAAAAGGGCCTTCGGCGTGACGTAGACGTGGAAATACATATAAGAGAAACTGACCGAATGGGCTTTAAATAATGTTAGCCTGTTTGACTGACTCGCATAAGATTAGCAGGCTAGTTGAATGACTGAACTACATTTAGCCGGGCACTTGCACTGTTTTGTCATGCAAATATTACCATTCTGAAACATTCATTGACAAACGGTCAGGAAGCGACTGTGCTTGTGCCATCTCTCCTTCCTCTTCGGATTCAGGATCAAACACATAAGGCTGTATCTCCGTAGACATTCTGTGTGCAGTTTTAGCGCTGTCAAGTTGACTTTTCCCCTTTACCTTACTCTGCTATCAAGTTGACTGTGGGGCAAAGGAAGCTGCAGGGAGCGTGCCTCTGGTGAAATCGTGTCGTTCTCCCGGCCCCACCCCCTCTACCAAACTAAAACAGCCTGAAACAGAAGCACTAGAACATTTTTTTCATTAAAACCAGCGCACAGGGCAATTATTAATACTAGAGAACACCGCAAAATTAATGAAAAACACGATGGAAGTACACCTTTAAAACGTACCAGAGGTTGACAGTAACTAAGTAAATCTACTCAAGTACTGTACTTAAGTACAATTTTTGAGCATCTGAACTTTACTTGAGTATTAAACATTTTTGCAACTTGTGACTTTCACTTCACTACATTTCCAAGACAAATATTTAGGGCTGGGTATCATTTAGGATATGGCGATTCGATACGATTTTCGATACAGGGCTCACGATACGATACGATTTTCGATACAGTGCAATTCAATTCGATTTGATTCCAATACCAATACATATTACTTTATAATTATTACTCAATGTAATTCACCCAATAAAACCAGACAAATATTGTTATGTTCAATTTATTGAACAGGAAAGTCAATGCTTTTTACTGAATATGTCACAGAAAAGGTGCCCAGTCTCACTAGGTACCTGTAGTCAACTTATAAAACCATTCGTGCAAAAGAATACAATATGGCTAATTTACATTTGTACTCAACAAAGTACATTTACTACATTTTTGTTTAGAATCACTAGTGCATTCCTCTGTGCAGTAGCTACTGGGCAGTGTATTGATATTAATAGCCAGAATATCGATATTATATAGTTTTTAAAAATATCGATATATAGTTTTTAAAAATATCGATATATATATCTCGGTATCGATTTTTTTTAGCACAGCAGTACAAATATTGTACTTTTTACTCCACTACATTTGAAATGTGGGCATCGAGTACAGTACCAAGGGCGTCGCCAGACAGATTTCACTGTGACACGTATTGGTCTGTAGTGCCCCAGTATAAATTTCACCAGTAAAAAAAAATCATCATTATTGTTTGTTTTTACCTTTGTGTCACCATTTCCATGTGGATGTAAAAGTTACAACTTTACTTTTTAAGTGTAATGTGTAAGGCAGCTAGCAGAGGTAAACTTTCCGCAGCCGTCTT
>CM050218.1:31147500-31167500 GCA_027475355.1 Coilia nasus | reverse complement strand
ATTTCACTCCTGAGGAATATATGTTCAGCAGACTGTGACTTTATAAAATACCTTTAGCGACAAATAAAAAAGCGATACGCCACAAGGCCAAAACTGAGAGTGAAAGAAAGAGGACATTTCCCTCCCCAGGAAGATGTGTGAGATGGCTTTTAAAATGGACACTGAGGAGTCTAAGCAAGTCCAGTTCAGTCGGTTACACACCATTGCTGACTACTGCAGGTTTTTGATTGTTATAGCCCATGTGCTGGCAGACGTCATGGCTGCGTCGGCCGAGCTGAAATGGCAGAGATGGAGTAATATGGCCGCCGCCAGGGACATGCGGTCTAATTATCACGTCTGTTCTCGCTCATCATCTGTGCGTGTGGGGCAACTGCGGGTGTGACGCCTGCAGATTAATCAGCTGATTGAGGTCACATGGGAGGTGTAGACATGACATGTGACAACTCTCTGGCCGGCCCCCATAGTGCAGAGGTGCCTAACTGCCTTTTACTTTCCTACCTCGAGCAGAGGAGGACAAACGTGTTGTCCGTCTCATGATGCCTGCCAGCTGCTTTATGGCTTCATGCAAACACACAACCGATATATTACTCCCACACCAGAGATGTGCAAAACTGAAATAACTACAACAGCACTCGGAGAGTGCAGACCTCCGCCAAGCAGTTCAATCCCACTTTTCTGTAATTTTGTCAGCGGGATTTCCTATATTAATTTTCCAAAAAAGAATCACCTCGAGGCAGTGACAATACCGACATACTATCAAAATTTCAGAACAAGGAGTTCATGGCTTTTTGAGTTATTTTGCTAACAAACAAACAAACAGACAAACAAACAGACAGATAAATGCCGGCAAAAACATAACCTCCTTGGCGGAGGTAATAATTTTAAATCCTGGTTACTAATCTAAAATACAGTTAAAGTTCAAGAGTTGAATTGATACCTAAGAGTCAATCTCAGTTCTATTCCAAACATTTGCGCAGTCCCGGTCCAGCTATTAAGTGTCTGTAATGATTTCATCTCACACATCAGCGGGCTCGTAACAGTTATGGCCGCTGCTCTAACCAAGCACACCAAGGACATATAATGTGGCCCAAAGCTATTTCAATCAACCAGCTAATTCTATTTAGCACACCTCTTTAGTCAAACAGATGAGCTACTCAATTTTTAAGTGCACATGTAAAATGAAAGGGACTTTCACATTCTAAAGACAGGATACCAATCTCAGCACTTTAGTGATGCCCAAACAATCATCAAGGTTGTGACTACTGGCAGGGGTGTAGTGGTAAAATCAGAAGTGGGTAAACTATGAATTTGGTGATCACGGTGAGGTGGATGCATGGTGCAACACAAGATGCAAACATGTCTGAATAGTCCCAGTGCATTTTAATGGTACTGTAGATGGCATAGTGTGATTTTGGAATGGACTTGTGTTTCATACATAAATTCTACTGTAAGGTGTTTAAACTGTGTTGAGAGGTGGGTAAAACCCCCGTTAACTTGCATTTATCCTCCACTACATCTCTGGCTACCGGCCAAGCCAGGCACACCAAACGGGCTCATGCTATTTTGTTTCTTTCATTTCTTTCGAAAGACTCACTTGACTCTCAGCAGTTCAATTCTTCTCAGAGGCTTTCCCATTCCTCTACAACACAATTATAGCTTCTGTTCCCTCGACAATCATCATGTTACATCCATGCTGTGGAAAAAGTCAGTCTACGCCATTATGTAAATGATCAAAAACCGTTTGCTTATTTGTGGAATGCAATCACACAAGCTCAAACCGATGACCTGTGTTGTAGAATGTCAGGGACACAATAACCCCAGCAAAATCTAGCCCGGATATGCAATTAGTCTTTTAGCTGTACTGTTAAGGTAGAGGTAAATATGCACAACATGCACATATTAAACATACAGATTCATCTGTGCCCTCCACTACAGACCCTCTGGCTCTGCTCATTTTAATTTTGCTTTTAAAAATTGAGTTTTTGTGGATGGTGTGTATAATTTGAGGCCATTTTGAGCTTCAAACAGACTAAAATGACAGACAGAAAGATGGGAAGGGAGAGCTAAAGGTGGTGGTGGAGGTGGGGGAAAGAGGAAACTTTAGCATCAAAATATAAATTCTGAACTGATGCTGACATCATTGTCATAAAGCCTCATGCCGTAAAGTGTGTGTTTGGAATGTTCAAATGGAATGAGGAATGTGACAAGGACACACAGAGAGAATGCCTAACCCCCTCAGTCACCCAGTTAAATCCCTGCATTGCTTTCCTTTCATCTTAATGCAATTTGGATTCTGTCAATCAGTCGGTATGTGCGCTGCGGCGCTTTAAGCCAGTGCCTCCTAGCTGCCTGCTCTGCTGTGGAGGGGAAACTAGGACAAAAGCACCAGGGCTTTTTTATTTATCTTTTCTTCATTGCAGCCTAATAGACGTGGCCCTGGGTGGCAGCATGCCTGTGCAGCAACTATCTAGCCATATACAACAGATCGAAACAATTTATTCACTCACTAAGTTGTTATCAAACAGGAATAACAACACAACTTTTAAATGTTTCAAATGCAAACAGACACACATTTCTCTTAAAGCTCAGTGCGGCACCTTGTGAACTACATGCCATAATGATGCATGATGGGATGCATTTGTGTGTGATTGTGGATGTGGATTTACAAAGTGTGTTTTTTTATCGTTGGGTTTAAATTCATTAGTGCAGTATCACACACACTGGCAAGCACACTCCACACATTTGTCTTTTAAGTCAGTGCACGTTGGTAGAAATGGAGTGCCTGTTCTTCCTATTGGCTTCCAAGAGCAGTGGCATGCCAACTTATACTGATACTGTTTCAATTCACAGCTCTGGAGATAACCCAGCGTGAATACTTGAATGGATCGCAAATTGCTTAAGCCAACAGTAGTTCAGATGCTATTATTTCACAGCCCTCACTCAGATGATAAAAAGTGTGGCAAGACCCCATGCTTGACTGCCAAAAGACAAAAAAAGAAAGAAAGAAAGAAAGAAACAGTGAGCTATGAGGTTCATTTTTAAGCAGGAACATAATGGAGTCTGAAGGTGATATGAAATTAGCTAGTGATAGACAGCTTTTTGTTTGCTAAAGGTAAATGTTCCCAGATTCCATTTGTGCCTATCTGTTCGATAGCCACATAAGCTTAAGTAAACAGCAGTAGGACTGCACAAACTAAAGCTTAACTGCAGCAAAGAACTGCCACGCTCACAATCACGTCCTCACTGAGGCAAACATATTACTAGCAAGGGGCTAATTGCTTTTCATTATTGAGCCTGTTTTGAAGTGGGGGAGGCATGTTTGCTGAACAAGGAGGAAGCCATTAGTTGTGGGGGTTGAGGAGCAGATAAGACATCCCTGTGAGAAAGTGACGTGGCAGAGGAACAGATCCCAGCGTGGTGGCAGCCTCTCACCGCATGAGGTTAAGGACGCCACCACGTGCTCCTCTGCATAATTGGCCTGATAGGAAACAAAGTGCTTACACTTAAAACACAGAGTGGAGACACGAGAGTGAAAGATCACTGCTTTTTCAGAGCGCACAATCTGAACTGTGCAACCATTGTGATCAAAGGCACACGAGGATACAAGTATATTTATTTGTCACATGCCTAGACATACTGGGTAGTGGGACGTGCAGTGTTATTGTAGGGGGGAGAATGTAGTTGGAGGAATGGCTACCAGATGAAGGGCAGAGGTAGAATAGGGGATGGGGTGGGATAAAGTGCATAAAGTGCAGTTGGGGTTGAGAGGGAAGACTGGCTGTGGTGGCCAATGATGGGCTGTGTGTGGGGGTTAGTGCACATCTGTAAAACTCTGTAAAGCTTCATAGAGATCACACAGCTGTAACAAAGGTGTGTTATATAAGTCAACATCTGTCGTAAACATATTGATAGGGGTCATACACCTGTAGCCAACAGACTGATAGAAGTCACACACCTGTAGCCTGTAGTAAACAGTAAGATAGAAGTCACACCTGTAAAAGTGTGATGGTCACACTTTTATAAAAGTCACACACCTGTAGTAGTATGATAGATATCACACACCTCTAACAATATCATAGTATAATATCATAGTATCATCACATACCTGTAGTCAACAAAGTAATAGAGGTCACACACCTGTAACAAACAGTGCAATAGAGGTCACAGACCTGTAACTATGATGATCGCACACTTGTAACTCTCATGGGGATAACACATCAGTAACTGTCATGTAGAAGACACCCCTGTAACTGTTTGATAAAGGTCACACACCTGTAGTCCATAGTGTGATAGGATCACCCATCTGTAAAATGTACCTGTAGCAACAGAATAAGGCTATAGAGCTTTGACAGTTAACAACTGTTTGGTATCTGACTCTCTTGATTACTTATTCAGTTTTAGAATTCGATTTTACTGAATACTTCCGAAGTTAGTACAAAAACAAGCAATTCCGATTGGACTTTATAACTTACAGGAAGACAGACAAATACCCCAGCTGCTTAGGAATTTTGAAAGAACATCTTAATATGAGTGAACTACGCTTACGACCCATATGCATTTTGCCCCAACCCTGAGGCAACTAATTATTTTTATACTAGGTGTGCTTGTTGTTCACGACCCCCCGACGATCAATAAATGCTTTCAGCATCGACTGCAGCAACTTTTCAATGTGTTTCCTTTACATTTATTTGGTGGTAGGATTATTGGTGAAGCCTCGTAAATTGTACAGTCTGTCTCTGGGCTTTGTTTAGCAATTAAATCCCAATCCAAAAAATATTTTTCCCCCTGTCAGACTGGGCTGTGATTCCGGCCAATTTCTGTTAATTAGTTTTCAATTTCCCTGCCTCAGACTCACCATCTGTGTCACATATGACACTAAAGCCATTCTTTTGTGCCAATAGAATGACTCTGGTGAAGATTCAGAGCACAGAATTACAGAACAGAGACATAGCAGACATATACTGTATTTGTATGTGTGTAGGAATGTGCACTTGCGTGCAAGTGTGCGTGTGCAAATGTGCGTATGTAAAGTTTTTTTGCCATGTGAGTGCTTCATCTCCCATTGCCTCATGAAAAATGTTTTGTTCAAATCACCTTTGTTTGCACCTAAATGACACTGCATATGATTTCAGAAAACCATAAAAAATGGGTAACACTTTAGAATAACAGATGCTTATAAATCATTAGTAACACTTAGTAAATAATTAACTTATAATAAACAAAACATTTACAGTCATTTGTAAATGATTAGGAAATGCTGTGTTAATATTAAACAAAGAGGTTGTTTTTCATTACAAAAACATTAGTAAATGATAACAAAATGATGAAATAAAATAATTATTAAATCATTACAAACATTTAAATCTGTTTGCAAAACCCAACCAAAGTCAAATGAATTGCGCATCATATGTAATCTTTGGAAATTGTTTTTTGTAAATAGTCAATAAACTATTTTGAAATAATTTGTATCTATATAATTATTACATTAGGATTTTCTTGTAAACTATTAGTTGTGATTGAAATGAAAATCATGATAACATTAAGTTAGGTAAACATCACCTACCAATGCGTGACATTATAATTTATAGAATGTCTGTACCCACTGCATCCAATACTATTAGACATTGAACTAAATATGAACAAAACATTTAGATGTTGTTTATAAATGATTAGGATATTTTAGGACAGGTTATACTAGAATGCATTGCCTTGGCAATGTGCAGGCATAATTCCAATGAGAAGTACAGAAAACATTAAACTATTGATTACTTGTTCATATGTATCTAAGCTTTTATTCAACGTGTATATACAAGCCGCATGGAGAAAGACTTTAAATGGCCCAGATTCACCTCTCTTGTTTTAAATCATTTGTTAATATATGTCCCAATGATATGCAACACATCTACAAAGTTAACTACATCCCATCTGAAGTGGAAACATGTTCTCATATACAAAAACTTACCTCAATACCTGTAACTCACTCTTACCTTTAACAAATGATCTATTAGTGTTTACAATTTATTTACAAAGTGTTTTGCATCCCCTAATCTAAAGTGAAGACATGCCCTTATATTGAAACATTACTTCACTTTGTGTAACTCAGTGTTACCTTTTACAAATGATCTATTAGTGTTTACAATGTATTTACAAAGCGTTTTGCATCCCCTAATCTAAAGTGGAAACACATCCTTATATACAAGCACTTCAGTCAATATGTGTAACACACAATTACCTCTTACTAATTATCTGTTAATGTTTACAACTTATTTACAAAACATTTTTCATCCCCTAATCTGAAGTGGAAGCATTCCAAAGCATTTCATTCCAAACTTGTCGCATTCCTTAAATAGAAATGTAACAATTCCAGTCCCTCAACAGTGATATAAATCTGTGAACATGTAACTCTGTCTACCCAGGTAGGCTCTAGTGTCTAATAACCTAACTGCAGTAGTGAATACTAATTATTGTATTATGCTGTCCCAACCCACAATAACACATGGACACCAATCACAATATATATGTATATATGTATTCTGTTTTGTAAAGGAAAGAACAAAGCGCATGTCAGTACATCAATTCAGTCTATATAAAATTTGTGTTGTATAGAAATGTCAACTAAACGGAAAAAACGTGGTCAGTGTGTGTTGTATACTTCCAATGAATCATTTAAACAAATATTGTGATATGAACCATCAGTTTAACCATTGAGAACGGGCCCAATGTAATATGAAATACCAAAGCGGACTGTGAAAAGTCTGCACAATCAAGAAGAACAGACACAGTATAATAACAAATATCAGTACATATCATTTCTGTTGGATCCAACAACCCCAAAGAAATATATTAAAAAGTAGAAGTTCTTAAGCCTTGAGATCTCAAAAAAAAAAGAAAAGAAAAAAAACTATGTAGATAAAAGAGTTCGGAGGGAAAACATGTGTGTGTGTGTACACGTAGGAGGAAGAATAGTCCGGTTCAAAATACGGTCGAAAATGGTCCCACCACTCCTTGTAGGCGAACTATCAGTCCATGGAAGACAGGGTAGCGTGGCAGGACGAGAGGAATCCACCACGATGCACAGCACTCCAAAGGGAGGGGGTTGGAAAAAAACAGCCTGCAAGGCAAGACAAGGCAAGGCAAGGCAAGTTTATTTGTATAGCGCATTTCATACACAACGGCAATTCAATGTGCTTCACAAAAATAAAAGCAAAGGACAATATATAAAGGCATAAAAGATAAAGATAAAGTAAGTGTAAAAGCATAAAAGATATAAAAGCATAAAAACACACAAAATAAAAATAAATTTTGTAAAAATCATTAACAGAAAGCATCTGAAAACAGTTTGGTCTTAAGTCTAGACTTGAAACTGCCAACAGTAGGAGCATTTTTAATGTCTTCTGGAAGTCGGTTCCAGAGCTTTACAGCATAGCTTCACCACATTTTGTTCTAACAGCAGGTTCTACCAACACATTTTTCTGAAGTGATCTCAGAGATCTAGTTGGTGCGTATAACTGAAACATATCCAATAGGTAATTGGGTCCCATCCCATTTAATGATTTAAACACAAGAAGCAATGCCTTAAAGTCAATTCTATAACTTACTGGGAGCCAGTGCAGGGACCTTAAAACTGGAGTAATGTGGTCAGATCTTTTTGTTCTTGTAAGAACCCTTGCTGCTGCATTTTGGATCAGTTGAAGCTGTTTGATGGTCTTTTTAGGAAGGCCTGTGAAAAGGCCATTACAGTAATCAACCCTACTGAAATAAAGGCATGTACAAGTTTTTCTAGATCTTGTTTTGACATACATAAGACCTCTGAGTTTAGCAATGTTTTTTAGGTGATATAATGCAGATTTAGTGATTGCTTTCATGTGACTGTTGAATGTTAGTTCACTGTCAATAAAGACACCAAGATTTTTAACAGTATCTTTTGCTTTAAGCCCCTTAGTCTCAAGAGCAGTGGTGATCCTACATCTGTCTTCCTTTTTCCCAAATACAATTACTTCAGTTTTATCTGCGTTCAGCTGAAGAAAATTGTGTGACATCCAGTTGTTGATTTGATCGATACACCCACAGAGAGACTCAAGGGGGGTATAGTCATTGGGTGACAGAGCTAAGTAAACTTGGGTGTCGTCAGCATAACTGTGGTAATTGACTGAGTTGTTTTTGATGAGCGGAAGCATATAAAGGTTGAATAGTAATGGTCCAAGGATTAACCCCTGTGGGACACCACAGGTCAAGGACATAGATGCTGAGGTACAGTTTCCAATAGCAACAAAAAAGCTCCTTTGTTGTAAGTATGATTTTAACCAATTGATAACTGTACCAGTGAATCCAACCCAATGTTCCAGTCGATGTAGTAATATGCAGTGATCAACAGTGTCAAAGGCTGCACTAAGGTCCAGTAACACCAAGACTGATGTTTTGCCAACATCAGAATTAAGACGTATATCATTTATGACCTTAATAAGAGCTGTTTCAGTGCTATGATTGGCACGGAAACCTGACTGAAACTTATGAAAACAGCTATTTGATGTAAGAATGGCAGTTAATTGATTAAAAACAATTTTTTCGATTATTTTTCCAATAAATGGTAAATTGGATATGGGCCTGTAGTTATTAAGCACTGAACTATCAAGGTTATTCTTTTTCAGTAAGGGTTTTACAACTGCATTTTTTAAAGAGGAAGGAAATATGCCAGTCTGTAGTGATGTATTTATAATCTGAAGTACATCGGCTGATATAAGATGAAGAACAGATTTGAAAAAAATTGTGGGCAAAATATCCAGTTCAGATGTGGAAGAACTGAGATTTTGTAAGGTTTTTTCAAGGGTTTCATAGTCAACTAAGTCAAATGTTGGCATTAGGTTGAGGTCCCCTCTCTCTACAGCCAGTGGTTCCAGATTTTGAGCTATTTGCAATTGGGAAGCTATATTTAGTCGTATTTTATCAATTTTTCCTTTGAAAAAAGATGCAAAGTCATTGCATTTATTAACCGAGGAAAGCTCAGGAGGCAGCTGTGATGAGGGATTTGTTAACTTCTCAATAGTAGAAAATAGCACACGGGCATTGTTGATATTCCTATTTATGATGTTAGAGAAGAAGGACTGTCTTGCTTTAGAGATTTCCAAATTGTATTTACCCAGCATCTCTTTATGAATTTGATAATGAATCTGAAGTTTAGATTTACGCCACATTCTTTCAGACTTTCTACACTCTCTCTTTAGCAGTTTAACCACTGGATTCAGTTTCCAGGGTGCTTTTTGATTGTCAGTAACTCTTTTGGTTTTTAAAGGGGCAATATTATCCATAATATGTGTCATCCTAGAATTAAAATGTATCATTAAATCGTCTGCGCAGTCTGATGGTTGACTTGGAGTATGTGAGAGTGCCTGCTCAAAAAGAAGACCTGTGCCATTATTTATGACTCTCCTTCTTACAGACATAGACCTGCTTTGAATGTGAGGGGACATACAAACATCAAAGAAAACACAAAAATGATCAGATATGGCCAAGTCCATAACAGTTGTAGAGACATTAAGACCCTTTGTGATAACAAGGTCAAGGGTATGGCCATGAGAGTGTGTTGGCCCCTGAACATGTTGTGTTAGGCGGAAGGTATCAATCAGTGTGAGAAATTCTTTGGCATAGGTGTTTTCTGGATTATCGACATGCAAGTTGAAATCCCCTGATATAATAAGACTGTCAAACAAACAAACCTCAAACAAATGTTCGACAACAGGTCACCAAACTCTTCAAGAAAAACTGTTGTTGAAAGTCTTGGTGGTCTGTAGATAGTCAATAATAACATACTAGAAGAACACTTAACGATTGTACTTAAGTACTCAAGAGATGTAAAGTTGCCAAATGTTGTCTGTTTTGAATATGTTTGCTATTCCGCCTCCCTGTTTATTAGTTCTTGTGGCACTCATGAAGTCAAAATTTGGTGGAGCTGATTCAGTAAGGGTAGTGAAACTGTTCGCTTGTTCCAGCCAGGTTTCAGTAAGAAGCATAAAATCAAGTTTGTGTGTGTAAATAAGATCATTAATTAAAAATGACTTGTTAGAGAGTGATCTGATGTTCAGAAGAGCTAGTTTTACATTGAGCATGGGTGCCATATCCACTGAGGCATTCTGAGGTTGTTTCAGAACTGGCAGGAGATTAGACTGATTTACCCCACTGACAGGATGAACACGAATTCTTCTTTTTCTTGTGAGCACAGGAATAAAAAAGGGCCTGGGCATCCTGGGTCCCAGCTTGTTTTCAAAACTACCCTTAATGCAGGGACCCACGGCATATCAGATGGCATGACAATCATGGAGGTCATCCCCGCTGCCACTGTTTGTATGCTGCAGCTGTGATCCTGCTGCGGGTGGAGGGGGTGGTGGAGCCCTGCGGTTTTTGGAAGCTGTAGTGGATGCGTATGCAGTTGAAGGTTGTGGGCTGGTGAAGGCCTGTCCATTGTGATAGTCTGTGTGCACTGCTTGTTTAGAGTGTCTTGGGCTAGAAAAAGACAGTCTAGCAATCGGCAGCAGTCTCTGCATACTTGCAGGGAATTGCAGGCGGGGTGATGATGGAGATGGTAAAGACAAATCAGGGGTTTTTAGTCAAACAGTTGTGGTTCGATTCTCTGTGTATACATCGACACATTGTTGCTCCTTTGATGTATTCTCGGTTTCTTGCTCATTTGAGTCCTGAGTGACTCCAGTAGTGTCCTTGTCATCAACTCATAGTTCGAATTACGTGGGAGCCAATGGGAGCTGAGCTCCCATACCCTCAGGCTCCAATGAAAGAAGCAAATTTCATTTACTGTGGAGGCTTCTCGAATATGTCATATTACCATGATAAGCTTAAATATATCACCATATAAACATAAATAAAATTCGCTTCATTTGCACGATCACCATGCAGCCATCTTTGTATTGAATTACGACGTGATATTGATTCACCATCACACCACTATGCGCGCAAATCTGAAATTTGGGGCTTGCGAACGTGAAGTTCAGTCCGAAGAAGACTTCTCATCTACCTCCTATCTTATATCAATCTTCCTTCATTTTGTAATGCGTTTTTAGAAATACAAAAATAATACGTAGGTTGCCTAAACTTTCCGCCATGCCACCGAAAAAAAACAGCACTGGCTTGTGTCGTTTGGCTTCACAGCGAAAAAAATTAAAAAGGACAGTGCGTTTTGCTTTTTTTTTTTTTTTTTTTTTTTTTAAAGATAGAGACCCCCATAGGGTCAAATTTATAATTCGAACCCTGCATCAACTATATCCGATACAGAGATGTTGGCAGCCTTGGTTGGCGTCATGGACCTCTGCAGAACTCCAATATTATCAGCTCTGCTCATTTTCGAAGAGCCCGGGAGGTTCTGTGCTGATGTTTGGCTTTGAGTCATTCTAGCAGTGTCCTTCTTATCATGCTTTTGTACATAACAATCCTTCAGGCTCCACACTTCAGTGCAAGCAGTGTACGCAGCTGCCAGAGGCATATCCAGGGTCGCAACGGAGGAAGTGATTGGGCGTTTCTCTCTTCCAGATTGTGAGGGCTGTTGTTTTGTTTCAGAGTGTTTGTTGATGTACATGTCTGTTTCAGTTTGTACCCCAACAGAGTCTTTATCCACCATGATTGGTTCTGTCTGCACTGTTACAGAGCGCTTATCAGCAGGTGGACCCAAGGTCGGCAGAGAAAAGGTTGCATGGTAGAGAGAGAGGCGATAGCGGTCAGCCAAGACTTTGGCCCTGGTCCAGCTGAGTTCTGTGCTATGTGGCCTGAAGAATGCTCTGCAATTCCAAAAAAGATTGAAATTGTCTATAAAGTTCACCCCAAGGAAAAAACATGTCTTTGCTAGCCAGGTGTTTAGACTGAATAGTCGAGAGAATACAAAGCTTCCCTGTGCTGGAAGTGGGCCACTCAGAAAGGTTTGTACTCCAAGCTCATTTAGGGCAGAGAAAAGTTCTTTAAAATCTTCTTTGACACTGAGCTGTTCTCTAAAAATGTCATTTGCTCCAACATGCACAATGATGCGTTTAACAGTTTTATGCTTTGACACTATCTTTGAAATACTGTTTTTAGTGTCAGAGATGGATGCACTAGGTAGGCAGCATACGGTCATCCAATCTCCTTTTAAATTTCTTACAGTAGCATCACCTATAACAAGGGTTGTAGGATAAGCAGGTGTTGATGGCTGCTTTCCATGTTTGCCCACTCCTTTATTCTTGTGGATCAGTCTCTGTCTATCTTGAGTTGTCTCTCTGGAAACCACTGGTTCCAGATGTCTGAGGCACTCAAATCGATTCTGAAGGGGTATGGGCTGTTGGGTTTGCAGAGGACCAGAAAAGTTGTAGTTTTCTGTCCTAGCTGTGCATCTGGATTGCGAAGCAATTAGCAGGACTACATTACATTTCATGTACTTCGCTGGTACTTGACTAACTATCACAGTTTTCATGCCATTACCCTTCAACATGAGCACACAATAACTGTGTACCGAAAGACACTTACATGGACTACTTCTACGGAATATGTTTGCTAGCTAATCCAGCCATGAAACCTAGCCATGCCATTAACATAGCTAACCCAGTATATCAGTCGTACACATTACCTCGTAACTACATGAGATTTTTAGGTCGCATACAAAAACACATCTTGACTGGTTAATTCCTTATCTTCTATGCAGTCTGACACAAGGTAGTTAACTATTCATGTACTCATAACTTAACATAGTATAGTTGAATAGCTTAACTCACCAGGATATCTTCGAATGGAAAAACAACTCAAGATAAAAAAAATGAAAATGAAAATCAAGAAATAGGTTAAATCTAAGTTCTGTTTCAGTGTATAGTGTCGCGTAAAGTGTCGTGTAAAGTGTCGTGTAGGGGTGTGTTGTAGAGATCTAAAACTAAACGTCTTCTTATCTCTGTGACGACTTGGATGAAGCGTGTGAAAAAAAAAACAAGATAACGTTCTCATCGTGGGAGGTCCTTAGGGAGAATCAACCAATATCCCACTACCATTAAAAGTAGGGACTATCCACTATGGATGAATGAATGAAAAGAAAAAGTGTGTGAATAAAGCAAGAATCAGTGGGTGAGTGTAATAAAGCAACAATCAGTGTGTGAGTGTGGTGCAGTGACTTAAGGTTACACTCTCACTACATTTTCACAGACACTGTAGACTTTTTATCTACTGGGTTACAAAAGTGCCTAAATAACACAGACGGATTGCATTAACAGTAATTTTATTGAATGCCAAAAAATACATTTCAACCAAGGCCTCCACAGGCCATGTTGAACAACACAAATAAAAATGTATATGTACATATGAACGAGTAATCAATAATTTAATGTTTTCTGTACTTCTCATTGGAATTATGCCTGCACATTGCCAAGGCAATGCATTCTAGTATAACATGTCCTAATCATGTATAAGCAACATCTAAATGTTTTGTTCATATTTAGTTCGATGTCTAACAGTATTGGATGCAGTGGATATACAGACATTCTATAAATGATATTATGACCCTTTGGAACGTGGTGCTGCTTTCTGATTGGTTGCTAGGCATGCAGTAAAATCGTCACTATCAAACTTCACAATTAATGGCAATGTCGAGTTCAATTTCCATGAACTTAAAAAAAATAGTAAACAGAAAATAACAACTAAATCAACGTTTTGGAATAAGTATTGCATGTGTCGCGTTGCTCAATCCAAGCTGGCTAGTGACTGAGGGCTGCGTAGCGCTCTACTTAACGTTACAAATATTAGGCTACATTGTAGGCCACATTGTAGCGAAACTGAGTATAAGTTAACCCTCTAAGTTAATTGAGAATTATTTTAAATACATTCTACATAATTGAGTGGCATTAACCGGGTCATAACCGGGGTAACATCCTCCGAGGCGTGCATTATACAGTTTTAAGTCAACTTGGCGGAGCAAACTTCCCTCCGCTTCGCGTCAAGAAGTTCTTAGGCTCCGCCTCGTTGACTTAAAACTGTATAATGCATGCCTCGTCGGATGTTACCCCTTACATTTCACACATTGGTAGGTGATGTTTACATAACGTAGTTAATGTTTTCAATGGTTTACAAGAAAATCCTAATGTAATAATTATATAGATACAAATTATTAAAATAGTTAATGACTATTTACAACAATACCCAATTTCCAAAGATTACATATGATGCACTTTTTTTTTACAAAGAACACAAAGTACTTGTGCATGTAGGAAGAGCACCTTAGGGAGAAACTATAGCTATTACACCTACCCCTACACTATCTATAATCAAGTAAATAGTTCAGGCTGTTAGTCCCTACTCCCAGGTGTAACACGCACAACTGGCCGCTGACTACAGCTATTCACGCAACCTCATGTGAGCTGTACAGGACAGAGCAGCTGAGGGGATGGCTAACTGGAGCCGTACAGACAGATGCTCAACAAGGGTTTGACTCAACTCAATTAATTTGAGTTTGGTTGGGTTTTGCAAACAGATTTAAATGTTTGTAATTATTTAATAATTATTTTATTTCATCATTTTGTTATCATTTACTAATGTTTTTGTAATGAAAAACAACCTCTTTGTTTAATATTAACAGAACATTTCCTAATTATTTACAAATGACTGTAAATGTTTTGTTTACCATACGTTAATTACTTACTAAGTGTTACTAATGATTTATAAGCATCTGTTATTCTAAAGTGTTACCAAAAAATGCTTATGACAGGAAGGGATTCTGTTGCAGGTTGCTGTTCCTCCACTCCCTCCCCCCTCAGTTGTCATACTTCAGCTTACAGACTCGACTATACCCATTTTAGACATAGCCTGGCTATCGCGACTTGTCAATGCTCTGCGAGCATTGGTCTGGCCAAGCTGTGTTGTAAACCCATTTCTCAGAAGGCGAGCTTAAAGGAGAACTTCGGTGTAAAATGAAAATTGGCATGTTAAAACATCATACCGAGTTGGTATGTGTACTGAGGAGCAAAATTGATTTAGCCTGTTGCATTCAGAGTTTAACTATTTTTTTGCGTTTGTCCCAGAAGGCTAACAATAGAAGTGGTAGGTGCCCTCAGACAAAGCATGATGACTACGCTATTTTTAAACCATTAAAACAGCTCGAAGAAACTCCACACTCCATCGGTAGTATAACACAGGTCCTGCCATTAAAAACGAGGCACTGAGAACTTTGTAAGTGTACACAACATTTATTAATAAAATAGTTTTGACAGGCAGTACCTTGCTGTAGTTTCTCGTCGCCGCCATGATGAAAGTCGAAACAAGTCGATTGTACTACCTCTTCTCCTATTCTTCCTGCTGGTTCGTGTTCCTCAATCAACTTGTGCGGACTTTCATCATGGCGGCGATAAATATCCTCTCGGGTGTGGTAAGGCTGCAGGCACGGATCAGGAGCCTGAGTGCAGCAGGTAAGCACACCCGTGAGGATATCCACCAACAACCTCACAAACACAAGTGTTATATTGCTTTTATACAACAGTTTCATTGCCAACAGAGTTAGTTATAGATACAGTTTTTAAATTCGTTTTAGAGTTGTATTTACGTAATTGTATTTCAGTTCACTACAGCCTCAGCTCCACAAAATAGTTCGAGTTATAGTTTGGCATCTGTGGTCTATTTATATACCAAGTGTCTATTTATACACATTGATTTGGACATTCCCCTGTATTGTGCAGCCGCTGAGATATGGTTGTTGTTGTTCACAGTCTGAACTAGGCGTAATGCACAGCTGCTGTTCTGCAGTCTTGGGTGTCTTGTTAAAGTCTGCCATAGCTTATAAATTCAGTCGATTTAATTTTTTCGCTTTTCTCTCTCTCTTGTTTGTGAACTAAATGGAATGGAATGTTGGTCTAAAGTTTTAACAGTTACATTGTATCTTTAGTGATTCAGTGATTGTTAACTGTGAAATGTCACCCATATACTGTCGGATATCCTCACTCCTAGTGACACGTAGAATGCATCTCGTCCAATCAGAAATTGCTAAATAGTTCGACTGGACCTAACTGTTGTACAAAATAAATAACTAGCCTACAATCTGCTCTATGAATCTGTATTCAGGACAATGCAGGGATGAAGGAGCACCCTATGACCCACCCCCCCAACCCCCCCCCCCTGCCCCGCTGTAGAGGATGTAGCTTCTCTCTGGGCCCATGTGGTCAGCCACACACCGTGACTTGGGTGTGTAATCGAACTCTGGAGGCCTGCAGGGTCACCTAGCTGCCCCTGTGGCTTGCTGTCATTGGCTGAGAGAAGCATAATAAATACATCAAAATGTGACCCCCAAAATGTGAAACACACACACACACACACACACACACACACACACACACACACACACACACACACACACACACACACATAACTCTCTGTCTTACAGTACATACACACACACACACCACAATGCCAGACCAATTGACTGTTGTAGAGGTGTCAGCAGGGTGAACTCCCCCCTTGTCATGTCATACACAGACAACACAGAAAAACAACAGAGAGCAACACTGCAATCACAGTCACATTAGAGATGGAGCACGTGCCCCTGCAGGGAAGGGGGGGGGGGGGGGGTGGATTGGGCATTTGCTCCAGCATGCAGAGCAAGCAGTCACATGCAGGGAGAGCTCTCTCAATGTCAGTCTCTATGTCATCTTCTCTCTTTCTCTTTCTGTCTCCTTGTCACTTTCTTTTTTTCTATATCTGCCTTTGACTAAATGACTAACTCGTGGTCTATTCTGTGCCCAGTCAGAGGAGTGATGATGCAAAAGAGGAATGTTGATGCCAAAATGTGTGAGTGGGGGGTGGGATGGGGTGGGATGGTGTGGGGTGGGAGCTAGAACATTACACAGCTGAATTCCAACATCCATCATGGATTCCATTCCTGTCACACTGACAATCGAGTGAAAATAGTGTTTTAATAGTTCCCCATTTTGATGTGCTGGAATAAAAACATTGAAAAGTTGACCAGTATGTACAATGTTTGATTCTTAAGGGCCTGTTTACACGAGAACGCTTACGGGTAAAAACGACAAAATATTTTATCGGAAGTGCCTTTCGTTTGCACGGTGACGGCGTTTTCGGGGCCTAAAAACGCAAAAATTTGAAACCACCCTCCAGAGTGGAAAAGTTGAATACGCTCCGCCGTAGCGTTTCTGTCTAAATGGCCCAAGACGCAAAACTCTGGTCAGATCAGCTCACGCTGTGTACGTGTTTACGTCACATACATGAGGCAGTACAGGGAAACAAATGGATCCATGCGATTTCCATGCGTCTGACCTTCAAGCTGCTCTAGCAGCTCTAATAAACTTGCAAGAGGCATTCCAGCAAATGTACAGAATTTGTATATATACTATTACTGAACAGAGGAGGATCTGCAACCACCTCTGTCAAATTCTGGATGCACTGGTTCGTTGCAGGCGAGCCAGACTGCTATGGACGAGACCTGGGAGAATGTCTACCTAGCCACCTGGCATGCATACCCCCATCGAATTCCACACACTTTTGCATCATAGTTTGCACGCAGATTTCCTCCCGAAAACGCTCGTCTAAACGTGGAATAAAAAGTGAAGACGCGACGCCACTTTTGCGTCTTCTGTTCAGACCGTCATCGTGTAAACGTAGCCTAAATCCCCCACATACACATTATTATCAGCACAAGCTCTGTGTATTACATTACATTTACAAGACACTCTTATCCAGAGCGACTTACAGTTAGGTACAGGGACAGTCCCTGGAGCAGTTTGGGTACAGGGACAGTCCCTGGAGCAGTTTGGGGGTTAGGTGCTATGCTCAAGGGCACTACAGCCATTGGTGAGGGTGCAGGGGAGAGCTGGTCATTCACTCCCCCACCCACATTCTTCCTGCTGGTATGGGATTTGAACCTGCATCCCTCCAATCCCAAGACCAACTTAATAACCATTGGGCCACAGCTCCCCTTCAGTCTCGCTAACTAACTAAGAACCAACTGCCTAAACGTATTACAAACCGTCAACACACAGCACACATAAATAAGCCATTATCAGACAAAGGCATCTCACTGGGCATTGCAGTAGGGACTTTCATCAGTTTGTGTTTTGCACCAAATAAAAATATAAAAGTTTAAGCTGCAGTGTGCTCCAGCTCTTCCTTTATACAAGCACTGTCCTACTGTGAGGCACCTGCCAGCTTCTGGATGATGCGTAGAGTTCCCTCTTAAACTAGACACTTTCATCAACTTATGCTCTACACTACATGTTTTGGTCATGCTGGTGTTTGTGTATGGTCACATATGGGTTAAATGGCATCTCCGCTGCGAGAGTAGGGCCATCCCTCTCTATCTTTAAGAAGCTTGTGCAGACTCTTTTCCCATGGTACTTCCCTTCCCTTCCTCTTCATATCTGCAGCTTGTTTATATCCCATATTGTAAGTTGCTTTGGATAAAAGCGTCTGCTAAAATAAAGTGTTACCAGGCATTTTTGTTAGCCTATATAGGGATGGGAATGTACTAAAACTGGGCAGAACCAAGACACAGGCCTTTAGCCAGCTGATTACTACTAGTCGTACAGAATTATGTTCTCTAAGCAGTGCTCATTATGTTCTTCTGTGAGCAGAAGGATATTTTAGCATATGCTATCTTGCTGGCTGGAACTGCTGCAGTAACATCAAACATGTTACTTTTTCTCTGATCTTGTTTATTATGTACAATTGTATTGTACTTACACATGCTGGCACTTACATTTTAGGCTCTGTTATATTATTCGATTTTGTATTTTACATGAGGTCTGCTTTCCTTGAAGGTTATTTCCTTTCCTCAGTAATGCTGTCAAAACACAAGAGTGTGTCTGGCTGTGCGAGGGAGCTGCTTGCTCGCCACACTGGAAGCAGTAAAAATCCTCTCATGCTTTACAGTTTATCACCAAATCAGAGCCTCCTATCATGCTTACAGACTCTCTTTCTCTTTCTTTCTCTCTGTCCTTTTCTCTGCCTCTCCCTCTATTTATATTTATCTGCTATTGTCTGAACAATTGTCTTGCTCTCCAGAGCTCTTTTCTCAATTATTTGCTTCTATTTTTCCCCGGCTTGTTCAGAAGTGCTGCATTAGTCGATAAGGGGGCCGCTCTTTCAATACAAATCCATTTTACGGCAAAACTGTATATAATAAGGATCATATCTCCGCAAACACACAGTAATGCAAAAGCAAAAGCCAATGTATCAGATGATGGATCATGTTGGGCAAATTACTTGTCTAATAAATAAATGATTGTAATGGCTTTTGTTTATTGAAGCATTACTTGATACGGTTATTTTAGTGGAATCGCTTACCCTGTTTGTTAAGGTCCATCTCTTCTTTTCCTCATTGTAAATTATCCCTCTTATCTTACTTCTATTCATGTGACCAATGTAAATGTTTTTCTGGTGTATGACTTCTTTTTATTGATGTCGTCTTTTGTGTTTAGGTATATGTATGTATGCTTGTGTACATGTGTGTATCTATATGTATGTGCGTATGTGTGTATATATGCATATGAACATGTGTGTATTTGTAGCATGTATGTGTATATGTATATGTACATACATGTTTATTTGTTTACTTTTTATTGTGTTTTTTCCCTCTCCTGTAATATTCAATATTTACTGCATTGTCTTTTGTATGAGAGCTTTTTTGGGTAGAATTTGGACAGACTGGGGTGGTTGGTGGTGATGAAGAGCTTTGGTGTGTATGAGAGAGTGTATGTCTGGTGTTATGCTTGTTTTTTGGGGACCCCCTCGAAAACGAGATGCCTCATCTCAAGGGGTTATCCTCCAATAAAATAATTTGAATTTGAATTTGAATTAGTGCCCCTTTTCACTCTGTGCATTTTATACATTGAGCTTCGTGCACAAACCCTTCTATTTCCCTCCAATTCAAGTGGCGCTGTACAATGTGTGTGTGTGTTTGTGCCCTGCATCTGCATGGAGACGGAAAAACAAATAGCTTCATCGTCCCCATGGCGACATGATGACCTTGAGTGCAACCATGCATGCAT
>CM050218.1:31097500-31142500 GCA_027475355.1 Coilia nasus | reverse complement strand
GTTGTCATTAAGTGTCATTTGCAATGTCCGCATCCCAAAAATTATCAACTTAACATTAGAAAAACCAAATGACACTTTATGACAACAGTCATAAACATTAATGAAGTGTCATTAATGTCTATAACATGTATCATATCATGTTTGTAACATTTTCATGTCACTTTTATGTAGACACCTTCAAATAAAGTGTTACCCTTTGTTTTTAATCACCAGTGCCAACTGTACATTTCAAGAATATTTCTGTAGGAGCATTAATCCTTAACAGCACTTGACAGGCTTGAGCACCAAAAGCACATTATGTGCAGCAAGAGGAGTGATATAGGTGGTTATATGCATTGCATTGTTATATTGTTATATTGTTATATTGTTATGTCCATTTGTTCACCTTTTAAAAGTAGGTGAATTCCAGACTGTTAAATGGTCAATAAGACAGACTCAGTAATGACAGAAGCAGCATCCCACATACCAGTCAATAGGCCTCACTCACATATTCAAATAGAAACACGCTCAAGAGGCAATCATAACATATCTTAAAAATGGGATGTTGTCTGCTTATCTAAAAAGGAGAAGTAAGCACCACTGAGAAAATCTAGGAAAGTAGAAAACTCTACTTTATTGTAAACAAACAGGTAATATTACTCAGGCAGGAAAACAAAACCTTATTTCTCTCTCTGTCTCTTTCCTCATTGCTTTCCCCCAGGATAGAGGTGATTTCTCTCTCTGGCAAGATCTGCAGACTTAAGCTTGCACTCAGTGTTGCGGGAGTGTAGCATGAGCGTTCTCCAGGTTTTTTTTTTACCTGAGGCTTCGCACAGCACACAGGGGAAAACAACAACCCAAATCACACCTGACGGTTTCCCAGCTCTGGGACGCTGCAGAAACGCCTCACTTTTATTTGCTCATACATCTTTTATTCGTGTATTTGTGTGTGTGTGTGTGTGTGTGTGTGTGTGTGTGTGTGTGTGTTCGTGTGTGTGCGTGCTTGCATGTGTGTTTGTGTGCCTGCGTGTGTGCACCTACATGTGTTCTTGCACGTGTGTGTGTGTGTGTGTGTGTGTGTGTGTGTGTGTGTGTGTGTGTGTGTGTGTGTGTGTGTGTGTGTGTGTGTGTGTGCCTGTGTACGTGCATCCGTGTAGGCTTACATGTATGCGTGTATGTGTATGTGTTTAGATGTGGACACCTAACCTTTTTTCCTACCTTTTAGATAGGCAGTGCAGATCAGATCCTACGGGGCTGTAGTTGAATTACAACCAGAAACTACTGAGTCCACTTTTGAGCCTTCATCATGAGGGTTTGCGGCGAGTTTATCCACAAGACCCTGAGACTAACCTTTGCCTTCAGTCGTATTTTCTGACTCTGCTTTGTTCGACTGAAGTAAGAGTAACAACTTGCCTGCACCAACTGCCCCCAGTACACGAGTCTGGAAATGTCTAAAGGTCTATTGTGTCACTGCCTATCTTCACAGAGCAGTGTTTGGCCTCTTAGGTGTCGATGTGTGTGCAATTCTGTGTGTGCGTGTCTATCTGTCGTCTCTGTCTCTGTCTTTGTCTCTCTCTCTCTCTCTCTCTCTGTCTCTCTCTCTCTTCCTCTCTCTATTTCTTTCCCTCCTTCTGTGTATGTGTGTGTGTGTTTGTTTGTGTGTGTTGTGTTGTGTGTATGTGTGTGTATTGTGTGTGTGTGTGTGCATGTGTGTGTGTGTGTTGGTGGAGGGTTAGCCAAGTGAAAGCTGAGGCACACCATGCACATTGGCTGTTCACCACTTCTGCCCTTCTTTCCGCACAGAAACTGTTGGTACTGATTCACTTTAAAATATGCTGTCTTATCTTGTCCTTTTGATTGTTAATTTATCAAAGTCATTAAACGACTTTTAAATGAATTAATTTTACATGTGGCGATGGGATGGTGACAGTGGCACAAAATTCGGATAGGCACAGCCATGTGTCAAAATATTTCAATTAGCTCTTAAATTATGCATTTGTTTTCAGCCTCTTTTTGTAGGTGCGCTGGGGAGGTAGTGTCGCATCAAGCGGTTTAATTGCCCCCTGTGCCTGCTTTTAAGTGTTTTGTGAGGGCTCTGTCAAAAATTGAAGCGCAGAGGATAATTAAACATAAATCAAAATGATCACGTTTCGCTGGAGAAAGATATTAGATCCGCTTCCGTTCCCTCTTCTGAGTTTAATGGACTCTGCAGGATGTTTGTCGCAATTGTCAGGAGCTCATTACACTCTACACAAACAGCCGAAAGAGCCGACTTGTTGTCACTCAGACACTCAGGAATGCACCGTATGAGGCCGAGTCAGTGATACGTGTAATCAGAGCGTGGCTTTTGCTGGCGTCACATTAAAGGGGTAAAATTAACCATAAAATGAGTGTTTGTGATTTGCTGTCTGATTTGCTGCCAAAACTATTCATCGTTCACAGTCACACTATCAAAAATACAGAAGATAAAATGGCACTGGAGTGTATATTAATGGTTTTATGCTGTAGGTAGTCATCAGCAAACTCCGTTTCGAGTCTCTCACAACACTGGGGCTGACAGGTGTCTTTAGTGAGGGTCCCCTAATGTGACATGTTTTTGACAAGTGCTGCAGAACTTGGTCTTGATCATGAAGCCCACCACGTCACTCCTCTCTGTCTCCGCCTGTGTCACCATGTCATTCCTCTCTGCCTGTGCATGTCACCACGTCATTCCTCTCTGTCACCTATCTTCTATCTCCTCCCTGCCCCTCTATCTTCAACCACTCCTACGCCCACTCCAACAACATAGGCTAAAACAACGCGTATGTGTGAATGTATAGGTGCGTGAGTGTGTGTATGTAAGACAGACAGTGATATAAGAGTGCGAGGGACTGGAAGAAGGAAGAAGAAAGACACATAGAAAAGAAATAGAGAGGTCTGAGGGGGGCAGAGTAAGAGACTGGTGATAGAAAAAAGGAGAGAAGTTAGAAAGAGATAAAGAAAGACAGGAAAAGCTGATGAGGTAGGGAGAAGAGAGAGCGTCGTGAAGAGAGAGAGAGAGAGAGAGAGAGAGAGAGAGAGAGAGAGAGAGAGAGAGAGAGAGAGAGAGAGAGAGAGAGAGAGAGAGAGAGAGAGAGAGAGAGAGAGAGAGAAATAAAAGAGATATGAGGGGTGGAGAATGCCAGAGAAAAACACAGGCGAGGGAGTAAGAAAGAGCTTGAGAGAGAGAGACTGCAGGTGTGTGTAAGAGTGGCAGAGAGAGAAAGAGAAAGAGAGAGAGACTGCAGGTGTGTGAGAAAGTGGCAGAAAGAGAGACAGAGAGAGAGAAAGAGAGAAAGAGAGAGACGGCAGGTATGTGAGAGAGTAGCAGAGAGAGACAGAGAGAGACAGAGAGAGAGAGAGATAGACATATAGAGAGAGATACAGAGAGAAAGAGTGCTGGTGTGTGAAAGAGTGGCAGAGGAAGTGAGTTATTGTTCTAGGAGTGAGTGAGAAGACTAAGAACACTGCATGAGTGAGAGACATGGTGAGTTGCTGCTGGGAGGAGAGCGAGTGAGTGAGCGAGCGAGCGAGCGAGTGAGCGATGGGAAGCCTTGAGAGCAGCAGGCACACACACAGCCCCATCCAGCATCACGTCGGCCCCTCCTGACGCCTCACCTGCCCCGGGTGCAGGCCTCTAAATGATGCATGGTCCCTCTCACCCCGCAGATGTACCTCCACAGGGTGACACCTGGCCCCGCTGTCAATTAGGATTATTAATCTGACGCCCGTGCTCCCCCGGCAGCCTGCGCCTCTAATCTGGCTTACAGACGGCGGCTCCATCAAATTACGCCCAGGCGGAGGAAACGAGCGCGGCCAAAACAACAACCAACGCCTCCCGGACTTGGTGCTCACTCCTCCTCCCTCCCTCCTCCTGCTCCAGTGGCACCCAGACCAGACGTGAGATGGAAGGACAGAGAGAACGAGAGAGAGAAAAAGAGAGAGAGAGAGAGATAGAGAGAGCAAACTGACAAGGGGGAAAATGTGGTGGAAATAGTTTAATTAATGACCAGAGACCATGTGTCTGTAGTGTTTGGCTTGCTTTGAAGCATGAATGCCGCATGTTTTGCCAGACCGCCCCTGTGCCACTTCCGCCCACACACATCCAGCTCTCAGTCAAGTTTGGAGCGGCATGTTGTTTAGAACTACAGCCATAATTATTTTGCCATCTTTTAAAAAACTCAACCACTGAATAGGCCCTAAGTAATACAAATATTTATTAAAATGCTGAGCTGCAAAAATAACTGTGCCAAGTCTGTGTTGTTGTGGCGCTGCCTTGCTTCCATCTCAGGGAAGGGTGTGAGAGTAAATGACTTTAATGAAGTTTTTTTATGAATCTATCTCTCCCGCAATGTCTGACACAGCACGATGAATTTGGGGTGAGAAAAGCAGACGTTGCCACTTTCCTCAGAGCGATGAAGGACAGTTAAGAGAGAGAGAGAAGAGTGCTGGGTTGACTCTTCCATGGTGTTCTTGCAATTAGAGCAGCATGTAGTCAGACGCCTCTCCCTCCCTCTCTGTCTGTGGTTCAGCACACCTGTAACGGCGGAAACCATTCACTTCCTGTCTGGCCCACTCCACATGAAAATCAGAAATGCACTCAATAACAGCAATCATACCAGACATTTCACCATCAAAAACATTTAGCACTTAAAGAATCAAGATTTGAGTCACCTCCATCTGTGAAATTGTGCCGCCTATCAGAAGTGCATTTGGAAGCTGTAAACAAACAGCATGGGAGCAGCCGTGGTCGATCACACAGCAACCTGGTCGAGTTTACATGCGGTCATGCTGTGTTCCGCTAGATTAGCTCGGATCAATAATAATTAATCCCAATCGATGGCATGCAAACACACCGCCCTGCGGGGGTGTAGACAAAAGGTAATGATTTTAATGACATGAGCTGTTTTCAAAGCTGTCTGCAGGAGATCCATATTCATACTGTGTGTCTGTGTGTCAATTCAAAGCATTTAAAACATTGTAGCATCATTTCTGGATTGTGGATGGGCAGTCAACACATGTTCTAATTGCAGCAGGGGGAGTAATTGGGCATGTTTCCATAACAACATGGCAATTAATCATATTTACATTTTCACCAAGTATATGTTAAAATATTACACCCTTTGAAAATGAATGTCAGTAATGGTTGTGCAGCTAAAAACATTTGACAGCACAGTTGCACACCATATGTTTACAACGACTAAGCTTCAAATAGTGTGCAGATCTTTAAATCTCTGCTTCCAATCCACGTTTGGTACAATAATTTAAATGCCCTCCTTGTGTAGGGACTGGTAGTTTACTTTTTGATTGCATGTTAGTTTCTCTGGGTGAGGGTGGCCATTTTATGACCATAAAAATTTCCTCCCTCGTGAAGATGTTTGGACCAGAGCAGCACTGATTGACTCCACTGAGGCATCGTCTCACTAATAAAACAGGAAGTGAGGAATATACCTATTAAGGCAGTTCAGGGTAGAGAGAATGCAGACACTGTTGCTCTTTATTATGCTGTTACACACCAAACCTGGTAGGGCAATATGATAGTATTATCTTAATATCCCTCTGGAGGCTGAAAAATATGTCATATTTTGCACATTTCTATCAATATTTGTAAAAATGCTGTGTCGGAACCAGAACGTCTAAAAATGTCATCGGGTTTAACAACCCCTCCTGGGTAATATATTTCCACTTTATCTACACCACTAAAAAAAAAAAAAAAAAGAAAAAAAAAAAAAATATATATAAATAAATAAATTGCAGCTAAGAATGCTTACTCAGTCCCAGGTTGGCACTGTGAAGGCAACAGCCTTCTGGAAGGGCGGTGTTGACAAGCACCAGGGTTGCGAAAGCACTGCGACAACAGTGACAGCATGTTAATGTAGGCGCATCCCAGCCGCTTGTCAGGCCTGATTGGGACTGACACCAGCATCTGTCGGCTGAGCCTCGGTGGGGTGGGCTGGGGTGGGTAGGTGGGTGGGCCAGCTCAGAGGGGGTGTCACTTGCTCCGCTCTTCACTGCCATCCGCCATCCGTCGTCAACAAAAGGGGGGTAGCTCATATTCGCACATCGGATGAGCGCTTCCCTTTATCGATTCCCTCAGCAGGCGAGAGCTGAAATTGTGTTTATGCGTCCAAATCGTCATTTAAATTTCATTTCCTCAGCTAGCCAGAAGCCTCTGACAGCTCTTACTTTTTACTTACATGGTAGCGCCTCTCAGTCCACAGCTCAGTTTTAGAGGTACGTCAGCCGGTGAGCGCTGCAGCAACAATACTGAGAACAGATGTTTCAGTCTTGGTAACACTTTCTATGAAGCTTGTATTCACAAGAATCATAAAGGGTTATAATGCCTTCAAAAGACTATAGTGGTTGAAATAAGTATTTATAACTATTTATGCATACTCATAACTGCACCCATAGGCAGGTAGGTCTTTATCTAATATTTAACTAAGAATGCACTGTAACGCATGCAGTTGGATAAGGGCTTATGATATGGTTTTATTAGGTAGCTATGAGTACATACTTGAATGAATGTGTTTATAAAGTCTTATGAATGAAAATCTTTAAAGAAAGTGCTACTGTCTTTTTTATTACAATAGTCATTGGTTTTCCAAACAGAGACAAAGTTGTGAAATGCATGTCATTCAGTTGTAAATCATGCTCATTAGTTGTGCTAATTAATTATTGACTAATCTCCAAAATACTGGAATTGATCGGACATGTCTGGGTTTTCAGAACAAAAAAGAACAGAAGAGAACAGATCTGAAATATGCGACCAACCACCCTCAGACTGTGTCTCAAGATACAGTATATGCTTGTGTTTAGCCCTGAAGAGGAGGAACATAATGCTTATGGATGTGCTATTGTGGGTGAAGCTATTTGCATAAACAAGCACAGGTGTTGGTACAGTTAGCTGTACTGTCTAGCAGAGGCATAAGGCAGGGTTCTTTAACGTGGGTGGAAACTGTACCAAAAGACACATTGTCCAGACACTGCTAATAAAAACAGAACAGTATGGCGCTTACAGTATAAGCAGGGTTGCTACTAAACATTTTTTTTTCAACTTTCATTCACCTTACGGTGCCCCTTTTTGTAAGTCAAACAGATATCTATTATTTCACACATGGCAATAATGACTCAAATATATGTTAACTTTGCTACTTTACTTGACCTTTTCTCGATTAGTTTGTTTGTCCTCCCAGTCTATGTGTTCATCAATTATGCAGTGGATCAGTGGTATAAGTACTGTACTTTGTGTGTGTGTTTGTCTGTGTGTTTGTCTGTGTGTGTGTGTGAGAGAGAGAGAGTCTCCACAATAGTGGTGCATCCTGTCTGGACTCAAGTAAGAGCTTCATTTATGTCTCCACAAGAAGAGAAATAAAAACATAGGAAAAAGTAAAAAGATGGAGCAGAGAGAAATAGCAAATAAGAGTGAAAGAATTCACATAAAAGAAATGCGTCAGCCTTATTTAAGGAACCCAGTTAAAAACCATGGATGGACATATTCATTGAAAAACTATGACTCACTTGCACTTCTTTGGGTAAAAATGGACAGATCTCCTAAGATGGTCCAAAGAAACCCAACTGCCGTTGTTAGGACCCTGTGGGCCTTTAGTGTTTTTTGGGACTGTTTTCTGTGGTGCTGTGCTTTCCCCTCCTTTATATTGCAGACAACCCTGTGCAGCTGAACTTGCTGAACTTGCAAGTTCCCTTGGCCACGATTGACCCTAATTATCTGTAGCATTCTATTGGTCCCGATCAGAGTTCTCATCCTGGCCATGATGTCATTCGGGAGAGCGGCCATTTCGAGAGAGCTATCTGTTTGAAGAGCTGTCTGCCGAGAGTTGTCTTAGTGTTTATTGGGGAAGCAGTTTGTCTTTGCCGCCTCTGCCACGCTACCTGCGCTACCGCCCAGGCAAGCCTTCCTATAGTCCCTGCCACCACTGTCGCTTTTTGTGTCTTTAAGCGCGAGAGTCAGGGCTGCTGAGGCCTAGTTTTGAGGCCCGTCATTTTTGTCAAGCCACATTATTTTTGCAGCCTTAGTCGCTTTTCTAATTTTTTTGTGTATAAATAAATACTTAATATTTTCATAATATGTAGTCTGTCTGTTTTCCTCAAACCTTAAAGGCCTAGACAGGACTTAACACTAAAAAAAGCACTGAAGCAAAAAAAAAAGCACTGAAATTTTTGTCGCAAATTGCAGAGGAAAATATCACTTTTTAGAATTGTGAATAAGATCTTACATATAGATGAATTTTGTCTTTTCTCCTGCTGGGTTCAAGGAAACATAATTCAGAGTTCAACAAGACATTTGTTTCATACTAATTAAATGAAACTCAGATGAAACAGTGTCCAATCAAAGTTATTTTTTCTCCTAAGGGAGTTTTAGGAGAAACCAATCAAAAGTCACAAGATCTTACTTATCTCAGATAGACCATGTGTAGCGAAGGGGAGCCAGGCTCGTTGGGATGGCAGTCCGAGCACACCCACAACTCTAGTGATGGTCACTCCATCACACCATGGTAAAGCTGCTGTAAGAAAGAATAGATCCAGAGAACTGCTCAGGGGTTCATTTCCCAAAAGCATATGTGACCAGCAAGCCACTATACCCGACTACGCCACTTGGGGCGCTACCCCAAGACAAAGAGTTGAAGTTGTGCTTAACAGGTTCGTTTTGCAACACTCATAGAAACAGGGACCGACCAAAGAAGTCTGAATATAAAGTTTTTATTTTCTCTTTCCTTTTGTTCACAAGTAATAAATATGGAGGCAACACACAAGAATAAATAAACAATTAGCTGGACCGAATAAAAGAAGAGCTTCCCCTCTGTCCCTCACTCTCCCCCCACACCCGTCAGCAAGTTTAAGACTATGGCTAGAAAAGAAGAGCACACTGCAAACGAAAGAGGACAAAGAATGTCAATCACAAAGACAATACTGTAACTTGCACGGCAAAAATGGAAATTATAAAACACACACATGAACTATAACTAACAAATACACACAAGAGAAAAAAAGGGAAAAAAAACCCAATCTACTACAGCCTCAAAACAATACCAAGGATCAGTGGAGGGAAGCTAGAGGGAGAGAAGGAAAATTCAAAAATAGGTGGGTTGCTTGCACAATTAAACAAAAGACAATACACGTGGAATTACACGAACTGACATGGACAATCAAGCCGAGCAAACCAAGCGCAGCCCCCAGCGCATGCAGAGATCAACCTTCACCACCAATCACATTAATGCAAAAGCACCAAAATAATAATAATTAAAAAAAGGGAACAAGGGAAAAAGACGACAATAGCAACAAAAAAAACAGCAGACAAACGAACCACAGCCCCGCGGTAAGCCTCTCACGCCAGAACGGGAACTTGCAGCACAAACAGGACGAGACACAGGACGAGACACAGGACAACAATCACTAGCCTCCGGCAAAACAGCAATGGAGCTTGGAGTTAGGCCACTGAAAAGCAATGCACGATGTTAATCATCTCCCTTTTTAAAGGCCTGATCATAATAAACATGGCATTCGGACTTACCTTCTAGAAGCTGGTCAAACCTCTTAGAATTAGTTATTGGATGCACACATCTCCAAATTCCTGTTAACACATGCACACGTTAGACTTTCCAGCAGTGTCGTAGCCAACAAGCGTAGGACAGGGACAGAGCTTACCAGCACTATGGAAAAGGCGATACATGCACGAGACGTCCACACTTACGACGATCGATGGAAAGCACACATTACCAAAGCCTACAAAGGGAAACAGGTGAGTTCACGTCATTTGATTCCCGAAGGGGGGACATAGCACGCCAGCAATCACTAGATGGAGACACGCACCTGTTGCAATCAGCATTTGCAGAGGGTAGCCTGCTGCATTAGCCAAGCAGCGGCACAATCCAACTATCCCTGAAAGGATGAGAAGGAAGTGTGATCACCTCTGCTACCAATGACATGAAACCGAAACGAATTGTAAGGGAATGGTACTTACTTTCCAAACCAGTTAGCAAGAAGAAAAGCACAGCCAACTGTCCGCAGCACCCCAACAGCACCACAAGAAAAACCTAGCTGGCACCATTGGTCCAGCACTTAAATAAGACCGGGGGAATCAATCACGTTTTTTCTTTCCCCCGCCCCTACCGGCGTTCCCCGGTTACAGTCTACCCCCAGCACTTTTGTATCGTCGCCCCGACGATACACCCAAGAGAGCAACGCCAGTAGGCCCTACCCCCATCTAAACACCACAACGGGTTAGTGGGTTGGGGCAGATGACAGCACCGACTGGGGAAGATGGTGGACATTTGTGTGCCTCCCCGCTGTCTCTCTAGTGGTACGGCGGGGAACGCTAAGATCAATCTCTGCCACAGAGTGAACTGCGTCAGAGGGGCCTACTACGGCGCATTGAGGCGGGTCATCCGAAGCCATTGGTGTAGCTGCTAAGGGACCCACCTCCTGTTGAACTAACAAAGGAGTGGAGTCTATTGTGGGCAATACCCTCGTAGGGGCTGCCAGAGCCCCCGGAGGGCACGCCATCCACCACCCTTCCGGGCCCTCATCAGTACCCCTGAGAGTGTGATCCAGTACGGCTGTGTTGGCTTCGGGCTGAGCCCCTGCCATAGACTGGGGTGGGGCTCGCTTCAGCAAGCTGCGGTGCACTTGCTTAACCTTGGACTGTTGGTCGCATGGGGCAATGGAATACACGCCCCCTCCAGGTCCTGGTGCCCTCACAACCAGATACCTGGTGGGGCTCCATGCATCCTGGATTTTATTCCTACCTCTGATGCCAGTATTGCGCAGATGCACCACCTCCCCCTCGGCAACGGCCTCGCCCCTAACGTCCCGATCATGCCGCTCCTTCCGGAGACGGGCTGCCATTTCGATTCGCTCCCTAGCGCCATCGAAAGCAGTCTGTAGACGGGCCTGATGCTCAACCAACCAATCGTTGACAGGCTCCGAGGCACTAGCTGGAACCCTACCAAGGAGGAAATCAACCGGCAAATTAGGTTCCTGTCCAAACATAAGCAAGTGGGGGGACTCCCCAGTGGTTTGATGTATGGTCGTATTGTAAGCAAACAGAATTTGGGGAAGGTGACGTGGCCAATCTGCCTTCTTTGACGGAGGTAGGGTGCACAAGAGGCCATGTAACGTCCGATTAAATCGCTCACATTGAGCGTTCCCTTGAGGATGGTATGGGGTGGTGTGGGTCTTGTGAACACCATAGAGCTGGCACAACTGGTTAACTAGGGCACTCTCAAAATTCCTTCCCTGATCAGAATGGATTCTAGCTGGAATGCCAAAACGATAGAACCATTCTCGGACCAGAATGTCTGCCACAGTGGTAGCTCTCTGGTCCCGTGTTGGTACCGCTTGGGTGAACTTAGAAAATACGTCCGTCATTACCAGCACGTGTTCCCTACCATCTCGAGCCCTCTCCAAGATGGTGAAGTCAATAGCTAATACTTGATTGGGCCGTGCAGCCAGAAGATGGCCCATCGGAGCCTTTCCTGCTAGGGTGGGCTTAGCCACAGTGCAGCGTTCGCATCGCTGGCACCATTCCTTAATATCGTGGTACATACCTGGCCAATAACACCGTGCTCGGACCAACTCTGTGGTCCTTTCCACCCCCTGGTGGCCATGTCCTTGATGTAACTGGGTGAGGACCTCCTCGCGGAGCTGCTTGGGAAGCAGCACCTGGAGGGTGTCCTCGCCACCATCGGGCCGATACACCCTACGATAAAGGGTAGCATCTTGTTCCACGATCCTGTCCCACTGCCGCACTAACTCCAGTACGGGCCTGGACAGCTGCCGCCTTTCAATGGCATTAGGGCGTCTCCCCCGTCTCCAGAACTGTACAAAAGTGCCAAAGTCCCCATCCTGTTCCTGGAGGGCACACAAATCATGAGAAGCAGGCACAGGCAGGACAGAAACAACAGACTGAAACACCCCCAAAGGTTTAACCACACCTACGGATTCCTGCAGCTGGCAAAGAGAGGTCCCGGCCCCACCGAGTCCCTGGACTGAGTCAACCAGGTCTGATGGCACAACTGGGGGGTGTTGCCGGGACAGCGCGTCGGCGTTCTTATTAACCCTCCCTGAACGATACCTGATGGAGTAATCAAACACCTCAAGTTGGGAGGCCCAGCGTTGCTCGGTGGCACCGAGCTTTGCAGTCCGTAGGTGGCTCAGGGGGTTGTTGTCAGTCCATACCACACACTTATGTCCCAACAGGTACTCCCTGAATTTGTCAGCCATAGCCCACTTCAGAGCCAGAAACTCCAATTTCATGGAGCTATAATTTGGCATCTTCCGCTCCGAGCGACTAAGGGCGCGGCTTGCATAGGCGATCGGTCTTACTTTGCCCCCCTGCTCCTGGGATAGTACAGCACCCAGCCCGCTATGGCTGGCATCTATCTCAAGGATAAAAGGAAGAGCAAAATCCGCATAGGCAAGAACAGGCGCCTCAATCAATCGAAGCTTAAGCTCCTCAAAACTCTGCTCGCATAACTCTGTCCAGGTATCCCCAAGAGGAACTTTCCGCCCTTTGCTGTGCCGTCCTCCCCCTACAAGTTGATGGAGAGGGGCCGCCACCCGTGAGAAACCCTTAACAAAACGCCTATAGTAGCTAGCAAAGCCCAGAAATGAGCGGAGCTCCGACACATTTTGGGGCCGCGCCCAGTTGGAAACTGCCTGGATTTTATCTGGGTCAGTAGCTACGCCATCTCTGGAAATCACATGCCCCAGATATTTTACCTTAGTTTGGAAGAAACAGCATTTCTCCATCTTCACTTTAAGGCCTTCCTGGTGTAGACGCGTCAACACGGCATCGAGCCTCTGCACATGCTGGTCAACGGAGGCAGAAAAGACAATAATGTCGTCAAGGTACAGTAGTAAAGTCTCAAAATGCTGTGCTCCAAACATGCGTTCCATCAAACGCTGAAACGTGCTTGGCGCGTTGCAAAGCCCAAAGGGCATGCGATTGAATTCAAACAACCCAAATGGGGTACAGAATGCAGTTTTAGGTTTGTCGTTTTCAGCCACCAGCACCTGATTATACCCGCTAGCGAGATCCATGGTAGAAAACCAACGGGCCCCGCAGAGAGCATCCAGCGATTCCTCGATCCGAGGAAGGGGGAATGAGTCACGACGTGTCTTACTATTAAGCTGTCGGTAGTCTACGCAAAGCCGTAGACTGCCGTCCTTCTTCCTGACTAACACGATTGGGGAGGCGTAAGGACTGCAACTCTCTCTGATCACACTGGTTTCTAATAACTGATTGATATGGGCTTTTACAGCCTCGTAATCAGAAGGAGGGATTCTCCGATGCCGTTGTCGCACTGGGGCATCATCGAGCAGTGGGATCTCGTGCTGGATGAGGCTGGTGCAGCCCAGGTCTCCAGCATGTGTGGAAAATACTGATTTGTGTTTCAGGAGTAGTGACCTCACCTTTGCCTGGTCAGCCTCAGGAAGAGCAGACAAATCCAACTCCTGAATTAGTGCCTCAATCTTATCCATCTGTTCCTGCTGAGAATTAATGACAGCAGTGACATTACCATATACAGATTCCCCAACCTCGCTAACCCCTGGTGGAAGGCTAACAATCTGCGTGGGGCTCACCTGACCTAGCAATGTCCGAGGGTACAACCGAATGCCCCGAGTGCCAACATTAAACACAGGAACATACACTGTACCCCGAACCACCTTGACTACCGCAGGGGTCAGTAACAAATCCACCTGTTGTGCATCCATGCCACGGCATGGCTCAAACATCACCGTAGGCGACTGGAGGGCGAGCTGCTGTGAACAAGTAGCAGCTACCCATCGAACAGTCCCCCCTGGAATGTGAATAGGGAGTTTACCTCTGACTTTAGCAAAACATGTCTTTATTGCCCTTGATTTGAGGCATCTGGCAAGCCTGAAACGCATGTTTCCAGGCCCCCACAGCCTGGGCATCACCGGGGAGATCGAAAAGAGAAGAGCCATGCTGTTGGAACAATTCCTCATAGCACTGCGCTATGACGTTCATTCCCAATATACCAGGAGTAGCTAGACTCACCTGGGATGCTGGGGTCTCTCTAACCACCAACACGCCCCGTTTAGGAATGACCTTACCAAAGACCTCCACGTCGAATTCTGCATAGCCAAGGTATGGAATTTCCAACCCATTTGCAGCCTTCAACTGCAACCAGTTACAGGCTTGAAGTTTTTCCTTAAAGTTTTTAAAAAAGAAGGATTCAGAGATGGTGGACACCATGGATCCAGTATCAAGCAAACAACGTACCTCAACTCCACCAACTGACACATTTACATGTGGGCAGGCCCCAATGACCTGTGACACCGAAGGTTCACCCCTTCCCCTCGAGCCAAATGTGCCCCCGTCTGAAATGTGGCTCTGCACTCCAGAGGGTTCTAGTTTCCCGACGGATGGGCGGAGCTTAACGGCCTAGATGGTGGAGGAGCATGAAACGTCTGGGGTGCGCGTTCATTATCACAGTGACTGGCATAATGCCCTGGCTGATTACATCGCCTACAAATCACGGAGTCATTACGACTCCTAGAGCGAGGCCGAGCGGCATTCTGCATCTGCGAAACCTGTTGGGAGAGTTGATTAAGCTGCTCCTGCTGACGCTTTAGCATTTCTTTGATCTCGGCCATCTCTGACGATGACCCCTTCTGGACCTCTATGGAGGTTGGAGGAGCAGGATGTGCCCTCGATGTAACTACAGCACAGAGAGAAGGCACTGAATAACTTCTTTGCCTCCCCTCACCAACTCTACCCTCTCGTTCCCACCTTAGGGCCTCGCTACGAACATCCAACAAAGTTGCCACAGAGTTGCTACGGACACTCTGCTTTAGGACTCTGCGGAGAGATGGATCCAACACATTCTCGATGAATTGGTCTCGCAACAAAATATCTGAATTAGGAACCCCATTAGGAGCACTAGCTACAACTTGATCCATCAAGCGAAACAGGGCGTGAGAGTACTCCTGCAAGGACTCGCCTTCCAGCTGACGGCGGGAAAAGAATGCCTCCTGCAGGGACACATAAGACTGGGAACAACCATATAAATCGTTCAGAATGGAAAGAATTTTCTCCGGGTCTTCTCGATCACTGGCAGGCCTGAATTTTATTTCGTTCTTGGCCTCTCCTTCCAAGTGATCATAGATGAAGTAAGCCTGGTCAATGGACTTCAAATGTCTAGCACGGACACTGGCACGTACCTCCTCAATCCACTCGGCCACCCCCATGCCACCCGGGCCACGGAACATTGGACATTTCCGCTCCCTAGGCACATACAGCAACCGGTCATAACAAGAAGTTGGCTGGGGGGCAGAGGAAGAGGAAGCGGAAGCAGACTGGTTATCCCCAGTACCTACTACACCTGCTGGCTGAGACAATGCAGCCTGTTCACGCCGCAAGCGGTCGTTGTCCATTCGCAGCTGTTCTACCATCTCCTTGAGTTCCTGTAATTCCGACGCCATGTTACTAAAGGTTTAGACCACTTACTTTTTTCAAGAACCCACTGCTGCGGCTTTCCAACCCAGTTGGTCCACTGCTGTTTTGCCTTTGAATAAGAAAATAACACACACACAAAATACAATATACCTTACGCAAGACAAACAAAACCACAAAAGGGACAATACCATCTAATAAGACACAGCAAGCAACCCAGCCCTTGACAAGCAACACGTAGCCGATATGCAAGACAAAAAGAAGAAAAGAAAAAAACTCAATTAATGCAAACAACCCAGTTACCAACCTTGTGAGGCCTCCAGTATTTATTTTTATTTTAGCAAAATCCTGCCGACTGTACGCCAAATTGTGACCAGCAAGCCACTATACCCGACTACGCCACTTGGGGCGCTACCCCAAGACAAAGAGTTGACGTTGTGCTTAACAGGTTCGTTTTGCAACACTCATAGAAACAGGGACCGACCAAAGAAGTCTGAATATAAAGTTTTTATTTTCTCTTTCCTTTTGTTCACAAGTAATAAATATGGAGGCAACACACAAGAATAAATAAACAATTAGCTGGACCGAATAAAAGAAGAGCTTCCCCTCTGTCCCTCACTCTCCCCCCACACCCGTCAGCAAGTTTAAGACTATGGCTAGAAAAGAAGAGCACACTGCAAACGAAAGAGGACAAAGAATGTCAATCACAAAGACAATACTGTAACTTGCACGGCAAAAATGGAAATTATAAAACACACACATGAACTATAACTAACAAATACACACAAGAGAAAAAAAGGGAAAAAAAACCCAATCTACTACAGCCTCAAAACAATACCAAGGATCAGTGGAGGGAAGCTAGAGGGAGAGAAGGAAAATTCAAAAATAGGTGGGTTGCTTGCACAATTAAACAAAAGACAATACACGTGGAATTACACGAACTGACATGGACAATCAAGCCGAGCAAACCAAGCGCAGCCCCCAGCGCATGCAGAGATCAACCTTCACCACCAATCACATTAATGCAAAAGCACCAAAATAATAATAATTAAAAAAAGGGAACAAGGGAAAAAGACGACAATAGCAACAAAAAAAACAGCAGACAAACGAACCACAGCCCCGCGGTAAGCCTCTCACGCCAGAACGGGAACTTGCAGCACAAACAGGACGAGACACAGGACGAGACACAGGACAACAATCACTAGCCTCCGGCAAAACAGCAATGGAGCTTGGAGTTAGGCCACTGAAAAGCAATGCACGATGTTAATCATCTCCCTTTTTAAAGGCCTGATCATAATAAACATGGCATTCGGACTTACCTTCTAGAAGCTGGTCAAACCTCTTAGAATTAGTTATTGGATGCACACATCTCCAAATTCCTGTTAACACATGCACACGTTAGACTTTCCAGCAGTGTCGTAGCCAACAAGCGTAGGACAGGGACAGAGCTTACCAGCACTATGGAAAAGGCGATACATGCACGAGACGTCCACACTTACGACGATCGATGGAAAGCACACATTACCAAAGCCTACAAAGGGAAACAGGTGAGTTCACGTCATTTGATTCCCGAAGGGGGGACATAGCACGCCAGCAATCACTAGATGGAGACACGCACCTGTTGCAATCAGCATTTGCAGAGGGTAGCCTGCTGCATTAGCCAAGCAGCGGCACAATCCAACTATCCCTGAAAGGATGAGAAGGAAGTGTGATCACCTCTGCTACCAATGACATGAAACCGAAACGAATTGTAAGGGAATGGTACTTACTTTCCAAACCAGTTAGCAAGAAGAAAAGCACAGCCAACTGTCCGCAGCACCCCAACAGCACCACAAGAAAAACCTAGCTGGCACCATTGGTCCAGCACTTAAATAAGACCGGGGGAATCAATCACGTTTTTTCTTTCCCCCGCCCCTACCGGCGTTCCCCGGTTACACATAGTTGCTAACTTTGTTAGCAACTTACTTGGTTCAAACTATGTAGGTGCGATGCAAGTGTTTCTCAAAATCTTCGTTCGTGTGAACCTACATAGTTTGCACCAACAGAGCCTAAACCAACATAGTGCCGACATAGTGCAACTGACATAGGCGTTTCCCAAAACACGAACATTCGCAACCAAGTTGGTAACTACTGTGGTTTCTAACTACACCTCTTGGTGCTTAATTTCACCTAACCAACTTTGCTTGAAGTTGCATTCAACATGGTGCACTGAATGTCTCGAAATCCTTGATCATTTGAAATATCTTAGTTGTTTGACGTTGTATCCCTGTAAGGACGTCACTTCCGGAACCAATGGCGGAACAGGAAGTGGAACACGAGAGAGTTCGCTGCTTTGTCTCCGGACGCCGTAACAGAACATAAAGAAACCATTTTACCTATATCTAAATGCCTGATACCACTTACCAGGACCTCAGCCGACAGGCCCCACCCTAATCTAACTATAAAGCTTTATCCGTTGACTTGTGGTTAAGGAGTAAGCCAACCAAAATTATGTAGTAACATGAGTGTCTCTCCTACTAGATATTATTTGGGTTCAACTATGGGGATAGCGTCGCACAGGTTTTGCCAACGGCCGATTTATATTCTGGCTACCATGGTCATAATATGAAAACTAGTCTAGAAAATGGTACAGTGGCCATGCTGCTGCCACAGGTGCTTTTACCTGCTCCCGTCCTAACCCGGCCGCTCAGAGGTGCTGGGCCGGCTGCGTCTGCAGACACATGGCCGATCGAGTTAAACATGAGACAGAAGTCACCCGCCGCTAGATAGTGGCAGTTCCACACGACATGACCAAACCTAGGTGACTAGACAGGGACCCAGGACAGGAATTTACCATCTGCCTGGGTATGAAACTAATCCTAGACAGGGATTACGGAAACGCCGTTACCCATATCTACTTTAAACAAGATAATACGTTCATCAGAGACTAAAGTGGATCAGAATAATAACAGTTTATTAGTCAGGTACAAGCTACTGAACCAAGTTGCAATATCCCGCTTACAGTCAAATCAATGAGTAATATGCAGTTACAAATGGACTATAGAATGACATAGCAAACACAAACAGTCAAAGTATGAACATCGCCTACCTCTACCCAAAAGCGTATACACACCAGTGTGTGAGTGTCATGGCTACACGACAACTCACCCACATAGTGTGGGAGCATCCTTGGTACAAGATAACTCCCAGAGGTTTCTGTATCTTTCCCTTAAATACCCAGTCTTGGTCCTTTGTTCAGAGCACACCAAGAGGTGTTATCTTGGGGGCTAGGGGGGCTGGAGACAGCCCACTGCCTCATGTTACCTGGAAACCTTGGAATGTGAGATCTTTATTATAATAACCAGAGTCTGATTCAGAACTGAGACCAGTATACCAATCACACTGAGACCATCAGAATGAAACCAAACATGACATGTAAATCTCCTAGCATTTCTATAATATCATATACTGCTAATTCCCATATCTCTTGTCCTGATGTCGACCTAGGTGCATCCCCCGCTCCATCTGTTGGCAGAGCCTAGATGAGGACACAGTGGGGTGCGGGGCACCTAATTAAAAGATAACACCAGTTAAGGATCTGCTATGGGTTCTCGTGGACTGAAACAATAGAACAAATGGCCTTTTGAAAGCCCTCTGGTTTGTCAACAGCCCAGAGCAACTCCTCTCTTTTTTGCTGATTGAGTGACCAGACTGCTTGGAGCCTTACATCCCTCATATTTTACTAAACGAGGTCAGAAATATGCAGTGTAGAATCTAAAAGCCCCTTATTGTAGCAAAACAATTGATCTAGGAGGACATTTGCAACTCGTTTGACACCGTAGCTTGAGGGACTCATGCTATGACGTACCTTCAGATACCTCCAAACTCCAAAAGCTGAGAACTTGTTTCTGTGGTGCTGAGGGTAGAGTGCAGGTCATACACACCTGCGCTTGATGATGGTACTCCGATTTGAGCCTTGTATGGTGAACAGTTGGGGTACAATATAAAATGATTAATTCTGTCAACTGCCACGCTTCCCATAGTTTCAGGTTGAACACGTGTCTCCCTATTTTAATCAGGTTAACGGTGATGGCTAATTTTGTAGGCCATTTATAGTATACAAAATCCTCATTGAAACTTGTTGTTGTTGATTGTCTCGGCTTCCGACAATAAATGAGGTTCTCCGAACACATCTGGAAACATTGCAGTTCAAACTATGTTGGTTCAAACCAACTTGGTTCAGACAATGAAGGTACAGTACAACAGTGTTTGGGAAACAGTTGCACTTTGGATGTTGGTTAGTTCAACGGTGCATTGTACCTTGTTGGTTTAAAGCTAAGTTGGTAAGTTGTTTGGGAAACGCACCCCTGATTGTGAAGAGCATTTAAACGTCCTGGGATGAGATCTTAAGGCAGAAAGGTATCTGGCAGGTAGATGATGATGCAGCTCCCCTTCTCTTCAAGCTCCAAAAGAAGTCCAGTTGCATACAACTCAGCTCTTTGCTCTAAAAGCTGGATGAATGAAAATCTTCACAGACACATTTACTTATGATTCCATTTTATGCTATTTTATGCTTTCTATCTGCAACATTTTACAGGAATAGATCTTGATCTGTACTGAACATCTGATCTGAACATTTTTTTCACAGCTTTAGCAACTATTTACAAAGAACATTTACAGATAGTATAATAACAAGCTTTGGAAATAGCCTACAAGACATCATTACAAATTAAACTAATGGTTACCAATCATTTCAGCAATAGTTTTACTGCGCTAGTTTATTTATACATTTATTCAGATTTGATATTACCACAACTACAGTAGTGCAAGGTAAACTCTTAGAATTATTATCATTCAAACAGTGTGAGTGTGTGTGTGTGTGTGTGTGTGTGTGTGTGTGTGTGTGTGTGTGTGTGTGTGTGTGTGTGTGTGTGTGTGTGCGTCTTGATGATCAGTGTGATTGATAACAAAAAGAACTCCCAAATGACTGCACAAAATATGCCATCTTATGTCACTATTTATTTTAACTTGTAAGACTTTACGTATTGCACTCTTTGTCATTCACTCTGCAGCCCAGTCAAATTTGACCACAGACATGAAACATGTAGCACTGTTAAATTATTTAACACATAAACCTCTCTCCCTACCCTCTCATTAGCCTCATTTGTCTGTACTAGTAAGTTTCAGAACAATATTTTAAGAGGGAGCCGACATGATGGATGTGGCTATGAATGATTATTTTATTGCTGCAGTTTGGTATGCACTCATATAATGACATCTGACGCATTGGTTATCAGTAGCCATACTGAATCAGTATTGACAATCAGTAGCATTACTGCATCTTTATTGCTTATCAGCAGCAATACCCTTTATTACATTTAATTACTTTTATTTAATTAGTATAAAACAAATCAGTATTGATTAACCATACTGCATCAGCATTCATTATCAGCAGTCATACTGCACCAAATACTTTACTATACTTCTGGTTCATGTTTTTATGTGGTAACATTAACATTTATCTAATCGGGCTGGTATGCCTACCGAGGATGTAGCAGTGATAAGTTGACATAAGCTAACGATAGTGTTGAAAGCATTTGCATTGTATAGCACTACATACAATACAACAATTTTGTCAACAACTATAACAACAACAAAAGTAAGTATGTTTATATCCATCTCAGTGCCTTTGTCTTTTGTGGTGTCCTTGGCACAATGCCGTGACAGAAGAGATGAAGACATTTCAAATGCTGGCATGCCAGTCACGCCCAAGTGTGTAAGCATTTGGGTGTGAGAATGGCAGGACAGCAATGTCAAGTATTACACTACAGTATATGTAAAATAACACACCGGATGTCAGCACAAACCAGCAGTAAAGGACAAGATCAGAAAAAAAAAACTCAAAAAACACCACACAGCAGGCGATAGGGTGTTAAAGCAGTCCCTGGCATAAGGACATATAGCTGCCAACTCGGCCATTTTCCCAAGTTCCTCCTGTCATTTACAAGGTCCAAACTATTAAGTTCCTCCTGTCATTTACAAGGTCCAAACTATTAAGGAACTTTTTTTAAAGTGAATATGGTTTTAGCCTCCCTCCCTGCCCCCACACAGCAGGTGATAGGAATTTTATGTAAAAGCAGTGTCTGTCAACAGGACATATAGCTGCCAACTCTGCCATTTCCCTAGGTGCCTCCTGTCAGAATGCCAGATTCAGCTACTCAGATGGTGGCAGGTATGGCAGGACAATGCAAAATGGCGACAGGTCGTATAGGTCGTTAGAGGTGGGCAACTTCAGATTCAGAGAGTTAAGTCTGCCAGTGTATTGGTACTGTCTCTTAAAGCAATTGAAGTCACTAATTACCTCATCTACTTGGTTAAATAGTTGGTCTGTTTAACCCTTTTGAAGATTGAATTATTTTTCCCTCTTCTTTTAGAATTCTACACAAACATTCTTTAGCTCCTACAGAACTATATTTTAAAATTCCCTCAGCGTGTTTGTTACCTCATAGTGGGAACTCTCAATTTTTTAAATGTTCTAATCACACACGTGTGACCCTATTCCTCAAAGGGAATTGGACCATTTGATGAATGGCTGGAGCAAAATCTGTTTCCTTACTAGAGCTAAGTTGCTCACCTCTTGTGACAGGACAGTTTAAAAATGAAGCAGCAAATATTGGGGCCAGTTACACATGGACCAACTGACATTTTTTAAATTTGGAATGTTAAGAAATAGAACTCTCAATATGCCCATAATGCCTATGACATGGCACGAATAATGTTTTGCAGTGGGAGTCTATTGAGCCTATTTAGTCTATTGAGTCTATTGAGCTCTATTTAGTCTGTCTGCATAGTTAGGAAGCCCACTTTTTCTGCAGCATTTTCTACAGGAATGCAATCTAGTTTACTCTCAGTAACATAAGTAGCATTTGGCTGTGAGGCGACATTGTGGATCATTCAGTGATGCCGCTATCAAATAAAGAATAAAACTAGATTCGATTCACAAACCTGTGAGTCTATGCCTAAATGCTTACTGCCCACAAACTCCCACAAACTTTCAAGACCGCAGTGGTGGTACCATTTCCAAGTTCTGTCAGCATTATTAAATGTAGGTAAGATTGGGTTTCAGATATATTTAAATGCACTGCAATTTTATCCATGTTCTGAGCACCATCTTGCACAATTGAATGTGGGCCAAGATTTCATACATGAGATGATCTCTAAATATCAACGAGTTGTTAAAAAAAAAAAAACCCTGTAAAAGTATAAAACACCCCAAGCAAGTAAAGTCTCTTTTGCATATATCATTTCAATGCTATTGTTTCAAGTATAACTATTATTTCAGCGGCATTGTTTCTGACATTTATAATTGCATACTGTGATTAAATAATTTGGGTGTGAAAGCATCAATTCAATCCTGGCACTGGTTTGGAACAGTTGTTCTAATAGCATGTGCTGTTGAAAGAGTGTAAAAGACAGTGTTGGTTTGGCTGCAGTACAGAAGGCACTGTTGGTTTGACTGCAGTGTAGAAGACAGTGTTGGTTTGGCTGCAGTACAGAAGACAGTGTTGGTTTGGCTGCAGTACAGAAGGCAGTGTTGGTTTGGCTGCAGTACAGAAGACAGTGTTGGTTTGGCTGCAGTACAGAAGGCACTGTTGGTTTGACTGCAGTGTAGAAGACAGTGTTGGTTTGACTACTTTGACCTCACAAGATTTTGTCTATTGCTGCTTGATTTATGCACATGAAGTTGGAGAGCTTAACAGAAAACACTACTTGAACGTCTTCAGTCAAGTCTGACAAATGTTAACTATAAACACTTCTATTCAAGGAGTTGTGGATAAAAATGGCCAGTTGCCTTGTTGTGAAAAGCAATGGGAAAACATCATATGGGTATTGGAGGAATGAAAATATTTTCTCAGGGGAACAGCTTTGTATTGGACAAAGCACACAATATCCACAAAGCTCAAAATGTGTAAGACCAAAACTGAACTTTAAACTGATGAGACTGTCTAAATGCCAGTGTATAGCATTGCCACTTTTGTCTCGTGTGAATGCCAGTACTCTGAGTAAATCTAAGTGTCCAAATGCGTCTGCCGAATGTCATTTAGTGAAAAAACCTGTGTCTAAGTCTGACCCACTTGTGAAAGTACCTCACGTAACAAGACTGGAAATCTTCAGTACGCATCTCTGTGCTTTGATTATGATTTCACAAGGCATCTCAAAGGGAGCTGCAACAAAACGGCTCCTATCAGTGCTCCTCCCCCATGCCAGAACTCACTGTTGTCAGCGGATAGGGACCAGGTCCCTAGCGACTACCCAATCAGATAGGGATCAAGTCTTGACTTTCTGATCTGGCATCTGAAAACCTTTACATCGTAGTCAGCTTTAGAGGGCCTCCCAAGCAAAAATAAACAGCACGGATGAAGATATAGCGTTGTGAACCCTCAGAAGAAAAAAAAAAAAGAAAGACTCCACATCGTCCCTGTTCAGCACACGGTGTTAAGCACTTGTGAGTTGTGACATGTTGTATGGCTAGGGCCATATGGGAGCCATCCTGCATGTGCTACTTGTTTATATTAAAGACATTAATAACAGGATGCAAATGTACTCAGGTGTCTCGGATGGAATTACCAATGACAGAGTATGTGGCAGGCAGAGAGCAGGATGCAGTTCATCATGCTTTAAAGTGGCAGCCATTTTGCTGGTTGCCAAAGTCTGTATCTCATTTTGTGAACAGAAGTAGAGGAAGATGGGCTATGTTTAGAGAAGAGGGGGACCATGCCTCATAGGCTGGATTGATTGATGATCCAAATTAATTCCAGTCGGCTATGGTTTTTTATTGCAACTAACATATGTTGTCTTTTTTTGGTCAGTTTGTGGTGCCATGTTTTTTTCTTGTCCTTGTTGAGGGCGTGTTTCTAAATTAGTTTGCTTCATATGGAGTGCGCAAGCAGAACTAATCCATCTGCTCTTTGGCGTCATACTCGTATCCCACACTCTTTTTTGGGCCCAATGCTTATCCTCATGCATATGTGTGTGTGTGTGTGTGTGTGTGTGTGTGTGTGTGTGTGTGTGTGTGTGTGTATGTGTGTGTGTGTGTGTGTGTGTGTTAACACGTTTTTATTTGTGCATGTTTTACTACTGCATGTGTTTGTGTGTGTGTGTGTGTGTGTGTGTGTAGGTGGTACATTTTGTATTTATTATGTGTGAATATGTGTAGGTGTTGATATGTATTTGGGGGGAAAATCTAATCTATCCCCTATTTCAGCTGTGTAGTGCTCACATTAGGAGAGCTTCAGCTGTCAGTTAGGTCTCAGGTACAGAGATGCTGAGAAGCAGAGTCAGCTTTTACACATCAGATGAAAAAATAATCATGTCTGGAGAAAACCTGAAACCTATAAAATGTTGAATGTCAGCCGAAACAGCCTCAGATGAAAACACTTCATTTTCTGGCTGAAACTGTTTTGCCTGAGGCTGCTTCACCCGACATCCCATGTACTTCACCCCACCACAATCCATGGTGCAATTCTCCAAAGTTGACAATGGTTACTCGAAAACTGCCACTTTGTTAATATGATGTGGGAGACCTGACTAAGCAGTTCCTTCGGCTTGACAGAGTTTTGCCCCAGATTTGATTAATCTATATCTGATGCATGTCTGAGACTCTGTAATTGTTGGCCAAGGTTTACCTGAGACTTGATACTTTTTAATAACCTAATTAAAACTTTTAATCTGTCAAGGACCTAATATAAATGCTATGGTGTTTGGTTAATTTTATTTTATTAATACTATTCTAAGTTCTTTTTTCGGTTTACACTTACAAAATAGTTAATGTTAGAATGCAGCTGTCTTTTTAGTAGTTTTTATGTGTATGTGTGTGTGTGCATGCATGTATGTGTGTGTATGGACCTGTGTCAATTTTGGCCTTGCACAAGTACTACACACACATACACACACGTAACATAATGGATCCTATTTTCTATCCCCCGGTGCCGGAAGGTGTAACTGGGTACAGATGTGCTGATTTCTCCTTGCTGAGTCCTAACGAGACTGCAGGACATGTGCGCACACACACACACACACACACACACACACACACACACACACACACACACACACACACACACACACACACACACACACACAGCTATACTCTCTCATTCCCACTGTAAATGGGTACATACATGCTGAATTGTGTGTGTGTGTGTGTGTGTGTGTCTGTGTGATTTGTCTGAGTCCTAACGAGACTGCAGGAGCAGGCCCCACCCCACCTAATTAATGCAGGTGGACACGGAGGCTCCCGCAGGCACACCTGCCCACGGCACACCTGCACACGGCACACGTGCATCAGACACGATGAGGACAGGCAGCAGGCCCCCGGGGGAGGAGGGGGGGCGGTACACAAATCCAATTGGACAGCAGATGGGCAAACGGCGCCACACGGAGGTCGTCTAAATGCCCCCTGGGAAATTTAGCTAGGGAGGCGCACGGGCCAGGGTCTCCATTCCCGTAATTGTTTGTCTCACGCACTTCAAACAGTGAGTACAGTTCAGTGAGTTACGGCAGAGAGCGGAGAGGAAAATATCAAAGAGGGATGCAGGAGAAACAGGTTACCTTGTCACAGGGAACACTACCTGTTTTTTTGTGTAATATCAGACTTAACAACACTGTCAGTGCTCAGCTGAACAGAACTTAATTAAATGAATGAAAAAGCTTTCTTCAAGGACACATGCCAGAATTTTTTTTTTTTTTTTTTCATTTTTCATTTTAATACATGCATAGATCGCTTTCTTGTTGTTGAGCAGCATGCTTCCTGCGATTTTTCTCATTAACACTTTACTCTACAACAACAACTTAAATGAACTTTAATTCAATAATGGAATGATTTTCAAAAATGTACAGCATGTACAGTAAGTTACAGTTCTTTGAGTTAAAGAGCCATATGTGCTATGGGTTTGTGTGTGTGTGGTGTGTGTGTGTCTGTGTGTGGGGTGGGCCGGTGGCATGTGTGTGTGTGTGTGGGGCAGGGGGTGGGGGTGGGGGTACTGTGTCTGAAGAGTGTGCTTCTGCATCTTCAGACACACAGTGTGTCACATTTGACAGCACATCTTGATAAACTCACAGCTGAAGAAGCAACATCTGAATTACATTACATCTCTTTTGAAAGTCAATACACCTTTTCTCACTTTTATACTTTCTTTCTTGTGCGCATCTGTTTTGCATATACTGTATTCTCACATACATTCGGGCCATTTGTTAGAACTAGGAAGAAAACAACATACTGCATGACAATCTGGTTCAGCTGTCTGCAAGTATGACAGTAACCTTGGTATAGACAATACATTATTAAGCTATTGTTGGAACAAAAAAGAATTTATAATAACAAATTTTGTTGCAGTTATACAAACCCAATAAAAGAGGATATATGTCTGGAGATTAGAAAGAAAAGGGTTAAGGGAAGAAAAGCCCTGCTGTGGGAGAAATCTTAATCAGACCTGCGGCCCAAGGGGGAAGCCCATTTGCTTAAGGCTGGCAGGCTGTCAGGGTGAGCTACTTAAAAGAAATCAACTTTTGATGTGTTTACAATGAAATGTTTTTTTTGCTTTCAGAATCACAGTCACAGTTTGTACATCAGTTCCTCATAATGATGTTGGGTTTTGCCCAAACAGAGGGACTGGTGGCAGCGACAAACGTGAGAGTGCGAGAAGCTGTCACCCCATGTGGGAGGCAGAAATAGAAAGTGCTCCCCAATACACTCTCCACCTGCCACCTTCCCCCACCACACGGAGTCTCCGCCAACAATCTGTTCAGATCTGTTTGTACGTGTGGCATAACATCTGGAAGCGTTGACTCAACGCGCCAAAGACAGCAGGCAGATGTCTAATTCCCTTCGTATTTCCACCTATTTTCTCCTCACCTGTCATCTGCATAGATCTGGCACAGGGGTTCTCCATGTCGCTGTGCTGCTCCATGTAAGTGAATGACCCAGTGGAGAGTGTTGTGTTCATGAAGATGGCCACCGATTAAATCAGCTGTGCATTTAGCATTTAGGGGCCGTTCAGACGGCATCGCTTTTTTTTTCCTTTTTTGGCAGGCGCTCAACCTCAATTGTATTCCTATGGAACGATGCAGCTGACAAGCAGTCTGACTGTTTTGCCTCAGTGCTTTTTCTGCCCATGTGTCGCTCCAAAAACAGCAAGGCTTCTTAAAACCCTGAGGCACTCAAAGTTAAAATTTGTTCAACTTTTGGAACACGTTTTTTTTCCACAATGGGTCTGTTGCATAGCTACAGTGATTCACGGACAGCTGAGGTTTACATAACAACGGTAAAAAATGGAGGTCCGTATGTAACTTAGCAACAGTAAACAATCGCTGGGATTTTGGAGCGATGCCTGTCGCATGTTGGAGGCAGAAAAAGGACCGTAGTCTGAACGGCCCCTCTGACTCTAGTGTAGCATTAAAGCTCCCTGAGGTGGGGTGGACAGTGGCCTCCACTCAGTAATAATGAAGGGTATATGGAATGCCATGCAAAGCTATATTAAATAAATGTGCCCCTGAAAGAGTGGTTAGTTGGTTTGCAACTTCATAAATAAATAAATAAATAAAAATAAATACATACATACATACATACATACATACATACATACATACATACACATATAAATAAGTAAACAAAGCTATGGACAAATGATGAGAGTGCATCAGGTGTAAGTGTCTTTGTTATAAAGCAATGCTGACCAAGGCCTACAAGTTCACAAGTATACAATGTCAACTAGCTGCACAGAAAGCATCAAAAGTAAGACCTCATACTGCAGAAGTTATAAAGCCTCAGCCTTCACCCCAACAATAAAAGAAAAGCACCCTTACACTACTCTTTTTTATGAAAGGGTTTTTGAGGTGATGTGCCTGTAATATGAAAAGCTTTGAGAATATGTGCAAATTGTATATTGTGCAAATGTGCTTTTTTTTTTTTTGAGTTTCATAAAAGTTTTAATAAGATGACCAGAATTTGAAATGTTCAAATGTCAGACTTGATATGTTCATGGTTTTTATATTGAATGAGTCATTTAACCTCACACACTAGAACTATTTGCTTTAAAATATGTACTGCTGGCTAGCCTGAAAGCATTAAATAAGGCAAGTCTGAAGGATAATTGCCAGAAATTCTTCTTTTAGTGATTTAAATAGAGAGCGAAAACTATTATCGATATACATGAATGAGAAAGTAATTAAGCAACTATGTTGATTAATAACTGAATGAGTAATAATGACATTTATGACAGTGTTCAGTACAAATGTCAAACTTTTGAAGTGCCAAGAACAGATGAAGAAAACCAGCACAAACATCATAGCTGAGCATCATTTCTCACCGTGTGTTCCATTTACCTCTGACACTCTTGTATTAGTGGGCATGCAGTTGTGCAGATGAGGTTGGAAAGGCCTGATCAAAAACACACTAGCATTTTTACACTAGCAGTAGTTTGAAAGTTTGAAAGATTTGGCCAAATTGCACACATATTTTTTAATAACGTTCAAGTGTCCTAAGGCAGCAGAGGGTTAGAAATACATACTTAAAAACAGCAGAAGTGGGAAAAGAAAAGTGCATGGGGTGCATATTATAGTGCAAATTGCAGCAAAGTGCTAGTGCCTGTTTATTAAGAATATTGATTGCTACAGGGACAAATTAGTGTTTACGTCTGTTTGTTTAGAGCTTTGGTACTCTGAAACGGGTACCTGAAGGAAGGGTCTGGAATTCAGGGTGAAGTGGATGAGTGTCATGCCTGAGTATTGCATGCAGTCAATGCAGAAGCAATATAACACGAGTGGGAGTGAGGTTGGTAGCAGATATCACCACGGCTGTGGTTCAGCCGCAAGTAATATCCACTAACCAACCCCACGACCACAAGTGTTGTATTGCTTTTATACAACAGTTCCATTGACAACACAATTAGTTAATAGACAAAAATTTTAGACAAAAGTTGGTAACACTTTAGAATAACAGATGCTTATAAATCATTACTAACACTTAGTAAATAATTAACTTATAATAAACAAAACATTTACAGTCACAACACAACACAACATTACCTCTTACAAATGATGTTGCCCAATGTAGGCAACCCAATGTATATAAATGTTGAATAAAAGCTTAGATACATATGAACAAGTAAACAATAATTTAATGTTTTCTGTACTTCTCATTGGAATTATGCCTGCACATTGCCAAGGCAATGCATTCTAGTATCAAATGTCCTAATCATTTATAAACAACATCTACATGTTTTGTTCATATTTAGTTCAATGTCTAATACTGTTGGATGCTGTGGATACAGACATTGTATAAATGATAATTTCACACATTGGTAGGTGATATTTACATAACTTAGTTAATGTTTTCATGGTTTTCATTTCAATCACACTTAATGGTTTACAAGAAAATCCTAATGTAATAATTATATAGATACAAATGATTTCAAAATCATTTGGGGTTTATTGAGTAGCCTATTTACAAATAACATTTTCCAATGATTACATATGATGCACAATTCATTTGAGTTTGGTTGGGTTTTGCAAACAGATTTAAATGTTCGTAATTATTTATTAATTAGTTTATTTCATCATTTTGTTATCATTTACTAATGATTTTGTAATGAAAAACAACCTCTTTGTTTAATATTAACAGAGCATTTCCTAATAATTTACAAATGACTATAAATGTTTTGTTTATTATAAGTTAATTATTTACTTAGTGTTACTAATGATTTATAAGCATCTATTATTCTAAAGTGTTACCCAAAAGTTTTTTTTTTAATTGTATTTCAGTTCACTCCAGTCTCTGCTCCACAAAGTAGTTCCAGTTCGAGTTAACTGTGGCATCTGTGGTTGCTATGCAACAAGTGTCTATTTATACTCACTGATTTGGGCATTCCCCTTTATTGTGCCGCCGCTGAAATATAGTTGTTGTTGTTGTTGTTGTTCACAGTCCTAACTAGGCCTAATGCATGGCTGCTGTTGCGCAGTCTTGGGTGTCTTGTTAAAGTCTGCTATAGTTCATAAATTCACTTGATTTTGTTTTTTCACTTTTCTGTCTTGCTTGTTTATGAACCAGATGAAATGGTATGTTTGTGCAAAGTTTTAATGGTTCTTTGTAACTTTGGCGGAGTGATTGCTAGCCGTGAAGAGTCACCCATGGAATGCCTCTCGTCCATCCAGAAATTCATAAATAGTTTGACCGGACCTAACTGTTGTATAAAGAAGCATTGATGCTGAGTTATGGTCAAAATATGCATATTCAGAGTTATTAATTGTGTGTAATAGTCTTTAACTTCACTGTAAAAAGTCATTCGGGGGCGTTGTAAATATCACAGTAGCACAATATTAAACTACCTTAAAATCATAGTCATATGGGTTCAGTCATCTTCTTCACTCATATATACCAAAATAAATGGCTAACACTTCAACAGTAATGTTTCCTTAAATCTAGTTGTATAGTTACAGTTCATTCCACAAAAACATAAAAGTATTTGGCTAATACATTACATTTCAAAGATACTCCTAATATTTCTGGTAACCTTTAACAAAATTATTTGTTTAACTTACGCCTAAACTCAACTGTTGCAGTAACTACATGTATCACTGTGTCTAAATTTATATTCACTGTCTTCCACAAGTTCTAAAGAAATTGAGTAGGTCTACTTTTAAAAACTGACAGCGTCACATTCTGAGAGATTGCGCCACCCACGTCTCGTATGAGAACTGCACCTCTTCTCAGCTGATTGGAATTTTGGAAAGCCTCAAGCAACAGGAAGTCTCATAGTCTGGTGAGTAGGCAGCTAGCTGTAAGCTACCAAATCTTGCAAGTCACTTATTCACTCTCCTCAGGGACATAATAAACTGTATTTATTATATGAACTCTGAATTTCCTGTTCCGTATTAGGTACCTACCTATGTTTATGTTTATGTAACCCTAGCGTTGACAAAGGATTATCTTAGCATAACGTTAGCTTGAAGACACATTCAAGACACATTGTTTATTTCAAGCACTGTGGGCACTGCTTATGCATGTAGCCTGCAAGTAGTGGTAGACTCATCAAGGCTTTGATCAGCTGAAACCACTTTTAATGTGTATTACTGTATGAAACTAAATACATTGACAAGGCTACTAAAGGCGTTATGACCAAATGAAATCATGTAATACTTTGAGGGAACCAGTCATTGTAAGTGTGCTTGGTAGCAATATGCAAATTTCCCAATCCCAACACATAATTATTACATTAAGTCATATTTTAAGCCATCTGTTATCTTGTCTTGTCGAATTGTGGTCATTTGTGGTGTTGTATAGTGAAAAGTTTTTAATGTTCTAAGTCCTTATACATGGGCATATCTCTGAATCTGATGTGCCTGGTGCTTTCAAAACAGACCAAAACAGCCTGGTTCTACCTGTGCAAAAGCAGTTAAATTTTATCCAGGCGACATAGCCGTTAGGAATTGACCCATTAAGACCCTTTAGACAATTCTAAAACAATTCTGTGCAAGACTGTCACTAGATGTAGGCTATCAAGCAGGGCAACTAGGCTGACCAATCAGCAACATTGCCATCAGGCAATTACTGACATCAGGCAGGACAACAGTCCCGATCAGGGGGTCATGATTTGGCTGGTTAGCTTCAGCTGATTAGCAAGGCACTTCCTCGTTGCCATTTTCCAGGAATTTTATCATATCCACACCCCCATTTCCTCTATTCTGATTGGTGTGTGCTCCACTCTAAGGGTGTCCCTGAGCTACATCACCATCCATTTTTGAACATCCAGTGCCCTTCCTCAATATAACTTTTTGCTCTACGTCATGTCACTCAGTAATGTGGCACTTAATTGGCTAAATAAAATGGGGGTGGAAATGAGACCCATGAAACTTCATTTTGAACCTCAGAAAATTTACTCAAGTTTGGTGAAGTTCACTAGCCCAGCATTTACTATTGAAATTAATGGGGTTGGAACTTCCTAATTTTCTCCAGTTATTATAATACCTCCATGGTTCTGATGACCAGCTGTAATACAGTATGAATCCTGTAGCCTGCCCCCAAGTGGAGACCACTAGTATCGTCAAAGTCAAAGTCAGTTTTATTTGTCAATTTCTTCACATGTACTTGACATACAAAGGAATCGAAATTACGTTTCTCACTATCCTATGCGTTTACATAGACAACAACAACAACAACAACAGTAAAGTGCAAGTGCACAAGACAAGACAAATCCTAAGCTAAGTTATTGTAAATAATAAATAAAGTGCAGTTGCTTAAGGCTACTGTTACCTAGTGTTGCTAAAACTAAACCAGGTATGAGAAGTCAAGACGACAAGACGAGACAAGACAAGACAACACTGAGTGTGTGCATTTAGAGGTAGTTGTTATTGTGAAAGTGATGGCTAGTGCAGTAAAAATATAAATATAAAGTGATGGCTAGTGCAATAAAAATATAAATATAACAGCAGCATGTGTGTGCAATTTTGCATATGCAGAGTCTCAGTTTAGGTAAGGTGGGGGGGGTGAGAGTCCAATGTCCCTAGACTTCTCCTGCCAGCCTGGTGTTCCTTCTGGCTGGGGCTGAGGGTGAGGGTGAGGGTGAGGAGGGGAGAGAGTTCAGCAGTCTCACGGGTGAGGAGGGGAGAGAGTTCAGCAGTCTCACGGCCTGGTGGATGAAGCTGTTCGTGAGTCTGGTGGTGCGGGAGCGGAGACTCCTGTACCTCTTTCTGGAGGGCAGGAGGCTGAACAGACTGTGTGCAGGGTGACTTGTATCGTTGATGATTGTGATGGCTTTGCGGGTGAGGCGGGTGGTGTAAAGGTCTTGCAGGGATGGGAGTGGTACACCAATTATCCTCTCAGCTGTTCTCACGATGCGTTGTAGAGCCTTCCTGTTGTAGTCAGTGCAGCTTCCGCCCCACACGGTGATGCAGCTGGTGAGGATGCTTTCAATGGTTTCTCTGTAAAACGTGGTCATGATGGGTGGTTGAGCACTTGCCCGCTTCAGTTTGCGCAGGAAGTAGAGATGCTGCTGTGCTTTCTTGGCCAGTGATGCAGTGTTGGTGGTCCAGGAGAGGTCATCACTGATGTGCACCCCCAGGAACTTGGTGCTGCTCACCCTCTCCACTGCAGCACCGTCGATGGTCAGTGGGGGGTGTTGGGTGTGGCCTCTCTGGAAGCTGACAACAATCTCTTTGGTCTTGCTGACGTTTAGCAGGAGGTTGTTGTCTTTGCACCATCTGGTCAGAAGCTCCACCTCTTTCCTGTAGTGGGTCTCGTCGCCGTTGGTGATGAGGCCCACCAGTGTCGTATCATCTGCAAACTTCACGAGGTGGTTGGAGCTGTGGGTTGGTGTGCAGTCATGTGTCAGCAGGGTGAAGAGGAGGGGACTGAGCACACAGCCTTGTGGAGCCCCTGTGCTCAGGGTGATGCTGCTTGAGATGTTGTTGCCAACACGCACCGCTTGGGGCCTCTGGCTGAGGAAATCCAGCAGCCAGTTGCAGAGGGAGGTGCTGAGGCCCAGTTTGTCCAGTTTGTAGATTAGTTGTTGTGGTGTTATGGTGTTGAACGCTGAGCTGAAGTCTATGAACAGCATTCTCACATATGAGTCTTTCTTGTCCAGGTGGGTGAGCGCTGGGTGGAGGGCAGAGCAAATTGCATTGTCTGTGGATCGTTTTGCCCTGTATGCGAACTGGTACGGGTCCAGGCTGGGGGGCAGGGTGGATTTCATGTGTGACAGGACTAGTCGTTCAAAGCACTTCATGATAATGGGTGTCAGTGCCACAGGACGGTAGTCGTTGAAGCAGGATGGGGATGATTTCTTTGGCACAGGTATGATGGTGGCAGCTTTGAAGCCTGATGACACAATGGCTTGCCTCAGGGAGGTATTAAAGATGTCTGTAAAAACATCTTTCAGCTCCTCTGCACAGTCTTTCAGCACCCTACCAGGGATGTTGTCTGGACCCGCTGCTTTCCGGGTGTTGATGGCGGAGAGTGTCCTCTTCATGCTGGCAGCAGACAGGCACAGAGGCTGGTTGTGCGAAGGTGGTGGTGTTTTCTGTGGGCGAGTGGTGTTCTGTTCCTCAAAACGTGCAAAGAATCTGTTTAGGTTGTTGAGCAGAGTGATGTCGCTCTCACAGCTTCGTGATGCGGGTTTGTAGTCTATGATGGCCTGAATGCCCTGCCATAGGCTCTGTGCATTCTTGCTGTCCTTGAAGTGGGAGGTTATCTTGTTTGTGTACTCTCGTTTTGCTTTCCTGATGCCACGGGACAGGTTGGCTCTCACTGTTCTCAGGGCTGATTCATCCCCAGCTTTGAAGGCCTTGTCTCTGGCCTTCAGCAGCCTATGGACGTCTCCTGTTAGCCATGGCTTCCAGTTGGCTCGAGTGGTGATGCTCTTGACGTGGGTCACGTCGTCGATGCATTTTGTGATGTAGGAGGTCACAGTGTCTGTGTATTCTTCAACATCTATGAGGCTGTTGTAGGTGGCTGCTTCCTTGAACATTTCCCAGTCCGTTGTCTCAAAGCAGTCCTGTAAGGCTGAGGTCGCCTCCTGTGGCCACACTCTTACTTCTTTCAGAACAGGTTTGATGGCTTTCACTCTCTGTCTGTATGCAGGCATTAGCATAATGGTGAGGTGATCAGAGGTGCCGATGTGGGGGAGGGGGGTGGCTTTGTATGCTCCTTTGTGCTGAGTGTAAACACAGTCCAAAGTGTTGTGTCCTCTTGTTGGAAAATGGATTTGTTGATGAAACTTGGGAAGTACAGTTTTGAGATCAGCATGGTTGAAATCTCCCGCAAGGATGATGAAACTGTCTGGTTGTGCTGTTTGTTGTTCACTGATAGCCTGGTACAGTTCATTCAGCGCCGCACTTCTGTTGCTGTTGTTAGTTGGGGGGATATAAGTAGCAACCAGCAGGATCGAACTTATCTCCCTTGGCAAGTAGAAAGGGTGACACTTCACGATCATGAACTCCGCCAGAGGTGAGCAGTGTTTGTATACTACAGTGGCATCTCGGCACCACTCTTCGCGGATGTAAACACACACGCCGCCGCCGTGCGTCTTCCCTCCTTCTACGAGAGCCCTGTCGGATCTGTAGCATGTTAGCTGCTCCAGTTGTATCGCAGAGTCAGGAATGTTGTTGTTAAGCCATGTTTCAGTGAAAACTAGCACACAACAGTCACTCACTTTTCGGTTTGCTGATCTCAGAAGTCGAATGTCATCCATTTTATTGTCCAGTGATCGTACGTTCGCTAGAAGGATCCCAGCTAACACAAGACGTATCCGCAACGTCGCTTTAAAGTTGACAATTGGTCATGGTGACATTACCTAATGGCCACTTATACGCGAGGTTGCAGCAACGTTGCTGGTAGGATATTGCCATAACGTAAACAAAACCCATCGCTGCAACGTTGCGATGTGGTCACCGTTTGACGTTGCCATTTGGTTGCCTCTGTGACCTTTCTGTCACGTCGCGACATGGTAATCTGAAAACGTTGCCATTTGATATCAGAAAACTCGATGCCGCAACGTCCTTTTTCGGTCACCTCATAACGTTGCCATTTGGTACCAGGAGTACAATGCCGCGAGATTCAACAACTTGAATGACAACTTTGGTCTGTGTACAGGAAAAGTGTGTAAATCGTAACAGTCTGCGCTTTGTCAGAAGTCATTTTGTAACGTTGGCATATAGGCATCAATCTCAACTAACTGAACGTGCTGTTTATTCAGTAAAGGGTTGTTGAACACAGTCGAGACAATGAAAAAATGCTGCAACGGGAAAGAACAATGTAACTTTTTAAACCGCCCTCAGCTACCTCACCAATCGCCACAGTGCAAGACTACATGCACCGCAGTTACTGACAGGAAGCAAGCCACAGGCAGAAGAACCACACACACAAACACATTAAAATGCACACCAATACAGGTTGTTAAAATATGAATGCATGATTTACTCTTGCATTGACAGAAACGGACTTGAACGCCTGGAATGATGGGGTTTCCCACAGTGGCAACTCATGACACTAGGGCAAATTCTCTGAACAAAATACACTAGGCCCCTACCAACTGCAATCAGGACATTTCATTGTTAGAAATGCCGCGACCTCCTGCTGATCAGGCCCTTGGTTGGAGCCAATCATTCTGCCGACCCGACAACCTCTGCGCGAGATTCAAATGTGTGACCTGTTAATTGTCCTATTGTCCTGACCGATTAGCAAAGCAGTACACGGGAGGACAAATCTTTTCCAGGCCCAGGCATCACCCGCAGATCCACTTCTGTTTTCTTCACGGACCATATTATCTGCACTGTATAATGTCTCAAAACAGACTTTCCGATTTTTCCCCAAACCCAGACGTATGAGGACTAGGGAATTCCTTTTAACTTTTAAACTTTTAAAGACAGCGGGACAGAGGAGCCAGAGGACAGCCGTCAAGAAAGCCCATCACATCTGGTAAAAGAGGAGTCCACCAAACCGACTTTTTCCGCAGAAAAGAGAAAGAGAGAGCAGAAGAAAGCCCTCACTAAGCAAATCTTGGCAACATTTTGAAAGAGTCGTAAAAATACCATTCAACACAAGCAAACAACTATCTATGCAAAGGCGCGGAAGGCTTCATATGGCGAAACTTAAATAAAACCAGTTGTTCCAGGCACCCGCGGATACACTTCTCTTCTCGGACTTATGTATTTGTTTCTTGGACGTGCCCGGATCCCAACGTTGATCTCTTTTGCAATCTATGAACTTTCCGTGCGTCCATGAGAGAGTGAGTTTTGCTGTTATCATGCCCTTACATGTTCAGTGTTATTGTAGCTTCATAGTGCGAGTGTTTGTCTATTGTTTTATCCACTGTGCTAGATGTTTGTACCGTTCATATTTGTATAGTATTGCCAATTACTCATTCTCCATGTACTGCTTTATTTGGGGAGCACATTGTTTCTATTAATTTGCTGCTTATGTGGTGTAACAGTTACGTATCATTACAATGTACAGTTCAAGAGCTCGCGCCATAGTCAGTCTAGGTGTAGGCAGACACCGTGGCGCAGGGCTTAAAGATGAAGCATCTGTTATATTCCGTAGCAATTCATTCAGTCACTTTCAGTCATGGTTTACATAGCTGCGGGAGGCAGTTGCACTCATTCATCCTGGTTTATATAACTTCTGTAGGCAGTCATTTCCCATGAGCCCAATTTGTATGTTGTATATTATGTGCATTATATGTCACTGTACTTGTGTTAAAATAAAATAAAGCATCTTGTTGTGAAAATGCCCCTCTGCGTAAATTTGTAACCAGGCCTGGTCACAAAGGGCAAATGAGGACTAGTCCGCCCAAATTGTATGCAAACTGTAAGGCTGCTACAAAGTCGCCAGTGGGTATTTTGGTTGCTACAAAGTCACTAAGACCTTGCGGTTAAGAACTAGCAACATAGAAAAATCACACACTGGTCACTTTTCGGCAACCTGTAAAAGGGGGTTGCTAGAAAGTTGCCAGTGGGTATTTTGGTTGCTACAAAGTCGCTAAGACCTTGCGGTTACAACCTGGCAATGTCGAAAAGTCACGTCATGGCCACTTTTTGGCAACTTGTAAAAGGACGTTGCTACAACGTCGCCAGGTCGCCGCTTTTACGGACCGGGGCCGTCGAAAGTTAGGTCGGAGTAACGTATTACCAACTATCACGTCCACGTTGCGGCATCGTCAACGGTGATGTCAGGGGAACGTAAGTGTGTTTTGCGAATTCACGTGATCGCGACGTTGCGGCACCTTATCTGTGTTAGCTGGGATAGATGGTATGGCTGGACGAGTTGGCTTAGCCTCTAAAATATGGGATTCACCTACATACTCAATCTACAGTAATGTGCAAAACTTTTAGGAAGGTGTGAAAAAATGCTGTCAACTTGGAATGCCTTCAAAAATGGAAGAGTTAATTATTTATGTTCATCAATTAACAAAATGCAGTGACTATACAAAAGAAAAACCTAAATCAAATCAATATTTGGTGTGACCACCCTTTATCAATTTTTCTAGGTATGCTTGCATAGAGTTTTTGAAGGAACTTGGCTGGTAACTTGCACCAAACATCTTGAAGAACTAATGACAGATCCTCTGTGGATGTAGGCTTCCTGACATAGTTGGTTGATCATACACCTGACCATAATCCTGCAAAATCCCTGACTTTGTGTGCACCCCTGTGTGTGTACACTTTGTGTGAATTGATGCTGGTTTGAAGGCACCTGCCTAAATCTTTGCACAGTACTGTATCTTTTTAGCCATCCACATGTGTAATGTTAAAACACCCATAAGGCTGAAAGGACTTGATGGGCATAAGTTGTTTTTGACAGGTTTTAGGCAGGTGCACACAAATTGTACACACAAAGTCAGAAATTTTGTAGGATTATAGTCAGGTGTATAATCGACAAATTATGCCAAATTGGTTGTATATGTCAGGAAGCCTACACCCACAGAGGATCTGTGGTTAGTTCTTCAAGATGTTATGTTTGGTGCAAGCTACCAGCCGAGTTCCTTCAAAAACTCTATGCATGTATACCTAGAATTTATGCTCTTTTGAAGGCAAAGGGTGGTCAAACCAAATATTGATTTGATTAAGGTTTCTCTTTTGTTCAGTCACTGCATTTTGTTAATTGATGAACATAAATGAGTAACACTTCCATTTTTGAAGGCATTCCTAGTTGACAGCATTTTTTCACACCTGCCTAAAACTTTTGCACATTACTGCACATTATCCAAAATTTCTCAAATTTACTTTTGAGGTTCTTCAGAAACTCTTCTTAGAACTTGATGCACCTAATCTACCCCAAAGTCCCTAAACATTATCTGTACTTTTTTTGTTATACCCCACATGACATTGATTAGTTGTCCACCTTGGTATAAACAGTGATGGCCATATTCTGTAGGTTTTTTTGTTTTGTTTGCAAGTGCCATGTTCTGTATACATTCATAGTTTTTAAGGTAAAAAAGAGATAGGTGTAGGAGTGTTGTATGAGTTTGGGGGTGTGTATGTGTGTATTGCAAGCATATCTGTAGTCACTAATATGGATTATGATGCTAAAATGTCAACTTCATACCAATACCTGAATATACTTGATACTCATTACCATGTTGTATTCCATAGCAAAGCTTGGGGGGAAGGTAAAAAGACATATTTTATTTTCTTTCTAATGAAGATTATACTAACACAGTCTGTAACCAAATTACTTAGAAGTTGTCTGACATATTTACATTCATGTATTCAGCTGCTTATGATGGCAGGTCTGTGTGTGACTACAGAAAGAAGCAAAGGTGTCACTTGTATGTGATACTGTTGGGAGTGAAAATTTTATCTGATACAAAGTTATCATCTAGGAATCTGTATTTTTGTATGTATGGCAACCCTAGAATAGGGTTGTTGGGGGTGGATGGAAAGAGAGAGGTCTGTTTAAGTGTATGTATGCATAGATGCATATGCAGTCACTTGTGTGTGAGTGAGTGTATGTAGAATAAGACTGTCAAGAAATTGTTGATGTGTCTACTTGCATGCAGTGTTTTGCAGCACATAAATAAATTGATTCCAAACTGTTTGTCTTGCTGAGTTACTGTTTGGTTTTAGAGGAATTTGTAAACCATAAGAAGATGTGATTAATGTTTGGAAATATACATATTTGTTCAAAGAATATAAATACAACCACTGTATTTTGGTAGCTATTACAAAACATTGTATGTACTGACATTGATTGAACTTCTTCACCAACAATCATTGAATAAGTGAAGTTAATTTACCTAATATCAGTGTTAGAAAGTACTCTTTTTTTTTTGGTGTAAAGGGTGCACCAATAAAAATGAGAGCATCATATAAAAAATTAGAGTGCAGTTTATTCTTAATGTTATCATCTAATAAAATATGACAATGGCTTCATTAACTTAAATCACAACCATAATTCAAATATTACAAACATAAATTGCTATTAGACAATATTAATATCAACCGTCAACATATAAAGGTAGAAAAAAATGTAAACCTTAAGCTGATTTCACTAATGAATGTAAATGTATGTGCTTAGGAATTGTAACTATAAGTACTGGCTTGTATAAATTTTTCCCCCCAAAAATTATCAAAACAAACACATTCCTTAGCCTTTTTAGTGCTTCTATAAGTAGTTCTTCTGTTTTCTTTAACTGGCTTGCTCAGATTTGTGACACCATGGTTTCTGTTTGGTATTCCTGTTTGGCTTGCTAGATGTGATAGGGATTTTGTTGTGAGCCAGAGGAGGAGATTTGCCTCTGGCAGTGTAGCTACTAGCTTAGTCACCAGCCAGCTAAGCACTGTGCCCCCTGCTCACGCTCTCAAACAAGAGTGCCTCACATGATGAGCAAAACACTGAAAAGGTAACAACAAAACAACAGAGAAACTTAGGAGGACACCTGACTTGAGGATGTATCTGTGGGATTTATGTAAGTAATTGAAAGACTCCGTCATCCATCTTAGCTCTGTAGACAGTGTCATGCCAATGCAGAGTAGAACAAATGCAACCTTGTTGATGTGCATATTGCCACTGCCATACTGTAGCTGACACATGTAGACAAATCAGAGTGAATGCTTCATTTTATCAACATGAAGGGACTGATCCCACTAATGGGGGAAACTATTCAGGAGACGAATGTAAGATGATCAATATAACATGTTTACTTTGCATGCTTAGTAATTCTAGCCAAACTACACATTATATTATAATATATATATATATATATATATATATATATATATATATATATATATATATATATATATATATATATATATATATATATGACATTACTGTCATCATCATCACATTGGAAAATTGTATAACAAAAATACATTACCAAAGCATTCCCATGTATTAAATGTTATATAAGGCCTTACAATTACAAACGAAAGAATTGGATCTGGATCTTTCGTAATACATGTTTCTTAGTACAGTTGCTAAGGGCTGAGCGCTTTCACAGACAATGACATGCACAATAACACCTCATAAATACCCTGAAGGGGCAGAACAGGTGACCCAGCAGTTTACAAGTAAACAATGCAAACAGTCTTTTTGATAATTTCCACCTCATCAAAAAGAAGTGGCACATTAAACACAGTATGACTTTGTGTTTGGAGTTTGTCTCTTTACAGCACTGATATCAGACTGTGTATAACGAGAGGTGATGTTGAGGGGTGCTGAGCACGGTATTCTCTGAAATTCTGAGCACGTGCACACACACACACACACACACACACACACACACACACACACACACACACACACACACAACAAGATGCCATAGTGTCAGTACACATAAACACACAGACACAGACATACAGGCACATACACACACACACACACACACACACACACACACACACACACACACAATATCACACAAACACACAAACACACACACACAAAGATAGTACACAGGCACTGACAAGCACAAAAGAAAATGTCCTAGTGTCACTATACAGACAGACAGACAGACAGACAGACAGACAGACAGACAGACACACACACACACACACACACACACACACACACACACACACACACACACACACACACATAAATGGCAGAACTGTGTTCTTCATCTGTCATAACAGTCTTGGGGAATAAGAATCCCCAAGAATCCATTTGGGAGTTTGCTTCCCCAGCAACATCCCTACTCCACACGCTAACAAGTGCTCCCAGATTGATCACCCATGAGGTCCCGCTGCAGACGTCAGCAGAAGCAATTGGAGCCCTGGCTCAAGGCTTGGGCCTGAACTCCCTTATCTTTGTATTTGTTTGTGTCTCAGACATCCCATGTGTCAGGTACGCGTACGTCTGCTCTCCAAGTCATGGATAACTCATTCACCAGGGTGCAAGTGCAGAAGCACATAATCATAAACACATAACAACAAACAACAACAAATAAAATATTCAGTTATAAATAAAAAATGTGCTCTGTAGAAACCTACCAGGGGGAAACATGGCCCACTGTTCCCTACACAAGATGCATGTGTCAAGTGCAACTGTGAAAGTGGCTTAATTATATGTTTCTTACTGAAGAACACTGATAATTACTGCCTTGAATGCACTGTCATTAACTCATTTGCAATTTTATTGAGGCTTATTATGGCAAACAAGAGGTCTCAGATTCTGACACATTGAAAAAGACCTACGGGCACATCAGACAGGTGCTTGTCCTGCTTGAAGAGGATTGGATCGCATGCCAGATTTCTAATTAGGCTCCTCCATAAAGGGCATCACAATTAACAATGTAATTCACTCATTTGTAGCGTATGTCACCACTGGTCACAGGGTCTGGCTTCAGTAATGAGGGATGTGGTTCACAAAGGCTGCTTAGGAAAAATACTCACAAGGCTTGCTTTGGAGACACAGCTACTTTATCATATTTCACTCTTTCCTTTATCCCTGCTTGTTATTTTAAGTGCTGTGTAAGTAATTAGTGCAGTAGGAAGTAATTAGGTGCAGTGTGAGGATATGATGAAGAATTATTAAGAGTTCCTATGATTAGGCAATCAAATTTCATCTCACCCTGCCATTCCTGTTTTGATCTGTTCCCTTGGTTATTTTCGTGGCAATTCTCACAACACCTACTGTCAACCATTCGATATGTGTACAGTATATCATAGAACTTTAGCGATAATAACCAGATGAAGTGTATTACCATGTTATTACAATGTCATTACAATATTTCATAGTTAATATCAGATATCTCCATTCCAATAAAAACAACCACAACAACAACAAAAACCATAATAACAATAGATGATAAATGTATTTTAAGCATTATCACTTGACAATCACGGACCTGCAATCACACGATAGAACAAATGAGTAAATTGTAATAGGGCATGTCATTTTCAGAAATTGTTTGGAGATGAAAAATTTAAACTCCACCCTACTGTACTATATATATTACAGGACATTGACTCTTTTCTTCAAATATTACTGTATTCAAAGACTGTGTTTTAAATTGAAATGAGTGTGCACATACATCACTGACAAACTACAGTACAATACAACATTTGCCCAGATCTACTTAATACACCATGCTATCAGTTCGGGTATATTACATCTTTCAAAAGACAGTTAATGAGGCTGGGGAGATGGGGTTTATAATTGTAATTTATTCATATATATTCATTGTTATTCCTGGTATATTCTTGGCAGCAAAAAAAAGTAGTTGAATCAAAAGCATACCGACAAGCAGCCATCTCTGGAAAATAAAATTGACCAGTTTTCTAAACAGTCTTTTATCACTGATTGTGTATTATCTGAGTCTGTTATCACTTTCTTATGGCTTGATACTCCTGCTTGACATTATCTGCACCTAGAACTTGAGAATTTTTGACTTTTTTTTTACTGACAACAGATGTCTGCTTGCTTTTACTGTAACAGTAAAATGGATACTTGACGATTGGGTAGTGATAAAACATAATGCAGAAAAATAGCAGTGGCTGAAAAGCTTTTTGTCATCCTTGCCATGCTAAAACCAAAAGCATTAATGACCTAATTCCCAATTAGTATGAGTGACATATCATGTTAAATTTAAAATGTTTAATGCTTCATCTTTAATGCTTCATCATTCTGAAATGGAAAATAAATAGACATAACATTAAGTGAATTATAGAGGCATTATCAGTGTTGCACAAAAGCATTTGGGTATATAAGCTGTCCTGTTTTTTTTCTTAGACTTCACAAACTGGCTTTCCCATGTGTACATACTGTTTTTTGAAATAATGTGCTTATGTAAATTTAAATTGTGTGCATAAAATTTAAATGGTGCAATGATAAGTTTCCTTTTCAGAGGTGGATAAACCGGCTTGAGAAAGTAAAAGTCGTGCCATATTCCATATTCCTTCTTCCTGTGCTTTTAAAAGAGGTGATTTTAATAAGTGGCTCATCTACCTGGCTGGAGTTGTGCTAGTGAGGATCAGCTGTCTCAGTGAATTAGCAGGAGCAAATATGTGGCAGGATTTTTACTTTCTAAACTCGGGATGTCTATACTACCTCTGGTTCCTTAGTTCTCTTGCAGTCTCAGAGAAGATGGGCCCTAATTGGTTCGCTCTGCAGGTCTCACTCTGGGAGTAGAAAGGATCCAGCCAGCTCTTTTATATCGTTACTGCACAAATCAGTCCAGTCACTGGGACTCCAGGGGACTGTAGCACAAACACAAACAACAGTATAGCACATCCCAACCGTGGGCTATATTTTCGGGAATATAGCCTACACTTCAAAGAATGTCTCATCTTTAAACAGTTTATCAAGGTATCAGGCAAATAAGTGACGCATGTATTGCACACATAAATTCAAGTCCTGTATGATCATCTGGGGGAATGGCAAACGATGGTGCCACCACTACGTTTTAATGTTGATCCGGGCGCTCAGGGGACAGCAGAGTTGGCAGAATCAAAAGATGTATAGCTGCCTTCACTGGGCTTTGAAACAGAGTTTGTACTGCTGTCACTGGGGGCTGTGGTTTGACATACACATACAGTAATCACACACCCACATCACCATCCCAGAGCATGGAGCAACACTGACATGC
>CM050218.1:31070000-31095000 GCA_027475355.1 Coilia nasus | reverse complement strand
CCAGGCTAAGACTGGGGAGAATGCCCATCGGTGGCGAATGGAAGCACAGTGACGCCCTCACACTCTCCATCCTCTACCCCTACAGTACGTCCACACTGTCTTTCCCAGAGGCTCCTGCAAAAGCCCACTTCCTGAATGCCACACGTGTGATTATGTGCTTTTCTAAATCTCCATGCTTTTGAACAGATAGACAACACTGACTTAAACAGAACCACACAAACAAATCTTGCTTTATGGATCAGCAATCTGTTGATGTGTTGTGTGTAGGGCATTCAGAATTCATGAACTTCAGTCTTGGCATGAAAATGAATGAATGTGTGGGCATTGCAATGGTATGGTATTAAAGAAGAACTTTGGTGTAAAATGAAAATTGGCATGTTAAAACATCATACCGAGTTGGTATGTGTACTGAGGAGCAAAATTGATTTAGCCTGTTGCATTCAGAGTTTAACTATTTTTTATAGTTTGACCCAGAAGGCTGACAATGGAAGTGGTAGGACGACTACGCTATTTTTAAACCATTAAAACAGCTCGAAGAAACTCCACACTCCACCGGTTGTACAACAAAGGCTCTGGCATTCAAAACAAAGCATTGAGAATATTGTAAATGTACACAACGTGTTCTGCATGTTCTTACATGCAGTAGTTTGGAGTTGTTTCTCGTTGCCGCCATGATGAAAGTCCAAACAAGTCGATTGTACTACCTCTCCTCCTATTCTTCCTGCTGGTTCGTGTTCATCAATCGACTTGTGCAGACTTTCATCATGGCGGTGACGAGAAACTACAGCAAGGTACTGCCTGTCAAAACTGTTTTATTAATAAATGTTGTGTACACTTACAAAGCTCTCAGTGCCTCGTTTTTTAATGTCAGGGCCTTTGTTGTACTACTGATGGAGTGTGGAGTTTCTTCGAGCTGTTTTAATGGTTTAAAAATAGCGTAGTCGTCATGCTTTGTCTAAGGGCACCCACCACTTCCATTGTTAGCCTTCTGGGACTAACACATACCAACTCGGTATGTTTTAACATGCCAATTTTCATTTTACACCGACGTTCTCCTTTAAGCAGTTGACATAGTGTACATACATATGTAACTGATGCCACCTAGCCTAACTCAGTGTTTGAATGTTATTAAACCTCCCTCCCGAGACCTCAAGGGAATATTCTGCTGACTTAGCTAATAGCTTAGTTTCTAACTCAGTTGGTAGCCCGTTTCCTTTCAATCTAGAGTTGCTGAAAGGCCAAAGGGTTTGGTCTTGGAGCTGGACTGCACAGGGTGATCTTGGGTACACATATATACAGTGCATATGTAAGGGGTAACATCCGCTGAGGCATGCATTACATGGTTTTAAGTCAACGAGTCGGAGCCTAAGAACTTTTTTTCGCCTAAGATGTTTGGGTAACACTTTCTATGAACTTGCTGTTCATAAGATGCTATAAACACATTCATAAATCATTATAATGCATTCATAAGGGTTTATAAGTATTGACATAAGCTGACATAATTATGTATAAATACTCATAACTACACTCATAAGGCATTATAATCCTTTGTTATAGGCATTTACAACTGAAGGTGACACAGTGTATTACAAAGATTCTTTGTCCTCATGAGACCAGCAGTGTTGAGGTCTGTATTATAAGGCTTCATAGCAGATTCCATGAATATACCAAATGCTGCTTATGTGTACTTGTGTCAGAATTCATTGTCTTAGTCATATTTTCTGCAATGGTTATTTTTATTTCTATGAAATTTTATGAGTAATTATGAGTTAATCTCACTTTACCTAGCCTATGCAATGGGCACTTGTATCTCTTAATTAGTGCTCATGAGCAGTAAAATAACCATTGCAGAAAATATAACTAAGACGTGGAGTTCTGACACAAGTACACATAAGCTAGGGTGACCAGACGTCCCGGTTTGACCGGGACAGTCCCGATTTTTAGTCGCGTGTCCCGAGTCGCAAAAATGTCCCGGTTTCCACCCAACACCACATCAAGCTGCCCAAATTACAGCGATCGCATATACAAAACTGTTAAATTAAAGCCTAATGAAGCTTCCAGTAATTCAGAGTCAATGTGTGTGTGAGTGACAATGGAAGGTGCGCTCTGCGAAATCTTCGCAGTCAATGTTACAATGTATCTTGCAGTATACAGCGGCCGTGTTTTAGCGGTTTTCTTCGATAGCAGACTAGACTACTACACGACAATGCCTAAGAGAATGTGCACGCGCATGAAGTCACACATAGTGTCCCGGTTTTAGACTCTGGAAATCTGGTCACCCTAACATAAGCAGCAATTGGAATATTCATGGATTCTGCTATAATACTGACCTCAACACTGCTGGTCTCATGAGGACAAAGAAGCTTTGTAATACACTGTGTCACTTTCAGTTGTAAATGCCTATAACAAAGTATTATAATGCCTTATGAGTGTAGTTATGAGTATGTATACATAATTATGTCAACTTATGTCAATGATTATAAAGCCTTATGAATGCATTATAATGCTTTATGAATGTGTTTATAGCGTCTTATGAACAGCGAGTTCATAGAAAGTGTTACCGAAGTTTGCTCCGCCAAGTTGACTTAAAACCGTATAATATAATGCATGCCTTGGAGGATGTTACCCCACTTATGACCCAGTTAATGCCACTCAATAATTTAGAATGTATTGAAAATAATTCTCAAGTATAGGGTTAAGACTCAGTTTCACTACAATGTGGTATAATATTTGTAACGTTAAGTAGAGCGCTACGCAGCCCTCAGTCACTGGCCAAATTGGTTGTTAGGGTTACCGTTCATTTGGTAAGGTGATTGCTACTGCTCGTGGTGTTAGCTAGCTTGGATTGAGCAACGCAACACATGCGATACTTATTACAAAACGTTAATTTATTTGTTATTTTCAGTTTACTATTTTTTTAAGTTAATAGAAGTTGAACTTCACATTGCCATTAATTGTGAAGTTTGATAGGGTCGATTGCTATAGTTATGCACCTTCTATTGGATATTGATATGGAACGGTGCTGAAGCTTAAAACTTTTTTGCCAGGACTACTTTAGAGGTGTGCATGATATACGATTTTACTGCATGCCTAGCAGCCAATCAGAAAGCAGCATTCTGTTCCAGAGGATCATAAAGCATTTTTAAGCCATCAACATTGGTTCACATACTTTAATATTAGTGTAATTTCTACCTAGATCAGGCTTGAATGCACTGCCGTTGTCATATATGTTCACATAAATGCTATCTAATCCAGTCACATTGTTGGAATGAATTCCACCAAACAGTGCACATTGCAGTGTGCTTGTTCTCTGCAGGCATATGATTGCCAGTCTAATCACTGACTTGCTGCATGTGAAATAATAGGTTTTAAATGTCGCAGATAACTGTGCTATTCTGATACACACAAAGACAGTCCCACCACCACTTTGGTTTACATTGAACACTGAATGCCATGTTGTTTTTCTCATTCCCCCCATTTAATTTTTTCCTTTGAAAAGAATTCAAGACTTGTTTTTTTGTCATGCATAAAAGCATTTCAGGTGGTGCAAATTACAGACATTGCAATTCTATTGTGGACACTGGTTGAGCGACCTTAAAGAGAGCTATTGACAGTAGGAAGCTGTGCTAACATACACTATAGAATGTCAAGCACCATTTCAGTTCTGCACAGGAGATATTTTAACATGCATATTGAAAACTGACCAGATCTCAACTATACTATTGTTTAGTGGTAGTAATTGAATAGCTGTGAACTGGGCTTCCTAGTCCTAACACTTTATTAGAACATCAGAACAACATCTGTGTTCAATTGTACAAAAGGTGGCATGTGACAAAATCTTTAAGATCCACACTGTTTTAATTAAAGCCTGGCCGTTAAGCTGATGCAGAACAGGTGGTGCTGGTGATGGCGTATGTGTGTGCATGTGTGTGTGGGGTTTGTTGATGGGGGTGTGTACAGACATGGGATAATTGGCAAGGCAAGGCAAGGCAAGTTTATTTGTATAGCGCATTTCATACACAACGGCAATTCAATGTGCTTCACAAAAATAAAAGCAAAGGACAATATATAAAGGCATAAAAGATAAAGATAAAGTAAGTGTAAAAGCAAAAAAGATATAAAAGCATAAAAAACACACAGAAAATAAAAATAAATTTAGTAAAAATCATTAACAGAAAGCATCTGAAAACAGTTTGGTCTTAAGTCTAGACTTGAAACTGCCAACAGTAGGAGCATTTTTAATGTCTTCTGGAAGTTGGTTCCAGAGCTTTACAGCATAGCAGCTGAAAGCTGCTTCACCACATTTTGTTCTAACAGCAGGTTCTACCAACACATTTTTATGAAGTGATCTCAGAGACCTAGTTGGTGCGTATAACTGAAACATATCCAATAGGTAATTGGGTCCCATCCCATTTAGTGATTTAAACACAAGAAGCAATGCCTTAAAGTCAATTCTATAACTTACTGGGGGCCAGTGCAGGGACCTTAAAACTGGAGTAATGTGGTCAGATCTTTTTGTTCTTGTAAGAACCCTTGCTGCTGCATTTTGGATCAGTTGAAGCTGTTTGATGGTCTTTTTAGGAAGGCCTGTGAAAAGGCCATTACAGTAACCAACCCTACTGGAAATAAAGGCATGTACAAGTTTTTCTAGATCTTGTTTTGACATAAGACCTCTGAGTTTAGCAACGTTTTTTAGGTGATAGAATGCAGATTTAGTGATTGCTTTCATGTGACTGTTGAATGTTAGTTCACTGTCAATAAAGACACCAAGATTTTTAACAGTATCTTTTGCTTTAAGCCCCTTAGTCTCAAGAGCAGTGGTGATCCTACGTCTGTCTTCCTTTTTCCCAAATAGAATTACTTCAATTTTATCTGCGTTCAGCTGAAGAAAATTGTGTGGCATCCAGTTGTTGATTTGATCGATACACCCACAGAGAGACTCAAGGGGGGTATAGTCATTGGGTGACAGAGCTAAGTAAACTTGGGTGTCGTCAGCATAACTGTGGTAATTGACTGAGTTGTTTTTGATGATTTGCCCAAGCGGAAGCATATAAAGGTTGAATAGTAATGGTCCAGGGATTGACCCCTGTGGGACACCACAGGTCAAGGACATAGATGCTGAGGTACAGTTTCCAATAGCAACAAAAAAGCTCCTTTGTTGTAAGTATGATTTTAACCAATTGATAACTGTACCAGTGAATCCAACCCAATGTTCCAGTCGATGTAGTAATATGCAGTGATCAACAGTGTCAAAGGCTACACTAAGGTCCAGTAACACCAAGACTGATGTTTTGCCAACATCAGAATTAAGACGTATATCATTTATGACCTTAATAAGAGCTGTTTCAGTGCTATGATTGGCACGGAAACCTGACTGAAACTTATCAAAACAGCTATTTGATGTAAGAAAGGCAGTTAATTGATTAAAAACAATTTTTTCGATTATTTTTCCAATAAATGGTAAATTGGATATGGGCCTGTAGTTATTAAGCACTGAACTATCAAGGTTATTCTTTTTCAGTAAGGGTTTTACAACTGCATTTTTTAAAGAGGAAGGAAATATGCCAGTCTGTAGTGATGTATTTATAATCTGAAGTACATCGGCTGATATAAGATGAAGAACAGATTTGAAAAAATTTGTGGGCAAAATATCCAGTTCAGATGTGGAAGAACTGAGATTTTGTACGTTTTTTTCAAGGGTTTCATAGTCAACTAAGTCAAATGTTGGCATTAGGTTGAGGTCCCCTCTCTCTACAGCCAGTGGTTCCAGATTTTGAGCTATTTGCAATTGGGAAACTATATTCAGTCGTATTTTATCAAATTTTCCTTTGAAAAAATATGCAAAGTCATTGCATTTATTAACCGAGGAAAGCTCAGGAGGCAACTGTGATGAGGGATTTGTTAACTTCTCAACAGTAGAAAATAGCACACGGGCATTGTTGATATTCCTATTTATAATGTTAGAGAAGAAGGACTGTCTTGCTTTAGAGAGTTCCAAATTGTATTTACCCAGCATCTCTTTATGAATTTGATAATGTGTTGGAATAATTGTACATATATGTTATTCTACTTTGTGATTATGCTTATGTGTTTCTGTATTTCTGCTCTGATACATGCTCATGTGAGAGATATTGTATGTGTGTGTGATGAGGGAAATATGTCTCTCCGGTAGGCTACTTGTTGGAGACATGTATGAAGGTCATTCCATTATGATACCCGTTTGCTATATAAATGTGTCTTTGTGTGTGCCTGCTGTGCTGCAAGATGTAACTACAGAGGCAGGGGAGGTTGGAACATAGCGTATCTTTTGTGCTACATATGTTGCTGTGCAAAAACCTGGTCTCAACCGGTTTGTATTTTGCTACCTTCCCCTAGCGGTTGAGACTCTTTGTAACTAGGATATTCCGAAATAAAAAGCATGTAGAGAGGAGACTGCTTCAGAGTGAGTTTGGACGATTGTAACTGAGCAGTCTCCGATCACTCTCCTTGCAAGAAACTTTGACTGATTCTCTGTGTCTTCTTTGTGTGCAGGTTGTTTTTGATAAATGTTAGTGCCTAAACCTAACATTTAATTGGTCCTTCGAGCCGGATTCCAAGATACCTGACGATCCCAGCGTGCAAGTGAGATCCAGAAAAGTCTGTGGCCACAGCATTTAAGACCCTTTCCGGGACTGGTTACTCCCTTGCGGGCTGGGATCCGATGGTTGAAGGAAGACCCGAGGACACAGAGAACTGTGAGTAGATTTTTGTTTAAAAAGGCATGCATGCGAAAATACGTAAAAAATAAATAAAAATAAATAAATAAATAAAATAAAATAAAAATGGTAGGGAAACTAAGTGAAGTATACGCTAAAAGTAGTGTATGACTAAGTGAAGTATACGCTAAAAGTAGTGTATGACTAAGAGAAAAACCCTGACAATTCTAGACTCTATCAGGTAAAAGTAAGTTCAAACAGTTAAATTCCGCAGGAGGGTAGACTCCTCTATACGCTACGAAGGACGGCGGAGTCCTCTGTGTTGAACAAAGGTAGGGAAAGTGTGAATGGTGTATGAAAGAAAACGCAATTACCACTAGGTAACTGTGTTTTATGTAAAATCAACGAGGAACAAATAGCGAGCCTCTGTGGATGCCCGTAAGCAAGAAAGCTCCACCTGCAAAGGTAGAAGCGAGCTTTACCACACAAGGTTGTTGATCGCTATCTCGTTGAAGGTAGTCCCAGTTTTAGAATACTGTAGGTATTACCAATAACTGGGCCTAAATTTAGGTCAAAATGGGAAAAGGACAAAGCAAGGAGAAAGCAAAGACCCTCGATGGGTTAGAAAATAAAGACTGGAAGGTAGTAGAGAGGGAGGACCCAACAGCCATAGAGCCCCTATGCTACTGGGTAAAATAATATGGATACAACGGAAAACTCTCTACGAATAACTTAAAAAAATTACAACAAAAAATAAGAACAAAATGCAAACAGGATAGAAAAAAGATGTGTAAAGAAGGTTATGAATAAACTCAGGTTTGGATAAAAATAGCAGGACAAAGAGAGGAAGGTGAAAGAAAAGCCAGACAAGATAGAGAAGAGAAAAAGAGAAAAGAAAAAGAATGTGAAAAGAAAGCTGAAGAAAGTAGGGGAGAAAAGCCCATAATGTTTCACAAAAAGGAAGACAATGAATACTCAGGGCCCTACAGCGCACCAAGACAGCAATTAGAACAAATACAGGAAGCTCAGGCGTCGGCCCCTGAACAAGAGCCACCCCCTGAATACCAATCCACTGCAGGGCATACTACTCCTGTACGACCCCTTACTCGCTCCCAAGGAGGGGTAGGAGATTGGAGGAATGCATTAAACAAATGGAAAACTTAAGACTGTCCTATCATCTTAATGGGATAGAGACACAGCAAGTATGGATGTGTCAATTAGGTCCAGACTGGCACCTGGTAAAAGGGAATTATAACCCAATGGATGCTGCTGGCAGCCCACTGGGCCCTGATTCTGTAGGACTAGGAGCTCAAGTTACTCCACTCCTAGAGAGAATTAAAGACAAATATAAGAAAAAAGCAAATTACACCGAAATCGGCAGATGCAAACAAAAGGAAGGAGAATCATTCGATGAGTACCGAGTAAGAATGGAAAAAATCTTCAAAACTCACAGCGGCTTAGATCATAACGATGACGACCAGAGCCCATATAAACAACAACTAAAAAATGCCCTGCACTCAGGGTCACGCCCTGACATACAGGGATGGGTAAATCGCCATTATATAGGTATGAGTGGAGGAACACTCGCTGAATATATAAATCATGCCCTCCATGCAGAAAAAGTAATAAAAGACAAGAAAAACAAAAAAGGGCAGGTCTTTTACCAGTGACACATGCAAAACTGTTAACAGAACTATTACAAGCAGTACAACTGCCACAACAGTTAGCCATATGCAAGTGTGCAGCTCATACAACAGGAACTGACCCAGTTTCGAGAGGCAATGCGTTTGCAGACAAAATAGCCAAAGAAGCTGCACAAGGACAAATTCCAACATTCATGATGGCAGATGACCTAAAAGGTTGGTGTAACGATACAATATTACAAGAAATGCAACAACAATCACCCAAATCAGAACAAGACTTGTGGATAAAAAAAAAAAAAAAAAAAGGAACAGTACTAAAACAAGGTATCTATGTATGACCACTCGACAACAAAAATAAACCAATCTTACCAAAGAATCTATATAAATGGGCAGCAATAGTGAGCCATGGGAAAACATATGTCTCAACAGGAGGGATGACGGGACTAGTAAACCAAATATATCAAACATATGGTTTTAACTCCTATTCAAAAAAATTTTGTAGGGCATGCTTAGTGTGTGCACGACACAATGCTCAAGGCCACGGAGAGGCCCATGACTGTGAGGCACTGGCAGAACGAAACACATGAATTCACTTGACTCACTGTAAAAAGATAATAAGTCACTCCAAAAGTAGTATAGCAACATTCTGCGTTATCTTGTAGCTTCTCAACACACCCTAGAGGAAGTCCGGCTACAAAGGGGACTGTAAGTATTTAGTATTACAGTTGTCTCAAACCCGGTGAAGATTGTCTACCCCTCTGTAGGGTAATAGGAGGAGACACAAGACTACAGTCGGGATGTTTGCTCCAATACATAAAAGATTACTGGCAATAGGGGGAGTACTGGGAATCATAATAACCCTAATAATTCTATGGAAGTGTGATGGTCACGATGAAAGTAAAAAAAATTAACCGAAATAGACGGAAGGCCGGGTGGATAAGTACAATCCAAGACGGTATGTTGAAACACCCCTGTAAAACTACTGATAGTAACCAAGATAAAACATCGGAACTGTATTTTTGTTACCAAAATAATAACACCCAGGCAGTGTTCATGTTCGATCAATCACTGACAGTGGGAGGCCGCAAAATGATTGACTGGGATGGATATGACTGGTACTTAGATGGAGGTGGAAAGCTTATGACGGGACATGACTTAGAGTACGCACACTGGTGGGGCGATGTTTTTACCACTACGGGGTCATGGGGGGGGAGGGTCTTATGGGTACTCTCAGATCTCATCAAAATGGAAAAAGCAGGTATCTTTAACAAAAACAAAAGGGAACTTAGTGTTAAACATAAACACAACCCAAACACCCTTCGGAAAACCTGCTAATTTCGGCCCATATAAAAACCCTCCTTGCCATGGACTTCGTCTATGTGTGTGGCGTGAACACGCAAAGGACCCCTGCGTCACTCTTTTGCTATGTCCTAATATCACAACCACCCCTGTGTCATCTACTACAGAACCGGACATTACATTAGGCCCGAAATCCACATCCACTGTCAAACCTAAAATCTACATACAGCCTGACACAGACGACTGGTTTGAAATCACCACTGGAATATCACATATTGACAATAACTGGCTGCTGATGGTGGAACAAGCTGCTGAAAAAGCAAAAACTGATTGTGTAGTGTGCATGGGGGCAAGACCACTCCTACAAGTGGTGCCCTCAGCGTTAGAATTTCAATGCCTGGTAAATGTGATGAACAATACCATACCCTCGACAAACTGCACTCACTGGGACTCAGTGTTTCCTTTAACTAATGATGAAAAGCAGAAACCATACTTCTCCAGTAAAGTAGCTGCAGGAAATTTTTCCTGTGTAAATCGAACAGGCACCGGTAAAAAGCAAGGGAAACTGAACGCTACACAATGTTACCAAGTACAAACGGTAGACATTTATTTTAGACCTGAATCTCGTAATGACATCTGGTGGTGGTGCGGAGATGACAAATTATATGACAAACTGTCATACAACACCACTGGGACATGTGCATCTGTTTCGTTGATTTTACCTGTCACTGTTTTACCCACAGCTCTTACTGAATTATTAACATCTGTAAACAGCGTATTACCTGAAGCATGGAACTCACGGCATAAAAGGTCATGGTATAATAAAAATGATCCTACATACATAGACAGTATTGGTGTTCCTAGAGGAGTACCTGATGAATATAAATTAGTCAACCAAGTGGCAGCAGGATTTGAGTCTACTCTCTGCTGGTGGTGCACTATAAACAAGAATGTGGACCGAATTAATTACATCCACTATAACGTGCAAACCTTAGGAAACAAAACTGAAGAAGGATTCCTCGCCGTCCATGGGCAATTGTCAGCCACCTCCCTCATGTCTTTTCAAAACCGTATTGCGGTAGACATGCTGTTGGCAGAAAAGGGTGGGGTCTGTTCTATCTTTGGTGATCAGTGCTGTACGTTTATTCCAAACAACACAGCCGCTAATGGCAGCCTAACCAGGGCCATAGAGGGACTTAGATCTCTCAATAAAAAGATGAAAGACCACTCAGGGGTTGACACGACCATGTGGGACGGTTTTGGGGATGCATTTGGTAAATACAAGCAGCTTGCTGCTACTATCATCATGTCTATAGCCGTGTTTGCGGCCATACTCACCTTATGTGGATGCTGTTGTATTCCCTGCATTCGTGTTTTATGCACCCGACTCATCACCACTGCCCTCGAACCAGTAAATGCAAAAGTCTCGATGTTATACACTTTGTTACCCTCTTCTGAGCAAGATGATGATGATGATGATGATGTAAATGAAACCAATGTTGATGAAGGTAATGATAATGATGATGAGTCTCTCAACTTTCCTGATTTATTTCCAGACCCTGGTAATTACGACGGAATCCTCTAAGTGTACCGCTTGTATTATGTTCTATGATTTTGTGGTTAAAAATCTCACAAGGAAGAAACCAATGGATGATTACTTTTCTTAGTACAAAGCGAATAAACAGGAGGGAAATGTTGGAATAATTGTACATATATGTTATTCTACTTTGTGATTATGCTTATGTGTTTCTGTATTTCTGCTCTGATACATGCTCATGTGAGAGATATTGTATGTGTGTGTGATGAGGGAAATATGTCTCTCCGGTAGGCTACTTGTTGGAGACATGTATGAAGGTCATTCCATTATGATACCCGTTTGCTATATAAATGTGTCTTTGTGTGTGCCTGCTGTGCTGCAAGATGTAACTACAGAGGCAGGGGAGGTTGGAACATAGCGTATCTTTTGTGCTACATATGTTGCTGTGCAAAAACCTGGTCTCAACCGGTTTGTATTTTGCTACCTTCCCCTAGCGGTTGAGACTCTTTGTAACTAGGATATTCCGAAATAAAAAGCATGTAGAGAGGAGACTGCTTCAGAGTGAGTTTGGACGATTGTAACTGAGCAGTCTCCGATCACTCTCCTTGCAAGAAACTTTGACTGATTCTCTGTGTCTTCTTTGTGTGCAGGTTGTTTTTGATAAATGTTAGTGCCTAAACCTAACATAATGAATCTGAAGTTTAGATTTACGCCACATTCTTTCAGACTTTCTACACTCTCTCTTTAGCAGTTTAACCACTGGATTCAGTTTCCAGGGTGCTTTTTGATTGTCAGTAACTCTTTTGGTTTTTAAAGGGGCAATATTATCCATAATATGTGTCATCTTAGAATTAAAATGTATCATTAAATCGTCTGCGCAGTCTGATGGTTGACTTGGAGTATGTGAGAGTGCCTGCTCAAAAAGAAGACCTGTGCCATTATTTATGACTCTCCTTCTTACAGACATAGACCTGTTTTGAATGTGAGGGGACATACAAACATCAAAGAAAACACAAAAATGATCAGATATGGCCAAGTCCATAACAGTTGTAGAGACATTAAGACCCTTTGTGATAACAAGGTCAAGGGTATGGCCATGAGAGTGTGTTGGCCCCTGAACATGTTGTGTTAGGCTGAAGGTATCAATCAGTGTGAGAAATTCTTTGGCATAGGTGTTTTCTGGATTATCGACATGCAAGTTGAAATCCCCTGATATAATAAGACTGTCAAACCTCAAACAAATGTTCGACAACAGTTCACCAAACTCTTCAAGAAAAACTGTTGTTGAAAGTCTTGGTGGTCTGTAGATAGTCAATAATAACATACTAGAAGAACACTTAACGAGTGTACTTAAGTACTCAAAAGATGTAAAGTTGCCAAATGTTGTCTGTTTGCACTGAAAAGATGTTTTGAATATTTTTGCTATTTCGCCTCCCCGTTTATTAGTTCTTGTGGCACTCATGAAGTCAAAATTTGGGGGGGCTGATTCAATAAGGGTAGTGAAACTGTTCGCTTGTTCTAGCCAGGTTTCAGTAAGAAGCATAAAATCAAGTTTGTGTGTGTAAATAAGATCATTAATTAAAAATGACTTGTTAGAGAGTGATCTGATGTTCAGAAGAGCTAGTTTTACATTGAGCGTGGGAATTGGAATTTCACAAGGAAGAAGGAGATATCAGGCACATTTTCCACAGATGGTCCTTTACAGACTATCTGCAGATCCTCAAATTATAAATATCTGTTGAAACTGTAAACTGCACTGTATAGCTAACGTTTGAGGTACAGGTTGGGTTTGGGTCACGGTGATTGATTAATTAATTAATTAAAGACTGAAATTGAACTTCAGCATCCTATCATTAAAGTCTCTGTAGGCAGCCTATCCAGGAAAATGTTACTAAGATTTCCTCTTTCCACTTCAGTTTCAGCCTCACTCTACCGCAGACGAACGTTTGCAGTCTTCCATCTGGCAAATGGGCTAAATGAAGGCTCTTGCGACACATGTGACAGCCTAGTGTGTTTACCGCATGTCCCAGTCCTAATGAAATTAAAGAGCTGGTGGAAACAATCGGAACGCAGTGACAGGCTATTCTATGGGCCAAGCCGTCTTCTCATTCAGAAAACTGATCTGGGCACTGAATTGACTTCACCAGCCCTTAAATCTTTTTTGCTTTCTAAGTTTTCAGGCCCTCACTAGTGTGTCATATAGATTGGGTGCCAAGCAGCAGCGAACGATGTGTGTATTTTCTGCAGCAGGTACTAGTAGCAGTGTGAATGCCTTCCTTGCCAGACAGGCTGTTTACAGGCCGAAAGCAAAAACATCCAGAGAGTCTAAAAAGAGCTGCAAATAATGAAAGACTGAAGGAGAAGTGTGTGTGTGTGTGTATGTGTGTGTGTGTGTGTATGTGTGTGTGTGTGTGTGTGTGTGTATGTGTGTGTGCGTGTGTGTGAGAGAGAGAGAGAGAGAGAGAGAGGGAGGGAGAGAGAGAGAGAGAGACTGCTGAATCTTACAAACAGAGACAAGCTAATGTAAGGAAGAGAGAAAGTGAAAGAAGGAGAGGAGATAGAAAAAGAGAAAGAGTGAGTGAGCGACAGCATGTGTGTGAAAGTGTGGTAAAGGTAGAGCATGATAGGCAGAAGGTGCTCCCAAAGAAGTTCTGCTTTAAATAAAGACGAAAAGGAGGAGGACCAGGAGCCATGTTGACAACTTAACAGCCTGCTGCTATAGATAGCCCTCAGTCCTGCTGGTGTGCGTGCGTGTGTGTGTGTGTGTGTGTGTGTGTGTGTGTGTGTGTGTGTGTGTGTGTGTGTGTGTGTGTGTGTGTGTGTGTGTGTGTGTTAAAGGGAGACAAGTGTGGACGAGAGAGAAAGAGAGAGGGGGTTAGGGCACCAGCTCTGAGTGTCCACCTCCGTCAGGCCTGCGGGTAGCTGTTAAGCTCCTGTCAGCTTCCTCTCCAGCTGGAGAGAGGAGAGAAGAGGAGGAAAAGAGGAGGAGAGGAGAGTGGCAGGAGGAGGAGAGGAAAGTGGAAGAGGTCAAACACAGGGGCCTGCCTGTCAGCCGGCTAGCCAGCGGCCACAGCAATCCCAGACACAGCAACACCGACTGTGCAGCAGGCTCAGCACCACTGGCAGCAGAGTGGAGGCAGCCCACTGGTTTCAGAGACCAAAATATCACCTGACAAAGAGGCAGTTTTGTCAAGCGACGACAGATCAGGTAGGGATGGATTGTTGAAAAGTATACCGGTGTCAGACAGAGGTGTACTGATTTGTATAGTTTTTGATCTTCTTTCTTGGATATACCACAATTCAACAGGCAAGGCAAGGCAAACTGGTAACGCTTTATATTAAGGTCCTTGTAATAAGCATTAATAGTCAATAGTTAGTAGGTAATAAGGCCCTTATAAGTTCATATTTTAACTATTAATATAGTTAGTAGCAGACTATAAGATATTTATAAGAACTTATAAGAAAGCTGTTAACTGTTTGTTAATGCTTAATGAGTATTTTATAATTGTTTATAATAACATTACAAACACATATATTGAACTAGCCCAACCATTATGTCTTTGCCTGCCTTGTCATGCCTTTACTAATCTTCATTGTTTGATTTATGAACATTAATATATACTTTACTGGTCATCTATTATAAGTTAACTATGCATTTGTTTACAGTTAACGGTGCTTTTTGCAGGTCCCGCATCTAAAGCGAGAACAGTGTCTTATAAATACTGTGCATTATTAAGCCTTTAAGAATACTTTTGGATTGTTCTTTGCATTTGTTTATGGCTAATGATTTTCACAAATTCCTCATCTGGAATGAACAATACATGTGGTCAAGGTTGATACTGTATGATGGAAGGAAAACATTACTTAACACAACAAAATTGTCAACGGTGAAGCCCAATGTCTTCATTTATTGCTGTGGCATATTTTCCTACAAATGTGAAATAATAATTAAAAACAAAAATATAATCTTTTGCCAATACACCAATACAATACAATACACCGCCAATACACCAACAAAACTACTTTCACAACAAAATGTGTTTAAGCTAGCGACTGAGCCACACTTCTAAACGTTCTCTGGCCACACAATCAACGTGAATGTCCTTCTAATATTCTCAGTGCTTTGTTTTGAATGCCAGAGCCTTTGTTGTACTACCGATGGAGTGTGGAGTTTCTTCGAGCTGTTTTAATGGTTTAAAAATAGCGTAGTCGTCATGCTTCGTCTAAGGGCACCTACCACTTTCATTGTTAGCTTTCTGGGACAAACGATAAAAAATCGTTAAACTCTGAATGCAACAGGCTAAATCAATTTTGCTCCTCAGTACACATAGTCACTATTAACGCTTAAGCAAATTTCATATATACAGAGACAGTTCCAAGTGCTTAGCATACTGCTTAAAAAAACAGGCAGTGTAAAATTATGAACATGCTATTACTGATTTCTGATTTAGTGTGGAAAAGGAAATATATATTTTTTTTTTACTTTAAAGAAACAATGCTGTACAGTAAAGCATTTTTACCAGCAGGACCATACCATTTTCATAATAACCAAAATAGAGTGTCTAAATGAATTAATGACATTGTGTTTATTATATAATACCTGCATTGGGGGGAAAAGGTGTTTTTTGTTTGTTTTTTTCGTTGGTGTGTCATTGTTTATTTCAATAGGAACAGTGAAAAGAAGCATATAGTGTCCACTTTCAGTCCTGTCCATTTAAGCCCTGGTATTTGTTCAGTGCTTTGACTGCAAAGGTCAAGTTAACAGGTTAACATTGTTCCATGAGTGTCCACACTGTGTTCGTGTAAGTAATGGCTCTTCTGAGTGTTTTTTTATTCGTTGTGTGTCTTGAAGTGCCATGGTGTGAGTGAGCTCGAAGAGATCTCACATTGTTAAATGTGCAACCGTGTTGTTGCTATTACTTTGTTAGCACTGTTTTTTATAAAAGAAATATAAATGGTGAAGACAGACCACATGCGTGTAAAGAATAGTTAAATAGCCTATTCTATGCTTTTGCTATCATAAAAGGCCATGAAGGCTTTTAAACAAGATTGTTAATAGCAGCCATTTTGCAGGATATTTCAAACAAAGGATGGCCATTTTTTTCCTCAGTGGGTGTCTTCATGCTTTTTAAATTCTCTACTAAAATATCAGCACACAATCCCTAAGCAGAGGTACCCCACTGCGCATGAAATGCTAAAAGGTTGAAATGTTATTGTGCCATTTGGCAGGCAAGAATGCAGCAGGATCTTGTTTACTTTCTCTTGGCATTCACAGAAGGCAGGAAGTCCTGGGGAATATCAGATATTTTCCCCCATAGTCTCCATCTGCCATTTTGTAGCCATCATTCATACAGTCTCATTTGATCCGCCATTTGGTACCATTCTTTTCTGTGTAATCTTTGACATCCAGTCAGACCACCCACCACCACCACAAACACCCCCTTTCTTGGTCCATCCAATAGCTGTGACCTCCAGACGTTGGCACATAGCATCTGATAGGGAGCCTGTCATACCCAATCCTCTCTCCAGGTCATCAGGGAGAAAACGGATACAGAGAGAAGTGCTGTCAACTAAAGAGCAAGAGCTTCATAATGCGCACAGTCCATGACAATAGAAAATCAGTGACTGTGTTGTTTGTACATTTATATGCTTTTAAAAGATCATTGTTCGTCCTTTAAAATGGCTGGAGTATGGCCCTTGTGGGTCAGATATATCCTGGACAGACATCCTGACCGGTAATATAAAACAGAATCTCTATAAATAGCCTTGAGCCACCTGTGGAGTAAGATTTTATTCCATGAAAAATAAAAATGCTGTGGAGCAAAAATCTTAAGGAGAAGCACATTTAGCCTTTTGAAGGAAACATTTTGACCTGACTAACCTTAAAAACCGACATTTATTGGTACAAATGGCGAGATCTGTCATTGCAGCTATGTCCAACCTAACATTTTCAAGACATTTATGTTGTCACAGGGAGGGAGGGTGGAAGAGAGAGACAGAGAATTAAAAATGTTGAAAACCTGTTAGCACTTTATACTAAACACGTTGTTCATCATTTGGTAACCATTGCTTTACACTATTCCTCATCAGTAAATCATTTATAAATGTATCTACAAATGTGAAAGCAGGTAGAGAAGATGACAGACAGACAGACAGCAGGCAATAGGCTAAAAGATAGGTAGTAGACAAACAGTCACATACACAGAAAGTTAGCCAACCGACAACCAGACAGATGGGTGTCAATATGGTTAGAAATGGTTTACTGATGAGAAATAGTGTAAAAGCAGTAGTTACCAACTGATGAACAAAGTGTTAAGTAAGCCTTACGGTACCAAATGCAAAATAAATGTTTTTTAAGTAGTTCTTATAAAGTGCTAAGGTAAAAAGCTTTATGCATTGGTTTTACCTCCCTGTGTCCCCAGTCTCCTACCCTCTCTTCAGTGCCCAGCAGCAATGGTGTGTCTACATAGAGCAGAGTGGTCCTTTTATGTGGTCGTTTCATTTTAAAACTTGCCACTCTGCTCTATGTAGACAGTAGCAAGATGTGGCAAATGGGCATTAAAGCTAAACTTTTGCACAGTCCACTCTCTTTCAGGTACACACAAACAGATTGATTCACATAAAATCAATACCTAATTGATGAAGTGAGACCAGAGACAGTAAACATGTGTAAACATTGCACATAGAAAACCTTCATTGATTATCATTTGCACATACAAAATATTTTCTACTCCCTGACAAAGAATATCTGATTTTAGCCATATATTGAATTGTAACCATCTGCTTATGTGTGTGTTGTGCAATTACCCATAATCTTTTGCTGACTGGAGATAACTTAAACCACTAAGACTGACACTGGATAATGTTCCACTGGAGCATTATACTGGGTGTGCACCTCCGTTATAATTAGTTGAAAATAGTCAAATGTTAATGTCAAACTGTATTGTTAAGCTAATAATAGAGTACTCTAATCAATGGGCATTGATCTGTGGAGTCATTAAGAACCAAGGCTGGGCTTGTTATGATCCTCCCTTTGCTGTTTTACCACAGAACAGAAGCAAGAATTCTTTTTGGAGCTTGAAGATGTTTCACCTTTCACTCCAATTCACATCTTGACATAAGTTAATGGGTTCCCTTATGTGACCCTTTTGTCACATGGTGAGGATTGTGGTCTACAGCTCCACCTCCAGTGGTCCAGAAATATAGCTCCATATAGTTCCCCATCATCAGGCCAGAACTAAAGAAGCCCTTTGGATTAAAAGTGAAAGGTCTTTAAGCTCCAAAAAGAAGTCAAGTTGTGTTCAACTTAGCTCAGTTGACTGCCATGTCCAATAGACATTTACAAGTTTAAATATTTGTTCTACACATTCTTACATCATAATCTACAAGTTCTCAAATTTAGGGGTACAAGCTCTCACACTTTGCAACATATTTACCTTCATACCTCACCCTCTCCATTTTTACGTTGCTAGATTATAACTTGGTTCAGGTAATTGTCATCATCCCGTGCACATTTGGCTTCATTCCCTTTTCCAGTCAGTTTGTTTGAAAGCAGCCGGTGAATGAACTCTATCAAACAAATCTATCCATCTCCTAGATGAGGCTTGCTTTACTTTGGGCTAGCGGTTTGAAAGCTTTATTTTGCCCGTCAGCTTGCCTACACTCACATCTGTTCTATGGCCTTTTCAGCCTTTACCTGCACAATTAGGCCTCACACGTGCTTGGCCAATGCAGGCACTTTCTGTAGCACATATATTTTCCAGCTTGCAGAAACATCGGCACAGCCTGTCCATATGACGAAATTTACGTCAACCTGTCAATTCACCCACCATCTACCGACCATTTCCGCAGAAGTACACCAGCTGCTTTACTCAGTGCACTCTGTGAACTCAGACGGTATGCCTGTGTCTGTTAGTAGGTGTACTCAGCGACTCTATTCTTAACCTCCACTCTGAAGAACAGAGGACAAGGCGTGCTGTAGCATCTCCACATACAGACAAGTGCATCTTCCTCCCATCTGTGGATCCTTGTGCTCTTCTTATCTGAAGTATCCTCTTTGCCAAATTGCCTGGAAATCACTGTAAATGTTCACCAAGATAGCAAAAGCACACCACTGAAACCAAGCAAAAGCACACTACTGAAACCAAAACAGAAAAATAAACATTACTGCAAATATTTAATAAAACAGCAAAAGCACATTTTCTGCATATGCTCACCAAAATACCAAAAATCTCTGCCATTTTATGTGATTTGCTATCTGTGGTAACTTTGAATCACATTGAAATTGCATTTGATCATCAATGCTGTTATCCTACGCAACTGAACTCTCCTTTTTTATTAATGTAAACAGTCTACTACAGGAGTAGTTGTTTTCCAGCCTCCATGTTGCAAAGGTTATTTGGTTGCTATCCCAAATGTGTATTTCTGGCCTCAAGACCTCAGATTAAACAAGTACCCCAAAGGAGCATCTGTAAAGTAAGCTGTGACATTACATGGCTTCCTTCCAGGTGCTTGCTAATGCACTTTTTCTTTTCTTTTTTGAGTATTTATTTTTCCACATTTTATTCCGTTATTTGGATAGGACAGTGAAGATAGAGACAGGAAGTGAGTGGGAGAGAGAGATGGGGTTGGGTTGGGAAGTGACCACATGTCGGACTCAGACCTGGGTACCCATGGGCACTTGCCTGTTTATGGTACGAATGCTCTAACTGCAGCAGCAAAAGCTGCCCCTCCCTTCCCACAGGTGATGTGCTAGCCAGGTGATGAATGTTCCCAAGCTTTTCTTTCTAAAAAAAATAAAATAAAAATAAATAAAAGGCATGAGGACACAAGGGACACACAGCCATCTGCACGCTGCCTTTTTGACACCAGCAGCTGCGAACACCGTCATCTCCCGGCATCTCCCTAGACTCCAACCTGTCACATCCCAACCTGCTGTTGCCACGGTGACACCCTCAATGGCAGCACAGCGCCAGAGGACAAGGCCACACCCGAGTGTGCATTAGTAGTATTAGTCTTGCACAGACATGGGCACAGATGTGAGTGCACTGCACCTCCAGGCTTTGGTCATTGCCTCGCGTGTTTAGTGTACTGCACGCATGAGATTTAAAATCAGACGTGGGCTGTTGCAGCTGTCACAGATGATGGCAAAGAGGGCTGAGAACAAGCAGGGAGGGGGAAACAGGTGTGGAGATGATGGCAGGAGGACCAGAGGGGCGAAACTACAGTATATTTTAGCTGATAAAAAAGAAAATTAGCTTTTGCACACCGCTGGAGAAGACAGGTGTTATGGAAATGGCCACGGTCTAAGTTAGGGAAATGAGAACTCCGCACACTGTTCATTCTGCACGCATGATTTATTAACTTTACGACATTTCGGTCATGGACCTTCGTCAGGTTGCTTCACAGGTACCTGGTCCATGACCAAAATGTCGAAAAGTTAATAAATCTCGATTGCAGAATGGGCAGTGTGTGGAAGTTCTTATTTCCTTAAGCTGATAAAAAAGAAAACACAGAAACCATAAAACAGACTGGTAATTCTGCCCAACTAAATTTTTTTGTAACATTTCATGTTATATTTTGGTTTATATCGTGTATATATATATATATATATATATATATATATATATATATATATATATATATATATATATATATATATTTGATCCTGGAAGTAGAGGTTTTCTTTATCCAATTAGCAGTTATGAAAGCTAGGAGAGTTATCACCTTCTAGGGGCCTGTAGACTGGCGGCCAGCTGAAGCCAACGAATCCAAACACTAAACAGAAAGGATATGAGACTGATTGTGTTGCTGCTGGAGAGAAAAAAAGGGGGAAAATTACCTTTCCTTGAATGAGCGCGCATAATCGGATTAGGCTGACATGTGGGCTATGCTGAGGACAGGAGGTGGGAAAGAGCGTGAGGAAATGGATAAATGTGTCGGCGGGGTGGTGAGAGACGCACTATAATCTTATTGGATTTCTGGGGGTCAGATGCACTGCTGGGCTTACACAAAGCAAAACACACTCAGTGGCACTGAGAGACCGAGCTGTGCTGGAAATCGATGTGAGCTTGGATAAGGTTATTGGTGTCTAATGTAGAACAGAGGACTAGAAACAGATAAAAGAGGGGAAACTAGTGAGATGCAGAAAAAAATGAAAGATGAATAGACTGAAAATGCAAAGAGGAAGAAAGGAAAGACAAAAACAAGAGATTAGACATAAATGTGTTACAATAAATAAGGAAGAATAAATGAGTAATGAAGAGAGAAAGAAATGAAGAGAGAAAGAAGTAAAAAACAGCTGAAGTGGTAAACTAGAAGAGTGGCAGCCTGTCTCATGAGATAGAGAGACAACTTTACATTCATTAAAATCTTATATTTCATTCATTTCGAAGAAAGAAAGAAAAACAGAAAGAAAGGAATCATAGGCACAGTTTTTTTTTATTTCCTGAAAGTTTACCATATGCTATTATTATTATTATTATTATTATTATTATTATTATTATTATTATCATCATCATCATCATCATCATCATCATCAACAACAAAAACAAAATTTCTACTACTACTACTAATAATAATAATAATAATAATAATAATAATAGTGGTGGTGATTATGATATTTGGTGGTGATGATGATTTGTATTAGAGGAATTTAGTCAATTTCAAGCTGCTGGCTTGAATGGCTCACAAATTTCAACATGTGATCTCCAGTAAGCAATCAACACGTGATCTCCAAGTTAAATAATAACATAATGCCTATAGACACACAACACTGTAAAATATTCATCAGTGAAATGACACATAGCACTCAAAGCCTAAGAAAGGCATCATTAGCTTTTGAGGAGCAGTTGCTCGGATGCACAATTATTTGAGCCATGCAATCTGATGATGCTCCTGATGGGGTGATGGGGGGTGGGGGGTGAGGTGATGGGTGGTGGGGGGTAGAGGGGGTTGGACAGGTCCAGAGAGAAACACATCCTGCGGTCACTGGCTAGACACAAGATGAAAGTGACTGTTTGATGCGCCCAGCTGGTCACTAGGATACCGGCAACTCCCATCTGATTCGCCGATTCAAAGCAAAACAGGGAAGCGCCATAGGGAGGAAAACAGACATTAAAGGAAGTGCAAATCAAAGTGGTTTTTTTTTCTTTTTTCTTTCTGTCTTTGTTTTTGTTCCTTGTCACCTTAAGGCTTTGTGTTCCATTTGTTTAATGGCCTCATCAGTTTGAATCAGTAAATCAGCACCGCGGCACCCACCCCCCCACCCACACACACACCCACACATGCTCACACATACCCACAAACACATACACACACCTCAACACCCTGACTCTCTCAATCACAATGCACTCCAACTACATTCTAAAACAATGCATCATGTCTCATAAATGCAAACACAGGTGGCGTTACTGTAGTCAGTGCCATGCAAATGATAATAATAATAATAATAATAATTTTTACTTGTATAGCACAATTCATACAAGATGCAGCTCAAAGAGCTTCACAGTTTGGCAAGAAAAACACAGGTATGCAGAGTATTTCTGCCGTTCATGTCGTATACGCTGGCACACAGCAAGGCATTCATTCCAGGCACATTAAACCCCTCATGAATGTGACCTCTGCTTCTTGACTATGGCAGCTATCCATTTACTCCAGTCTTCTCTGAAAAGCTACTGAATGCTTATGTAGCCCTATGAGGATAAGGTGATGCGTAGAGAAATAAGTGGTACAATAAATAGTATAAATATAAGAAGTTCATAATTAGAATAAATAGGATTTAAAAGGTTAAAAAGATTTTAAAACAGTTAAGTGTGTTAATACTGTGAAGTTCATGCCATTGTAGTGTATGGGGATTTCATGTTTAAAACCTGTATTGCTATGTGCATAATGTTAAGCTGGATATGTATTTTGTTTGTTTAAATATTATTTTCTTAATGATGTAAATGCAAGAATATTATGTTATATGTACATGTTAAAAGAAATACGTTGTTAAAAATCTCTTACCTGTAATGATGATGCAGTCAACGTCAGGGTTAGAGGTCAGCGGGAATCAGGAAGGAGAGGGAGAACAAAGAAGGAGCAACGAGAGAGACGCGTTTAGAATCGCGCAGCGATACTGAAGTTTACAAAGTGGTAAAACACTACTCTTATGCATGTCAAAGTAAATGTGTAGTGACAAACGGCTAGTGATTCATTTTGTAACATTTATAGGTGCATGTATTCAGTGTTAATGTGGCGTTTTCAATGTGAACTTTGGCTAAGAGTTTTCTGCAAATCATTGAAGGAAGCTAGTCAAACCAACTCGAGTTTATTAGAGTTAACTGGACTGTTGCTAGCGAGTTGCCCACTCGGCTGTCGTGCAAGGCTCAGACCAACGAACTCTAAAGTCCAGAGACATCCCTGCTTGGCTAGGACGACGTCTTTCCACACTCAACTTCGCCAACACAGCGTTGCCGCGGTGAGGACGACGAGGCCAAGTTCTGCAGCAGTGAGTTTTGTTTAATGCGCATTGGCGTGAAGCGGCCATTGTGTTTTAGGTCTCTACGCTCCCAAGCATCGCTACAGGCCTGCATCTACTGACACTCGACGTGATTGTTTCATCATACAGTATTTGATTGTGTATTTTCAGTTTAGTTATAAAACTGCCGGCTTTAGGTTTAGTAAGAATTTGAGTTTCATTGGTAAGGACATTGAAAAGGGTAATATTTGGAGTTACTGTGTTTATTGAACAAAGAACTAAGTATTTTGAGAACTGAAAGAGTGTGAACAAACTGAGTAATATTGTGTTTCCATTACTAAAATTTGTATGTAAATATCTAAAACATATCTTTAAGTAAACATATTCATTGATTTTGAAACTGTTTGGGATTGCATTACTATTAGACACACAAGGGTTATACCTATTAACATATTAGTATAAAGAACCTAGGGTAGCCACCCCAACATATTGCAAGGGATAGCAAAGGGGCGCTACACTTATACCTTGAATGCTTGTCAGTAATGTTTCTAGCTATTTCAATCAACTAATCCTTTTAGCATACACTGGTGAATATCCATTCCCTGCGGTGTCTATGTGATGGTGGTTATGTGCATGTGCATTCTGGGGTTCTGGTACCATATCCTAACACAGGTGTACTATTTTTAGTCATATATCCACTGTATATTTCTAAGGTCAGTAATGACTTACAATTGTTTCAATACAAGATACTGTATAAACTTCTACTATATTTGACAGCAGTGGCATGACTGATGACATTATTTACAGAAAAAACCCTCAATGGTTACAGGAAGTTGCTTCTTACTTGAGACTATTACTGAGAAGAGGACACAGGCTTCCGAGCGACTGCTTTGTCTTGGTTTTGTATCTATCTAACCATGGCCTTTAAAATGCTTAAAACACTGGACTAAATAGGCTGAGCATCTCTTGACCTTTTACAAGAGTGTGGCTGTAGCGTTGTCCGGCAAACTTAGCTCTTAAGACCTCTTAATGAGCAGTAGGATAAACTTCTGGTTTGCTGAGGTTTCTTTCTGATTTCCCACCGCTAAGATTGCCACTTGTGACGCACTTCCACAATAGAAAGGTCAGTCCTGTTCTCTCTTTCTCTCTCTCTCTCTCTCTCTCTCTCTCTCTCTCTCTCTGCTCATTCTCTCTTTTGCTCTTTTTTCTATCTTTCTCTCTCACTCTGCCTGTCTTTGTTTTCTTCTCATTCTGAGGACTCTCTTTCCGCTTGAAAGACGCACCTAACAAACACTCTCCGACACATGACACTGAATGATGATGTATCATCTGACTCTAAAGGAGCGTGTGTGCCTCAATGTGAAGG
>CM050218.1:31020000-31065000 GCA_027475355.1 Coilia nasus | reverse complement strand
GTGTTATAACAGTCCAACCACTTGCATTTCGACATGGGGGAATCTGGTGCATCTCCCTTGTACTAATAGCAAGTGAGTGGGTGATTTTTTTTTTTTCCCTCACGTCCCGTGCTCGCGCCCCCCCGGTTGAGAACCACTGCTCTAGATAATAGGCAAAATGACATTTTCCACAGTTACAGCGCCCCCTATGGACCAAATTGTATGGCACATGCTGTGGTTTTAGAAGTCTTTGTGCTGATCGTGCATGACGTATTTTGCGCAGTTCCCACCTTCTCGGTCCAAGATATTGGCAACTCAAAATCTCAATTTTTGCATATACCTTTATCACTAGGTGGCGCTATGCTTCAAGTGAGTGTTTATGGGCTGGGTCGATACGACTCTGTAACACCGACATACTAACACAAAATTGTTGTCTTGGGCAAAATTGTTGACAAGTTATTTAACAAAAACTGTTTTTTGACACCTAGCTTCGCCAATAAACATCGCCCCCTATGACGCAATGTCAACAAGTTTAGTACACATGAAAAGAAAGACGTTTAGAGATGGCATGTCAACTTTGACCAAATTTGAGCAATTAAAAGCCAAGATATGGACATTTGAAGTATTTTAAGCTACGTGTTATTTGTTCATTGACGTGTAACTTCGGAACAGTTTATCTAAAGATAAATCCTTTGATAACTTTTTGTCAGCATTGTCTGTAGATGACATATACCAAATTTGGTGAGATTCACATGAACGGCCTATGACGAGTTCGTTCAGATTCGTTTTCGCAATGTTAAAATTTCACGGAAATTGTTCTCATTGGAAGTGGGCGTCGACCAGTGTTTTCAATGCGTGAGGGTCAATAGATTTCACGATAAAAAAAAAAATTGTTGTAAACGTTAGCATTCTCTAGATAATAGGCAAAATGACATTTTCTACAATTACAGCGCCCCCTATTGACCAAATTTTATGGCACGTGCTGTGGTGTTAGAGGTCTGTGTGGTGATCGTGCATGACGTATTTTGCGCAGTTTCCACCTTCTCGGTCGAAGATATTGGCAACTCAAAATCCCAATTTTTGCATTTACCCATATCACTAGGTGGCGCTATGCTTCAAGTGAGTGTTTATGGGCTGTGTCGATACGCCTCTGTACCACCGACATACTAAAACAAAATCGTTGTCTTGGGCAAAATTGTTGACGAGTTATTTAACAAAAACTGTTTTTTGACACCTAGCTTCGCCAATAAACATCGCCCCCTATGACGAAATGTCAAAAAGTTTAGTACACATGAAAAGAAAGCTGTTTAGAGATGGCATATCAACTTTGACCAAATTTGAGCAATTAAAAGCCAAGATATGGACATTTGAAGAATTTTAAGCTACATGTTATTTGTTCATTGACGTGTAACTTCGGAACGGTTTATCTCAAGATAAATCCTTTGATAACTTTTTGTCAGCATTGTCTGTAGATGGCATATACCAACTTTGGCGAGATTCACATGAACGGCCTATGACGAGTTCGTTCAGATTTGTTTTCGCAATGTTAAAATTTCACGGAAATTGTTCTCGTTGGAAGTGGGCGTCGACCAGTATTTTCAATGCGTGAGGGTCAATAGATTTCACAATAAAAAAAAATTGGTTGTAAACGTTAGCATTCTCTAGATAATAGGCAAAATGACATTTTGTACAATTACAGCGCCCCCTATGGACAAAATTTTATGGCACGTTCTGTGGTGTTAGAGGTCTTTGTGGTGATCGTGCATGACGTATTTTGCGCAGTTCCCACCTTCTCGGTCCAAGATATTGGCAACTCAAAATCCCAATTTTTGCATTTACCCTTATCACTAGGTGGCGCTATGCTTCAAGTGAGAGTTTATGGGCTGGGTCGATACGTCTCTGTACCACCGACATACTAATACAAAATCGTTGTCTTGGGCAAAATTGTTGACGAGTTATTTAACAAAAACTGTTTTTTGACACCTAGCTCCACCAATAAACATCGCCCCCTATGAGGAAATGTCACAAAATTTAGTACACATGAAAAGAAATATGTTTAGAGATGACATGTCAACTTTGACCAAATTTGAGCAATTAAAATCCAAGATACGGCCATTTGAAGAATTTTAAGCTATGTGTTAAATGTTCATTGACGTGTAACTTCGGAACGGTTTATCTCAAGATAAATCCTTTGATAACTTTTTGTCAGCATTGTCTGTAGATGACATATACCAAATTTGGTGAGATTCACATGAACGGCCTATGACGAGTTCGTTCAGATTCGTTTTAGCAATGTTAAAATTTCACGGAAATTGTTCCCTTTGGAAGTGGGCGTCGACCAGTGTTTTCAATGCGTGAGGGTCAATAGATTTCACGATAAAAAAAAAATTGTTGTAAACATTAGCATTCTCTAGATAATAGGCAAAATGACATTTTGTACAATTACAGTGCCCCCTATTGACCAAATTATATGGCACGTGCTGTGGTTATAGAGGTCTTTGTGGTGATCGTACATGACGTATTTTGCGCAGTTCCCACCTTCTCGGTCCAAGATATTGGCAACTCAATATCCCAATTTTTGCATTTACCCATATCACTAGGTGGCGCTATGCTTCAAGTGAGCGTTTATTGGCTGGGTCGATACGTGTCTGTAACACCGACATATCACAAAAATTTCATGTTGTTGGGTGAAACGTTCACTGAGTTATTCAGCAAAAACTTTTGCCGGTCTCCCCCTCTTCGACGTACGCTGGCACAGCGGGGGGGTGGCCCTGGGGGACCAAAAGCTTCTATTCACTCGAAATGTTCCAGGGCTACATGCCTACAAAGATTCATGTCCCCCCGAGTTTCAGTGTCCCAGGAATCGTTGACGGACATTCACTGAAAAAAAAGAAAAAAAAAAAGGGAAAAAAGTTCGCGGCAACTCTATAATGACCGCCGCTAGCGAAGCGAAGCATGAGGTTTTGACTGTTGCACACAACAGTCAGATCACCAGTGTAGAGTATGTTACACGGATAAGGGGGCATCTGTTCAAATTCACTTTCAGTTTTGTTTACTAACATTACTTAACTGTAATCAAACCCAACCCCTAACCCTAACTTTAACCCTTACTCTAACCCTAACCCTAACAAGACATATAACTTCAAGAAATGGTTTATTGCAGTAATAGTCTCAGCATCTGTGGACAGTCTACAGAACCATCTGTAGGACCATCCAAATAAAGTGTGACCAAGATTTGTTGGTCACACTTTCTATGAAGTTTGTATTCAGACATTATCAGCACATTTATAAAGATGTATATGCATATGTAAAGTATACATAACTGTTTATACATATCTATGACTGTACTCCTAAGGTATTATAATGCTATGTCATAAGCCCTATTCCAACTTCAAGTAGCACAGTACATTCCAAGTTATAAATGTTTAACTGGCTATGAGTGCAGTCATGCGTATGTAAAAATCGTTATTACCTAAAATATATTTGTAACAATGTATATGTGTGTTCTGAGTATAAAAACAATATTCTAAAATATAGCACACTTATGTATGTACTGTCTGTAGCAAGTGTAACACTGAACAAAAAAAAGGCCTAAATCATTATGATGAATGGAGAAGAAGTGTTTTCCATTTATCATAGTGTTTTACATTAAGCACATCAGGGTTCAACTGGTTGTTATAAATGTCTATTCATATGATGGTTTGTGTGTGTCATTTGACAACAAAATAGCATTTTGAGAAGAAATAATACTGTTTTGAATGCAAAGTGTAAGTGAGGGATTTTGCCCATTGTGTGTGCGTTTTTTTGACTTGTGTGTAGAGTTCTGAGAGTATGAGGCATGTTTTCAGAAAATGTGTTTAAGCAATTGAGAAAAACTGAATACTAGTTATCAATACTAGTTATCAATACTAGTTTCAACCATTAGAGTCTTATGAATGCAAGCTTTATAGAAAGTGTTACCGAATTGTTTTATCAAAGTAATATAAAACAAGATGGAGCACCCGTATGCCTGGTCATTTGGGTGACAGGAAGAGGATTTGTTTTGCAGGAATTTGGGAGTTGCTGTGTTTGCCTTTGAAAAGCAATCAAGTGTTGTGTGCTGGTTGTGAATCTGTTTTGTAGTTAGTCAGCCAATGACTAAAGCTTGGTCACCTTTCTGTGGCACTGAATGCATCACTGTTTTTGCTGCAAAGATGCCACATCTGTTCAATTACAATGCAGCTTACAAGATTATGTATGGCCACAGTCACAAAGAAATAGAGGCCAGGCTGTAAAACAACACACACACACATATATACAAAGTCGGTCTGTGTGCATACATCATTAGTCTTCTGATGCAGCTGTGCCTCCTTAATGCAGCTGCCTGTGTGCGTGTGTGTGTGTGTGTGTGTGTGTGTGTGTGGTGTGTGTGTGTGTGTGTGTGTGTGTGTGTGTGTGTGTGTGTGTGTGGTGTGTGTGTGTGTGTGTGTGTTGTTGGGGTGTTAATGTGAGGATGTGTGAGAAATCAGGCATAAAGCTCAGCCTTCCTGCTGTCTGGGAACAGCTGTAGACCTCTAAGACTGCTGTGGAGGAGGGCAGTTAGGCTGCTTTCACCAAACTTTCAAAGTCACTGATATCATAGGTCATTATGAGGAAAGACACAGAAGACATCATCATAACACCAGTGGATACAAATTAGACACTCCATCACAAATCCCATGATGGCACCTTCAAATGCATTTCAAAAGAGTTTACCAGCAAGGATGTACAGTAGTTGCATACATGTAGACTGATCTTCAGAGGAATGTGGCCAGCCTTTTGAAATTCCTGTCTTATGCAGCCTCGAATAACACACAGAATAACACAAACACACACACACACACACACACACACACACACGCACGCACACGCACACGCACACACACAAACACACAAACACACACACCATAGTAGAGCCTGTAGTGCAGGGGTACACAAATAGAAATGATGATGGGCCACTTTTTTTTTCCATTGACTCAACGGCCCATTTATTGAGAATGTGTATGATGCATACCATAACAATGTAACGCATTTATTTTGACATTTCCTTTTCATTGAAAACAATAGTATAAGGGCCTACATAAAATAAAAGCATACTTTCCTTTTGGGCACAAATAACTAAATAAAATAAATAAAACAAATAAATAACGGAATAATAGCAAACATTACCCTGTTAATAATCCAAAACAAATACCCTTCAAGCTGCCCATTTTCTGTGCTTTGGTTAACAAACTCAAGAACTAGTCACACTCTCAATAATGCTTAATGTGAGAAATGGCCTCGTGTGTCTTTGGCCAGTGTTTGGAACCTTGGCTGGAATGGTGTGATAGCCAGGCAAACACACTGATGTGTATGTTCATTTGTGGCAAGGGCTTGCTATTTGTTTGTCGTTGCCATAGAGGCAGTCCTCACATCTTGTTGCAACGCGAGGGGTGCGCTTTCAAAATAAGAGCTCCTAGCGCGATTTAAAAAAAATAAAATAAAATAAAACAGTTAATAATAATAAATCAGAACAGCTCTCGGGCCGGAAATAGACCCCCCGTGGGCCTAAAATGGCCCACGGGCCGCTATTTGAGTAGGGGGCTGTAGTGCATACCTGTAGGGATGTGGGCTCCACTTTAATCACCAAAAGGCCAAATGTGCAGTGATAGAACTTATTCTCCTTCAGCTTCTGCACACAGGCTTGAGGTCACAAGGGCAAGGCAGTAAGGACAGCCAATCCCATCTCTCTCTTCGCACTAATGGCCTTCGTTAAGCCACTCGTTAAATGACCATTGATGTGTGCCTCTCCTGTGGTTGACATACAGTAAGCTTTATTCTCAATAATTAGTCTTCACCCAGGCATACTCCTGACTGCCAGTTAGCAGTGGCTTTGGGCATGGTATAAACTATTGGAACCTCACCTTTTTTACAAATTAGACACTTAACTTATTAGACTAATATTTGTGCCATTGTGCAGTTGCAACTGTACCATTTTACAGAGTAACGGTAACACATTACCTAGTTAGGCCACCTACAAAGACTTTAGAGATTGTTGGTTGGATGAAATGCAAATGGACTCTGTCTGGTCACTAAACATTGTCTTATGTACACCAACCTTAAGTGTACATCCCTATTACTGTAATAAAATTTCAATAGATAGTTTAGAATAATATGATAATCTGTAGCATATGTACACAGTTTGCAGGGGAAAATCCAAGTAAAGTGTGACGACTTTTCATATAGTTTTAACATTTCATTATAATAGTTAATTTTAAAGACACATTTATCCAAAGCAACATATGGTGCAGTATAGTTGAACACAACTATGCACTTCACTAGTGTGTGTGCTGTCTCAGTCACAAACCCATGCCTTTGGACTTACTGTTATGTTTATAAGATGTTCAGTGTAACACTGGGGGCCTATGAAGCACTGCAATTTCAAATCCTGTGCACTGTATGACCTGTCCATGTGGTTTTTGACAATAAAGCTTACTTTGACTTTACTGGCCCTTGGCATTGTGGTTTAGGTATGCATTAATCCACAACAACCTATGGTGATGTATAGTTGAACACAGCTATGCACTAGTGACCTTACAGGCCCTTGGCATTGTGTACAACCAAACTTTCAAAGTCACTGACATCATAGGTCATTATGAGGAAAGACACAGAAGATATCATCATAACACCAGTGGATACAAAGGCCAAGTACAATATGCATGTGTGCAGACAGGTTGGAGCGGACCAAGGGCTTGCAGAGCAGACACCCAGACCCAGACATCGTTGGAATTTTCCAGAGACAATGAGCTCAGAGGGATTGTACTGCAATTATTTGCAATTTTGCAACCTTTTGAGGAAATAAATCAAATCAAATTCTGTGCTGGCTGTGTTATTGTAACTGACTGCAATCATGTGATCTTTGTTGAATTAACTATCATAGTATATAACTATCAACTATATAAAAAAGAACTGTGGTTATTCAGTGATTATAATTACGGCCATACTCTGGAAAAACACGGTGAAGAAATCAGACAGCCTGTAAGGACTGCTGAATCTGGGGGTTCACTGCCTGTCAGACTTTGTGCTTTAAGCTCTAAGGCAAACACTGTTTAAGAAAACGTGAGTCATCCTCCCACTGAAGACAGACTTCAGACTGCATTAAAATGGAATGAGTCATAAGTAATTATTTCTTACCAACTACAGAAAAGAAAGAAAGAAAGGCAAACACACACACTTAGACACACACACACATACACACACACGTACACAGGCGCGCACACACACACAAATACAGAGAGAGAGAGAGAGAGGAAGAGAGAGAAATATTACTTGTGCATTTCTGCAGCTCAAATCGATAAGCTGGAAAGTACCCATACATGAAAGTATGAGACATTCATTTGTTACCTTGTTCTGCATGTTCATGCTTAGTAGGTAAGGCCCACAGGCCAAATCATTTCATCATTAACTCATCTCTTAGCCCAGGGAGAGAGACAGACACAGGTCACAGGAAGAGAGGAGGAAAAAGAGATTGGAAGGACTGCTCAGATGAGAGAAGAAGGAGTGATGAATGACTAGATAAAAATTGAAGGAGAAAAAGATAGTGGAGGAAGAAAAAAGAGACAGAACTGCCGTGCTTCACTCTCTAACATGTCGTGTGCCGTGACAGTCCCCATGGACAGTCCATGCACAGCTGGAGCCTTCCGATAAAGCCAAGATGGAGAAAGAGAGAGAGACTGTGTGTGTGTGTGTACATGTGTGCCTGAGAGAAAGAGAGAGAGACTGTGTTTGTGCATCTGTGTGTCTGAAAGACAGAGAGAGAGGAAGAGAGAGAGAGAGAACAAAGGAAAGAGGGGAAATGAAATGTCAGATGCACTTACATAAACCTGCGGGGGGCTACAGGTGCAGGTCTCCTACGTGGAGTGGAGGGATAAGCTGAGCCAGAAGACCGAAGGTCACAGCCATAGGTGAGCGAGACACAGGAGGAAGCTACTGCTGACCTTACCTTTCAGCCACAACCATAGAGCTACTGCTGCACAACACACTGCGCTTTTGGACGCCCCTTCCGCAAGAAAGACCACTGCAGGTTGGGCTGAGGTCTTGTCTCAACCTTTTCAGCAAGTACCCTGCTGCCCTATAATTACCCCCTTACAAACTCAGACAATTCATCATGTGTATGCTGTAGGCAGACGCACCAACTTGCTGGCATTTATCTGTTTGTTTGTTTGCTTGTTTGTTTGTTGGCAATAAAATAAATAACTCAAAACGTCATGAACGTATCGTTCTGAAATTGAGGTAACCTCACAAAAAATGAAAATTAACATGGGAAATGCTATTGACGAAACAAAAAAAGATGGGGGAGGGGAATTAAACTGCTTGGTGGAGGTCTAAACTCTCCGAGGGCTTTTTGTGCTTGTTATTCTTGGTACCTTTGTAAACATGCACATGAGAAGGTGATCTCTCTATATTGTTTTTTTTTTTTTTATAAAGAACCGATTCATTCCTTCATTGAAAATGTGTACGTTTTTTTTGTATATTTTATTTTTAAATCACAGCAAAAATAGCAACAACGTTAAACATCAGCCAGTATGTGTGGAGACAAGTACAGCTGATGTACACAGTGGCATCACTAGTTGTGTGTGTGTGTGACTTGTTGCTAGGCTGAAGGGCTCCGTTTGCAGCAGTGCCTTAGCAGAAGCCCTTTGTCCGAGGAGGAGGGATTATCCCTGAGTCTTAAAGACCCGACATGCTTTAATTTAGTTTCCGCCATGTAGATAAAAGGCTCTCGTTTCAGATTGTGCTTCCCTCCTGCACTGGGGCTTTAAAGCCGTGTATAGGAAGGGATTTAAATGTTGTGTGCGGCAACAGGCGAAATGAAAACAATGTCCCAGGAAATGGAATCTGCCAGAGGATAAGCATGCAGTGCATTCAAGTATGTCACACTTCTGCTAATACTAAAGCTACCTAGCTTTGGGGGATGTCTGCTGATTCCAATTTACTTAGGGTATTGAAGTGCCCATTAGCTGTGCCACTGCAATCTTTTCATTTGGATTACTGAATAAAACATTAAAACATTGAGAGAATGAGATACAACATTACATGACACAAAATTATTCATGTAGGCATATTGTTATAGTTGTAGTGCATGTAAAGCAATAAGTCAGTACTTAGAGAACAACACTTCCACTTGTTTTAATTATTAATTTGCTTCACATGATTTGTGTGGGTGCATGGCATTTTTGATTTGACATTAAAAGAGGCATTTTAAGGTGTCTGTGAATACAGAATTTGTTATCAAATTTTCTTTTAAAATATCTGTGGAGAAAGAAAGGAAAAGTTATGCCCAAGTCTGTAATTGCACCATGGATATGCACGATATTGCACATGGATTCTGCCTGATTTGGCACACAGCCTGCTTTGCGGAACACCAAATAGCCCCCACCCCACCTCTCTTCCCGCGCCTTTAGAAGTAGTAAACAAACAACAAGCTGTGGCAGAGGCAGCCTACAGGCCAGAAATGTGGCTAGAATGATTAACATGCAAATGATCGCAAATTTCCTTTACTCCTCCTACCGACACCTACAAGAACCAAGATTTGCATAGAGGTCTGCTTTCAGACTCATCTCATGCTGTCTGGCTCTGTGTACTTGTAAGTCTTAACCCTGTTTAGACAGCAAATGAAATGATTAAATAATAGATTTACAACAGCTAGAAACAAGTCAAAAATGTGAAACCTCACAGCAATACATTACTGCCCACAGAGACAATAAAGTTGACTACTACTACTAATGGTTTTGGGCCTTTCTGTTGTGCTTGTTAGCACGGCTTAGGACGTCTTCAGTAGTGTCTCCAGGCAAGTATTTTTCCCTACGTGTTTTGCCAAAGGCAGACAAAGCAAACAGTTTCTCTGTATCCTACAGTTTCTCTAGTGCCTACGCCAGATAACGTTGTGTGCACATGCAACCTCGATTGGTACAGGTGTGGATACATTTCATGTCAATATTTAAAAGACACCCATAAAGACACTCAGCCAACTGAGTCAACAAACACAAATGGCACAGTGTGCTCTGCCTATCAGCACGACACAAGCAGCAGCATTCATGAGAAGCCCAGTGACAACCAGACAGGAACGCAACTTGACCTTCTCCTTGTGAACAACGGTAAGAGCAAATGCTGTACATGAAAATGTGTTCTAATCGCTTCACATCTTTGCAGATGCCTACATGTGCAAGGCAAACATGAGGTCATTCAGGTGCAGCAAGCAAATCAGTCTTTCTCTCTCTCTATCTCTCTCTCTTGCTCTTACTCTCTCTCTCTCTCGCTCGCTCCTACTCTCTCTTCTTCTCTCTCTCACTCTGTCTATTTCCCCCCATCTTTTTTTGTGTGTATGTGTGTGCTTACAGTATGTGTATATACTGTATGTGTGTATTTGTGTATGTACACTTGTGCTTGCTGTGTGTGTGTGTGTGTGTGTGTGTGTGTGTGTGTGTGTGTCAGGCCTGGTTAGATATGGCTGAGTCATTGGCCTAGCTGATTGAACCTTCATTTCCTGTAGCAAGAGAACATTTCAAGATGGCCACCTGTCAGGAAATGTCACCCAAATACAACACAGCTGTCATATTGCAATGCCAAGAAAAGAAACATGACAAATATTTGATATACACATACCCTCTTAAATTCTTAGCTGTAAGCACAAATCACAGACTTTCTAAAAGCCTAAAAGCCCATGGATTAAAGAAACTAGGAGTTTGTAATTTCATAGTGAGCTTGTACTCTCGCTGCATGTCAGTCAGGAAAAAGCTCACTACACTTAACACTCTGATTGCATAACTTCAAAGAGGTCATACAAGTTAGGCTAATTTTAAGTTAAAGGAGAACTTCGGTGTAAAATGAAAATTGGCATGTTAAAACATCATACCGAGTTGGTATGTGTACTGAGGAGCAAATTTGATTTAGCCTGTTGCATTCAGAGTTTAACTATTTTTTATCGTTTGTCCCAGAAGGCTAACAATGGAAGTGGTAGGTGCCCTCAGACGAAGCATGGCGACTACGCTATTTTTAAACCATTAAAACAGCTCGAAGAAAGTCCACACTCCACAGGCCTCAAAATCTCCTGCTACCTTCAATATGCTATGAGTGATCAGGGTGCACATCAGCAATTTATTACAATCAATAATGTATTCATATATTCATACCCTAGTGATGACACTGCAGACGTAGATGGCCTGTATAGGACGGCAACATTTCGCCATTTTATCAACCGCAATGTTTAAAATTGCATTAACGGCAACCTTTCACTCCAGCACTTGAACCCCTAGTTTTTGCTCCATGTTAGCATTAATGTAATATTAAAACAGAGAGCACAAGACAACGAGAACATGGGTCATCGTTTCGTTACCTTTTAGCTCCTTAGCCCACCCTCACCCTTCACCCCACCCACCGCCCCCCGCCCCTCAATGTCATAGGCAATTAGTCTCTGGTGGCCTTGCAGTCAGCAAAGAGCAGGGCATAACAGTAAAACAAAATGATGCCTGACATTAGCGGCTATTACACCCGTGTTTATTAGCAGACATCTGACGCATAATGGCACAGCGCTCCCTCAATTAGCGGGTCACCACGGCGATGTTGCACAGCAACGGAGGAGGAGGGGTGGGGGGGTAGGGGGGTGACACCTCAAGGACAAGGACATAAATAAGGAGTCCAGAACTTTCTTTTTTTATGCGCCTGGCCCGGTCATGCCTATAAACTCATAAGGCCTTTATGGTACCCTGCAGGCATTAGGTCCCGTTAATGCGATTGTTACATAGGCTACAGATGTCAAAAGGATTACCGACATGCCGCAAAGGGTTTATGAAGGATGCCACCTTGAAGTACACAATTCTTGAGTTAAAAATGTATTAATATTTGATATTGTAGCATGCACAGTAAAACAATTGTTATAAAAATTGAAAGGAAATGAATAAATAATCCCTTCTTTATAATATATACCTATTTTTCCCTTGCCGAGTTTAAGTCAAATAATAGCTTCTTTTGGCAGAATGCGAAACACACTTTAATATTTGTGCAGTATCAAGATATAAAAAAACGACAAAGTTTTTTTTAAACCTAAAGTGGTTCCTATTCTCTCTCTTCCTATGTATGCACTGGTGATTATAAAACACTTTTGTTGCTCTAACCATTGTAAGTTTGGTGCCTCTGTTTAATGTCTTGTGGAGTGTAATAAGTCATAAAAACAAATGAGCAATTTGTTGTTTTGCTGCTGTTGCTGTCACAAGCTCAGTCAAGATTGGCTGCTTTCCTCTCCAGTGCCCTGAATGTATACACCCATCTGATGCTTTTGAACAGACCCCTTTGGCCTTTTTTATCTGAACACTCTTAGCTTTTTTTCCACAGATCATGTCCCCCTACGGTTATAGCACCACACCCTTCAAAAATCAATTCCTATGTGCTACACTCCACCTCTCCCCCAAACACCCTGCAAACATTAAACAATATGCAACAAACAACCCTACATAATCTATTTCCCATACAGTATTTATGCCCATAGTTCCACAGGCCCCCATGCACACATACAAACACATGTACACTATTGATCCAGAGCAGCAGCAGAGTCACACACACACACACACACACACACACACACACACACACACACACACACACACTCACACACACACACACACCTCTGAGGCCCTTCTCTCTTCTGTGATGTGGAGCATTACGCGGCTATCGGCAGGGACGTCTCTCTCTCTCTCTCTCTCTCTCTCTCTCTCTCTCTCTCTCTCTCTCTCTCTCTCTCTCTCTCTCTCTCTCTCGGTGTAGTGAGACATCATCAGCAGACATCAACCGTGAGTCTTTTCTATTGACCTGTTTTTCCTGGCCCAAGGTCAGTGACTGATTGCATAGATGAGTCAATGGGTAGCGCTCTATCCTCACCAGGATACACCGCCAGGAATCTATACAGCTCCGTTCCAAGCCGTGTGTTGCGCTTCATTTTTCTGTTGTCGTTGTTGTTGTTGTAATTCTTTGTTCTCCGCATCATCAGACAATAAATGGAAATGCGTTCAGGGATATGGAAACTACCCTGAAGATATGTTTTAATTAACCAGTCAGTGATTGATTAAAATAAAATGAAAACTCCAGTTGAAATGCTGTAGAGTGCAGCTTTAAGGGATGTGTCTGTGAGATAACAAGGGCACTGAGATGTGAAACATTTGCTGACATTATTACAAGACAGGCATAATTAGCTCCTGCGGTAAACAGCGCTAACCTATAACATTAGCAAGCAGGGCTCCAGGGAAGACTCCAGTGGAGGACCAGCCTTCACAGATGTTGCAACACCTGGCTAATCCTGGACATGCTCACAACGAAATAGGAAATACTTGTCAAACATTTAAGCCCTGGTGCCACATGCTGTGCACACACAACCAAAATATTTACACTTCTTTGTTGACACTGTTAGCATCTGCAGGATATGGGAGCTTTCATCTGTTGCGCTTCTCTTTGCGTGGAGACGTGACGGGCCAAACAGCCGGCGGATCACAGGCAATTTTGAATGCGTTCCTCAGAAGTGGGTGATGAGGCGGCCGAGCAGCCAGCCCTCACTGAAGACAAACCCGTGCCCTACATCTGCAATGTCAAATGCTTGGTTAGTGGGGCAGCCTGGCTGGGGCCCGGGAGCGAATGTGTCACACTGGGCAGCTATGTATCATCACACGCCGTTCGACGTGTGGCACAAAAATACGAGAGCCGACTGCTCCATTTAACCCGCTTATTAATAAAACGATGGTTTTGGGAGACGAGGTGCCCAAAATAGGCTGTGGGAATGAGGCTAACACCCTGGAATGGTAATACGAGGCCACTTAATGAGGATGGAGGTGTAAAGGACAGTCACTGAAGCTTTACCGCCAAACAAGCCTCTAGATATCTGGGCTGTGCGTGGCCTGCTTTAGCAGAGGGGCACCGTGGTCCAATCCATCAGGCTGGTGGTGTGAGCGTGCTTCCATGCTGCCTGTACTAATTAGACAAAGTCTGTGAATTCCCACCAGTCGATGGCACAACACAGCGCAGATCCGAGATGACAGCCTTTGCAGAGTCTGACACTGACGCGGAAGACGGAGTAGGGTGGAGTTCTGGACTGCAGGGAGATGAGACGGATGGCGGAGGGCGTTTCAATGACAAAGGTGCAAGTTTAAAAAAAAAAAGAAAAATCCTGTAACCCAATATAGATACACTGATGTAAAAAATGCTGCTACCCAAAATAGATGCTGTGATCTCCCTGCCAACTAGGAGTGATGATCATGTTGTCTGTGAAGTCTCTATGACTCTCAGGAACCTCTGATGTGCCCTTTTCTCCAACCTTCACCCCCTCCCAGCCTAAGGTGTGTTGAATAAAACAACATGAAAAGTCCTGTTTAACTCCATTTTATTAAATCAGAAAATGCCAGCAAGTGTGCATAAAGCAGTGTCATTTGGTTGGAGGAGATGAAAGGGTGAGAGGGTGAGAGTGGGGGATTGATCAGAGGACTCACTGGGCTGTGACAGGCAAATAGGGGAGGGCCAAGGGGGGGCTAGTTGAAGAACGAACCTTCTGCCTTTACATTGATTACTGCACTCTCTGCCCAGAAAACAAAGTCTCATCTGCATAATCTACAGCAGACAGAAGTCAGGTGTATGCCTGTGCCTATATCAATGCTGTATTTCCTGACGTCTCAAATATCATATATTTGTCTACTTTGCCAAGTTTTTTTTTTCTGTGCATCAAAATAGCACAAACAGCACAAACAGAATGCACAATATTTCCTGTAAGCTTTGTCTAGTTTCACATAAGCTTTGAAAACACTTACACGCACACACGCACATGCACACACACTCACACACACACACACACACACACACACACACACACACACACACACACACACACACACACACACACACACACACACACACACAGACACACACACACAAACACACTGACACACACACACACACACATACAAAGACACAGGTTGGAAGTCCCTGAGTCCCACTGTCTGCACAAGCAAAACATTGTCAGACAGGAGTTTGAAAAAAGACAAGAGGAAAAAGGAATTTGGAATATATTTAATGGATAAAAGTGCAGGCAGGAGCTGACAGTAAGATGGATGTGTCTTAGATAAGAAGTAGAACTACGGCGTGAGCTGTTGTATGCAACTAGAAGTGTGATAACAACAATCATTTGTGTGTGTGTTTTTCTGGTGTAATAGTGTTTGTGTATGATTGGTTAATATCTCTCCCTCTTTCTCTCTCTCTCTCTCTCTCTCTCTCTCTCTCTCTCTCTCTCTCTCTTTCTCTCTACTGTAGCTGAAGTGATAATGTAGGACAGCACTAATAAGGTTGTTGAACTGATCTCACTTAAGAGCCCAACTGTGTCTCAGAGATGGGAGGAGAAGAGGGCTGTATTTGTTTATTAGAGTTACAATAGAAACAATCTTTCTCCAGCATTGTTCACACTCTACCTGTAGGCACACACACTACACATTAAGTTGCTGTTAACAAATGCATCTGGTGGAAGATTAATTAAAGAAAGTGAATGCTACCCATGGCTTTAATGCACAGATGGTATCTCTGAATTGATAAATAATGAAGGTAGATCAGCAGCATATCACAAGTCACATCACACAATGACTGCGGTTACACTTTAATTTAGAGGCTCAGCATTATCATGTGGAGAGCGTCTGTGTGTGAGCATTATAAACAACACTTTCAGCTGGAGTTTTCTTGGCAATCATCCTGAACATGGCCTGCTGGTTTTATACTTCTTTAGTTATTTGGTATTTTGTTGTTTTCTGTTGGAATTGTTGGAAGACCTGTACTGCACTAAAAAAATGTCTAAATGGTAATAGGGTTAAACTTTATTTTACTGTCCCTGTTACATCAATTAGGTACAGTGTAAGAAAGTGTGTAAAAATATGCAATTACGTAATTACATTATGTACTTACATTATGTACTTACACCGTACCATAGGGATAGGGTTACGGTGGAGGTACATAATATTACATGTTGTTACATGTAGATACCCTAAAAACAAAACTGTTAAATGAAAGTGTTTTCTGTAATTGTATACTAGTGTAGTAGTGTTGTGTAGTGTAAACTACAACTGTAATAGTGTTACAGAAAGAAAAAATTAAAGGGAGTGTGTGCGTGAGAGAGAAAGGGGGGGGGGGGGGGGGGGGGGGGGAGAGAGAATGAGAGACTTCATGGTACTGTAAATAAGATCTTGTGTGGTTCAGCTTGTGGATGGTCCAGGGCATCGTTAGTGTAGGACAGTTTAAACATCAGCCATGCAATTCCTTCCAACACTCCTCTCCCGTACTTGTGTCCCACACACCTAGAAAGAGAGAGAGAGAGAGAGAGAGAGAGAGAGAGAGAGACAGAGACAGAGAGAGAGAGAGGGAGAGAGAGAAAGAAAGAGAGAGAGAGTGAGAGAGAAGGAGAGAGAAAGAGAGCTGATATCAATGAGCTATCTATCAATACACAACTCAGTCTTCACTGGCACAGGAGGATTTATCTTGAGGTTGTTGCCAACCCAATTTCACCAAACACACACACACACACACACACACACACACACACACACACACACACACACACACACACACACACACACACACACACACACACAGCTGATGCCAATGGGCCATACATTTGTATACAACTTATCTCTAAGAGTGTCAGTACAGAAGTAAAATCCTATTTTTGTGTCTTTTTAAGTTAGCTTATCCATCTAAATTTGCAGGGTTTTCTGACGTAGCTGACTTGCTGTAGCTACAGTATAGACATCCTATACAGTACATATGTATAGGATGTCTATGGCTGTGGCAAGCCGGCCGGAAGTTGTAAACCAACGCGGAAGATTTTCACCTTTGAAAATGGGCATGTCAGAATAAGGTGAATAAGGAAGAAAATAACCTCAAGAAATAAAGAATGCCAAAGTCTCGTTCTCCTGTAGCCCTTTCTTGTGAAAAGCAAACCGCTCAGACCATTGTTCAGTTTTTACATTTGCCAAATTTTACGATGGCTTACAATTGACATCCTTTGTGCCAGTGCTCAGTCAAAACCTCAGACCTTTCTCTGTGCTATGAAGGCAGCAAGAAAAGAAAAGAAATGGCCGTAATATTCTGAGAATCGTTAGTTCGTGATTTATAATGGCATAAAGACAGAGTGCTCTAAAATAAGCTCAAAATAAATGACTTCAGTGTGAAATATAATGTACCAATTAAAATAAAACAGCAAACCTCTCGCTTCTCAGCCTGTAGGGTGACAGGGTAAAGACTACAACAGTAATAGTAATGCAAGGTCCCTCCTTAACCTTTTGAATGCCATTTTCACCTGTCTGCAGCAATGGACTGCTGCCAGCACTGTCCCCGTAACCTCAGAGGTTGTGAAGACTGAACACATGGGGTGAAACCACTGGGAAGATGATACCACTGGCTGCAGGCTCACAGACAAAGAATAGGAGAATATGTTAATTTGTAGGCTACAGTGATCCTTCCCTGGTAATATGCATGTATTTACAATTTATTTACAATGGCTACCCACAAGGCTGAGAGAGGAAAATTATACTCTGAATGCCTAATGCAGAAAATACGCATTCTACATTTGAATTGCACAAATAAAGAAACATCTTGAAGGCATTTTTCCATGTTTTTTTTGTTTGTATAGTAGCTTACATGTATTAGCATTGTAAATATAGTGGTTTCTATCTGCCTCATTTTTATGTTTTGTGTAAGTAATGTGTTGTTGCTCGTGATCTATGTAAATTGCTGCTATAACATCACAATATCTTCCTCTCTCTCACACACTCTCTCTCTTCTACCTATCTATCTATCTATCTATCTATCTATCTATCTATCTATCTATCTATCTATCTATCTATCTATCTATCTATCTATCTATCTATCTATCTATCTATCTATCTGTCTGTCTGTCTGTCTGTCTGTCTGTCTGTTTGTCTGTCTGTCTGTCTGTCTGCCTGCCTGCCTGCCTTACTGATTGTTTGTCTGTCTGTCTGTTCACTTTGTGAAAGGCCAGTGGGGGATGCAGTAGTGTGTGTTAGGTGTCCTCGCCCATCGGTGCATGCTGGAGTGGCCCTGTAGGTGCCTGGTGACGGGTACACTGCATCTGCAGGGGAGGGGTGGGGAAGGGAGGAGGGGGGCACAGAGGCTTTGGGCTAGCACACATGTATCGCTCAACAGCCAATTTCCTCCTATCTGATTCATCCAATGCCAAGGTGGCCCTGCCTCGGCGTGCCAGCTTGCCTGAAATCACAAATAAACAAATACGCAAACAAATGCATCACACCAGCCACTGCGATCTGTGCTTATCAGACCATTACAGTTTTTGCCCATTGCTTGAACGCAATAGACATATGCTTAAACCAAAGTAACATAACTTGAAGTTGTGTTACCATGCCTTAAACACAGTGTAACCATACCTTAAACACAAACGCTGCTTTACACTTTAGTTGCAATTCTGCAACACACTTGCTCCTTTTTGCAACACACTTACTCCTGCACACTACACACTATTTCATACATAAGACACTTCGTTCAAAAATGAAATACCGATGTATCATTGGAAAAACACATCTATTCAAAATACAAAAAACAGTGTTTTATATAAAGTAGACTAGTGTGTTGCTGCTGATGTGACAGTGTTTTCATAAGATGCAAGTGTGTGCAATTTTGTCATCAGAGTGACATTTTGACAAAGGATGGTTAGGTTTTGATTGCAGAGTTTCAATTTGACATAGATGTGAATGGTTTATTTCCAAGTGTTGTGTCCAATGTGCTTGTGTGTAGAGTTTTGGCACAGCGAGCCAAGTTTAACAAAATGTGTTTAAGCAATGGGCAAATCTGTAAAAGAAATCATCTGACTTAGAAGATCCCATTACCCTTATTTGCACAAGAGGTGTTTGATTGTACTGACTTCTGGGAATAAATCTTCTGATTAGACACAAAACTAATTTGAGTTTGCAGACCCAGAGAAAAGAGAGAGAGAGAGAGAGAGAGAGAGAGAGAGAGAGAGAGAGAGAGAGAGAGAGAGAGAGAGAGAGAGAGAGAGAGAGAGAGATACAGAGAGCTTGGGGGCACATCCTACAGTGGCATTCCCATCAGATCTGAGCTGGGATATGGCGGACAGCCACAGTTTAGATTTATCCTTTCCTCGACTGACTGAGATGCTGTTGCCATCAGTAATGATGCATTTAGCATAGTGTTTATGGTTTAATGTATACCCACCCCAACCTGCAGTGTTTCAATTTGTCTATTTATTTGTTTTGTTTCTTCATTGCTATGAGGCATTTTGGGATGGGTGTAGAATTAGTATTGATTTCTGTCCAGTTTATTTATGTTGAATAATTTATAAAGCAAATGCGCTCAAATTTCAAATGTAACCATCGCAAAACCATCTCACCCACCTGACCTGTGCAGAAGCCACAGCATTGCTGGCTAGATCAGCACAGAACGGATGAGGAAGCTGAGGGGTAATGAACACCTCACCAGCGCTGTACGGGGCTCAACTTTGTCACACATCAGAGTGACAAAATTATCATCAATGCCTCCTGGTCCATATCTTTGTGCATGTGTGTGTGTGTGTGTGTGTGTGTGTGTGTGTGTGTGTGTGTGTGTGTGCGTGAGGATGTGTGTGTGTGAGTGTGTGCGTGAGGATGTGTGTGTGTCTGTACACGTGTGATTGTGTGTATCTTTCTATTTATGGTATCTTTTTCTTCCTCGTGAAAGGAATTGCTTTGCTCTTATTTATTGGGGTTAAACTACCTGAGATATTCTAAGTTGCGATTCCCTATGTTGACCCAGCTGTCATTGTGTGAATATATCACAGTTCTTGTTATTCTTGTAGAACGCTTTCTATACTGTAAATTCCACCATCAATTTACCATCTCTTACTGTATGTAAATGTACTTACATGAACTTTAACTTCTTACAATATGTCAAGTTTATGTGATGCTGCTTGTGGATGGTACTATAGTTTGTGTTAACTAATTAACCTAGCTGATCTACGTTCAATCTATTCTAACACAACATATTTGCTCTCATTCAGTTAATGAAATGTCCTTGGTTCCCGATACCACATTATTAATTATGATAAATGCTTCATCTGTGACTGCACAGATGAATTAGTGTCAGTGAGCAGTGCAGAACTGTATAGATTACCATTAAATTAGTACATGTGGAGAAAACGGAACACTGGTAATCAATGATGGCTGGCTGGGAAACCACACTGTGCATGTTTGCTTGGCCATGAACAGAACACTGGGGATGAGGGGAATTCTACAGTCAGTCAGCATAGCATGGGTGGATGAAAGACCCCATCAACCCTTTGAGGAGTGTTTTTGAATTATTTTTACAATTAGAATTATTTTTGTCAGTTCTTCCAGAATTCTACACAAACATTCTATAGTTCTCATAGATGGATTTCTCAAATAGGTATAAAGTGTATGAATTCAGCATTGAAGCGCCATGCAGGTTTTATTGATTAGTCAAACAAACTTATCTGGGTTATGAGCAAATAGGCTCATGTGGAATGCACTGAAAGAGAAACAGATGGTGGAGCGAGAGAGTGAGACAAAGAGCGAGAGAGAGAGAGAGAGAGAGAGAGAGAGAGAGAGAGAGAGAGAGAGAGAGCACCATAAAGTGGTGTTCCTGACACCAGTTGTGTTGGTGCAGGGCAAGTGAAAGAGCAGATTTGAATAGAGCTTTATTATCTCAGCCAGATAGGATGAAAGCCATCATAACCCTGAGATTGAATGTGTAGCCCTCTATTCTCTGTCTCTGTCTCTCTTTCTTGCTGTCTATTTGTTTTTTGCTCTCCGTCTATCTCTCTCTCCCTCTCTCTCACTGTCTATTTCTCTCTCTCTCCCTCTCTCTTTCCTTCTCCCCTCTCTCTCTCTCTCTCTCTTGCTGTCTATTTCTCTCTCCCACCCTTTCTGTGTATTTCTTTCTCTCTCACTACCTCTCTCCCTCTCTCTGTCTGCCTCTCCCTCTCTTTCGTTTTCATTCTCACACCATAGGCTGTTTACGTGACAGACTCCCTCAGAATTACAAAAAAGGCCCTCTGGCATCTGGATGAGTGAGGGGGAGAGTATACAATGCCAAAGGGGTGTGCGTGTGTGTGTGTCTGCGTGTGAGTGTGTGTCTGCGTATGTGTCTGTGTGTGTCTGTGTGTGTGTGTGTGTGTCTGTGTGTGTGTGTGTCTGCGAGTGTGTCTGTGTGTGTGTGTGTGTGTGTGTGTGTGTGTGTGTGTGTGTGTGTGTGTGTGTGTGTGTGTCTGTGTGTGTGTGTGTGTATGTGTGTTGTGTGTGGGAGGGAGGGGGCTAAAGGCGCTTGAGCTGGAGGGGATTGATATTTTGGTGCCCATGGCTTCAGTGAGCTCCAAAGGCAGCAGAGGAGATAACCAGTGCTCCCTGCCGAGTGTGTGTGTGTGTGTGTGTGTGTGTGTGTGTGTGTGTGTGTGTGTGTGTGTGTGTGTGTGTGTGTGTGTGTGTGTGTGTGTGTGTGGATTTGTGTCGAGGCCAGAGCAGGGTTCGGCACACACACACAAACCCATATTTTTCACTGAGATATTATTTAAATGAACAGTCTGACTAAATCGTTGTGTGTGTAAATATAGAAATGGGTGTGTGTGTGTGTGTGTGTGTGTGTGTGTGTGTGTGTGTGTGTGTGTGTGTGTGTGTGTGTGTGTGTGTGTGTGTGTGTGTGTGTGTGTGTGTGTGTTTGTGTGCGTGTTTGAGTGTCCGTGTGTGTGGGGGTGTGGGGGTGTGGGTGTGGGCATGCATGTTTGCGTCTGTGCTCCTGTGTTGCACAGGCACTACATGGGAATTTCTGCAACTAATACCTGCTGAGAATATGGTAGTCTGTGTGTGTGGTTGTGTGTGTGTGCATGCGTGCGTGTGTGTACGTATGTGTGTGTGTAAGGTGACCTTTAGGAGGTAAGCAAGAGTAAGAGTAACACATTATTGAATTTGTAATATACAGTAAGTTAAGGGTTATGTCTAGTTGACCTTTCGAATGTAGGCATCTCTATTTTACTCCACCTTGGAGTATTTTGCTGGGGAGGCATTGCCATACACACATTGCCTTATATATAGCAGGTCACAGACACACACACACACACACACACACACACACACACACACACACACACACACACACACACACACACACACACACAGGCTCTCTCTCTGACCCTCTCTTTCTGTCTCTGTCTGTCTGTCTGTCTTTCTCTCTCTATACCTCTCTCTCTCTGTCTCTCTCTCTCTTACACACACACACACAAACACACACAAACACACACATAACCATGAGATAGACTACAAGCTACCAGAGGATATTAATGTGTGGGTACATTTAAAATTCTTCACATGGGCTATGTGTGTGTGTGTGTGTGTGTGTGTGTGTGTGTGTGTGTGTGTGTGTGTGTTAAAATAATTTCACGTGTGTGTTAAAATGATTACATGTCAGGCAGAATGCTCCCCTGGTGCTCCAGAGTGGCTGGCCTTAGGACAGCACCAGCTCTTACTCCTGACCCCCTTGTGTGTGTGTGTGTGTGTGTGTGTGTGTGTGTGTGTGTGTGTGTGTGTGTGTGTGTGTGTGTGTGTGTGTGTGTGTGTGTGTGGGGTGGGTGATCTTTCAAGAATAACCATACCCCAGAAGCCAGAGTAACTATGAAATATCCTGTCATTGCTGGTTAAAAAGATAGGGGTGAAAGAAATGTTGATATTTGTGCACAGATATTGTAATTGTTTTACCTTTTTACATGCCACCTCTAACAAACTCATGAGCAAACAAAGCAAACAACACTCGCATATACAAAAAAATATACAACTACACACACACACACACACACACACACACACACACACACACACACACACACACACACACACACACACACACACACACACAAGCACAAACACGCACACACACACACCAATTATTTACACTCAAACACGCCTACACTGAAAAATGCTCACAAGTGTCATGGGTAAACAGGCTGGGGGCCAAATAGACAAGCAGTTCAGCTTAACAGTCCTGACAGCAAAACATCTTTCTTTCTCTCTCAATAACTCTCTCTTTCTATTTCTCTCTCTCTGTCTGTCTCTCTCTCACAAACACACATTTTTGTCTTGCTTTCCCTATTACTTTCACACATCACTCTTCTGTCTCCTCTTCCTGTTCTCAATCCCATCCTCTGACTCTTTCAGATAATTTAATTTCAATTTGTTTCCCTGACATTAAACATTAAAAAAAGAAATAGTTGTGCATAGAACATACAGCAGAAACATCACACCAAACATCAAAACATCAAAATTCTGTGTATGACCTGTACACAGTTTTTGACAATAAAGCTGACTTTGACTTAGACTTAGACTTTACATGTGTACATGTGTACATGCGCATGCGCACATTTACATTCGGCAAACAAAATGTTTACTACGCATAATAACTCACTTTAATGAAAATGTTTAGCACATAGCACACAAGCATGTACCTGCGTAGCACTGACATTACCAGGAAATTATGTTTCCCATATTAGTGACTAGGTGTTGACCCCCACCTTTAATAAAAAGCTATTGCAAGTTCTGCCTGCTCTTCCATTATAATGTGGGATAATGTGGCAAAAAATGCTAAATGTATCAAAGTATCGATTTCTTTGCAGCAAATGCTTATTCAGTCAAATACTTATGACAGTTTAAAAGGAAACGTGCCTAAGCATCTACCTTCCCTGTCATGTGGTGACCACATAGCTTTTATTCTTTGGTCAGCTATTGCGTGTGGGTGTGTCTGGGTCTCTCCATGGCTAGACTGTGGTCACTTAGCCCATCCCTGATAAGGCTCAGTGTCGGCGTTTCATCTCTATCATGGAGAGACACTCTGCCAGCTGATACCTTTTATTATATCACTCTGTCATCGCCTGCTCAGCCCTCTCAATCATATCTCCCCCACTTCTCTCTCTCCCTCTCTGTCTGTCTCTCTCTCTCTCTATGTCTCTCTCCCTCTATCTCTCTGTCTCTCTCTGTCTCTCTCTGCCCCCCCCCCCCCCCCCCTTCTCTCACTGTCTCTCTTGTCTACAGTAGCCCCAGGAAGATGTGGAAGCGGAGAACTGTATTCTCCCCTAGGTCAGCTAATCTTCTTCTCAGCGGACATTTGCATCCTCCTTGCCTGCAGGCACACACATGGCTGTGTGTTGGTGTGTTTGTGTAATCTTACTCACACAGACAAACGTGAACAAGCTAACAACAATTAGCACAGAAAACGTCTCATCTTAGAAGTGGTAAGATGAACATAACTAATACAGTAAAATGAACAAGTATAACTGTAAAGGAGACAAATTTCCTTTAGTATTTAAGTGTTGAAAGTCAAAGTCACGTCATGTTTCTCCATGGCACCCATGTTTGTTGAAGAAAGACAAGAGAATCTTCACACTCTCATTTGTGCACAGAAATGTTTGCATGCAGTCATGCTTGCTAAAAATACAGTTATTTGTACTTACTAAATGACTATAGCTAGTAAGACAGTTATAACCATCTGTAAAATTATGTTTTGGCATGGATGGTAAAAACAAACATTAAACATTAAAAACCAAGATCTGACCTTCTGTGTTGTAGTGCAGTATGGTATGTTCTTGTTCATGATATCGGCTTGCCCACCACTTCCCACACTGCCACACATGTGCCCTGTCCACCCTCAGTCAGATGGGTTCAGGGGCTGTGCATGCGGTGCCAAGCGAGAGACAGAGACAGAGAGAGAGACAGAGAGAGAGAGACAGATACAGAAAGATACAGACACAGAGAGACAGAGAGAAAGAGGCAGACAGAGAGAGAGACAGAGAGGCAGACAGAGAGAGAGACAGAGAGAGAGCGTGATGGAGAGAGACAGGGAGACAGAGAGAGAGAAATGGAGAGAGAGATGGCGAAAGAGAGAGAGATGGAGAGAGAGACAGAGAGAGAGAAAAACAGAGAGCAAGATGAGGAGATAGAGAGAGCTCAATGGAGAGAGAGATGGAGAGAGACAGTGAGAGAGAGACATGGCAGAGAGAGAGAGAGAGAGAGCACTGGGGACTGAGCTCTATTAAGGGCATAAATAAGTTGCTGTTTTATAGTGGCACTGGCCTCAGGCCGCCACGGTAACCATTCCTCATCTCTAGGCCAGTCTACCATATCTTTCTGGAGTAAGGTCCACAGGGATGCTGCTGTGTGTGTGTGTTTGTGTGTGTGTGAGTGTGCATGTGGTGTTTGTGCAGTTTTGTGACTGTGTATGTGTGTGTGTGTGTGTTGTGTGATTCTGCTTGTGTGCGTGCTTGCGTGTGCGCTTGTATATGTGTGTGTGTGCGCTCCTGTGTGTGTGTGTGTGTGTGTGTATGTGTGGATGAGAGTACATCTCTTTAAATCATGGCTCAGAGGCCAGTGCTGAGAGAAATTGAGAAAAGAGGAAAAGTTTGTATGAGACATTACATCCTTATCCGCTGTGTCACCCAATCTGGGCTCAGCTCCATTCGTCTCCAGCCTGCCGGGGCCTCTTGGCATCAGCACGGGGACTGATCCAATCCCAGGGAGGCACAGGACAGCACCCACTCACTCTAACACACACACACACACACACACACACACACACACACACACACACACACACACACACACACACACACACACACACCTCTGCTAGCTGATCATACACAACAAACATTCCTTTCTTTCTTTCTTTTTTTCTTTCTTTCTTTCTCTCTCTCTTTCTCTCTCTCTCTCTCTGTCTCTCTCTCTCCTTGTTTTTCTTTTTTGTCTTGTAATCGGCTTGATGCAATTTGTGGTGCCCTCAACAGTGACAGATGCAGTGAACGGTGACAATTCTCCAGGAATCAATTCAGCCATTCAATCTTAAAAAAGCACTGATGCATTTCTGCTTACCAGGGTGAAAGTTTCAGCATAGAACAACAATTTGTCTTTGATGAAGGCACAGTCTTTGGGGAAGTCCAGACAGGGATGAGTGGTTAGGCTTCCGAATATGGGGTTTCACATTCCTACCTGTACTAAATGTGATTCTCTCATCCCCATCAGTCAAACAGAACAAAATAGGCCTTAGTAGTGCATGACAGTGTGATCATGTGATCACAAACATAGATCACATGAACATCAAGACTAGACAAATGTCTGAGGGATGGAGCGAAGGAAGGAGAGCAGGATGCAGGATTTGGTCTTTTAACACAGGCATGTTTTTGCATGACATTTTGATAGTTCACATGTTATTTGTGCCCTAGGCTGCACAACCATTCTGTTTCAGTACAGAAAGTGCTTCAGCAGGTGTCACTTTGAAGGTAGCACAGCCAAAGGCCAAAAAAAAAAGAATCTTGCAGCACTTCGATCTCAATAGTGCCTGTCAGTATGGTCATGAGATTGCAGACATGGCTCTTCCTTCAGTATGCATCCACACTGGACAGATTTCAGAAAGAGGGGGGCAGGGAATCAGGGGAAGGGTTTGGGGATTTGGTGGTATGGTGGTCTGGGTTGGATGGGGCTTTGACTTTGAATGGAGGCTTGTTTTCATATGCCATTTTGATTGATCACATGTTCTTAGCGCAAAACATGGACGAGTTACATTACAATAATAATAATAATAATAATAATAATAATAATAATAATAATAATAATAATAATAATAATAATGTTTTAATACTGATATAGTAATAATGTTTTATTTTTTCAAGGATCTGGACTACCTCAAACTTTATTAGCTATAAAGTGATACAGGGTGGTGACAGGTCATGTCTCTCTCTCTCTCTCTCTCTCTCTCTCTCTCTCTCTCTCTCTCTCTCTAATTCAATTTAATTCAAGGGTAGCTTTATTGGCATGACTCTTTGAAGCAGTGTTGGCAAAGCTGACATGACATACAACAATACAAACAGATTAGAAGGAAACTTATAGAGACTAATAATCAGTTAAATTAACAATAATAATACATCTACGTATACTGTAGCAAATAAAAAAAAACTTATCTTAAACTAAGGTTCAGTTAAAAAAATAAAGGTTATGGTTTAGGATTTAAAGGAAACTTATGTAATACTATAATATAATATAGGTAAAGGAAACTTATCTAATGACATGATAATGTATTTTAGATAAAGGGGATTTAGTACTGTAGTTTCTGAACAAGTAAGTTAATTAGTTTCTCTCTCTCTTCCCTTTTTCCAAAAGCCCACGATTCTTTAAATGTAAGATCTTACCCTTGCAACTCCTCCGGTTTCACAGACTAATAAAGGCTAAAGCTAAATGCTTGTGGTCATGCTGGTCCTTTATCACAGCAGAAATGCCTTCCCTCACCATGTAATTCATGCAATTTGGGCATTTTCATGCCTTGCATAGAAATAAATGGCACTTGCCAATATGCATTTAAGTGTCTCAGCGGAGGTGTTCTTTGTGACATTTATGAACCCTTCCAGAACAAACCTACCTACATGACTTCCTGGAACTCTGTTCCAACTAAGTAACAATTTTCAGAATTTCAGAAAGAACATTATTATTAAGTGCTGATGTAGTAAAATAAGAACATCTGCACACTGCACGTTTTACAAGCAATATTTATTATAATGTTTGGGTCATAGATCTTCTTCAGGTTGGTTCACAGGTACAAGAACAAGCTTAACAGAACTTAGAAAAACGTTAGGCTGACTAGACAGGACCGATCAAGTCTTACTACTGACACCACTCCTTCACAAAATTTTGGCCTGAGAAAAAGTTTGTCTTTGCTTGTGTCGTGAAAAGTCAGAATGAACAAGCAAATCTTTCACGTTTTTTTTTTTTTACGTTTCTAGACAAACAGGGGGCATATCTTTTGTCATCTGGGTCAAATCTGATCTCTGATTTCTCTGAATCTGATTTTATACATACAACATACAGTTGTCGCCCTGTCTCTTGTAGTGAGGTGCTCATCTCCTTTTATGGATAATCTTGCTGTCTTACTCTAACAGTACCGTTATATATCTGTCACATAAACAATATAACACAGTTACAGTAAGTAAAATGGGTCTTAAACTTTTTTAATTATGGCCACAGCCTCCCATCACTCTTTTGCAGGGAACCATACATGATGATGCAGTAAAGTTATGCAATAAAACACAAGTGTTATGAATAGCATAACTCATAACAAACAGTGCAAATCCCCCAGATCATATTATACTTTGACAGGACCAGAGAGGATGCCACAAAATCATCTCATGTGAAGGCCTGTAATAACTTTGACTAGGCCTACTAAACTGGAGCCTCCCACAGGGACTTATGGGTAGTGTAGTCTACCCCTACATGGATGATTTATAAGCAGTCTCAGATCTCTTTGCTTCAAATCCACCTATAAGGTATCCTCCACTACACATTGCATGGCTGCTGACATTTCACCACATTAATTCATAACCCACACTATATAATTTGTAAAATAATGGCCCTGTATGTTTATTTCTATTAAGTTGTTTAGTTTGTTTTGTTTATTTTGTGGCGTGGGGTAATGTATCATACTGTGGCAAGCTAGCCCAGGAGAATGGACCTAGAAACAGTGACCTCGGTTTAAAGGCAAACCCCATCTCCCACATACCTCGGGACTGAACAGGTGTTGTTTATTGACCTTACACACAGATAAAGCACAATGATTGTGTGTCCTCTGGTTCTCTCTTAGTCTTGCTTTCTCTTTCTCCCTCTCTCTCTCTCTCTCCCTCTCTCTCTCTCTCTCTCTCTCTCTCTCTCTCTCACACACACACACACACACACACACACACACACACACACACACAAACACACACACACACACACACACACACACACACACACACACACACACACACACACACATAATGATAACATAAGCCATAACCAAGTTAAGGCATTAGGAACATCACACACTGATAAAATGGTAACAGTAATACACACTGGCATTAGATATGTACAATAAAGGAGGCATAACTACCTTTAAGACATGGACAGAAACCAAGCAAAATAAAGGCATGTGGGGAACAAATAGCCCCACAGTGACATCTGCACCTTGCTTCCCACAATAGGCCTATCATAACTAATCATAAATAATCATAAATATATTATCTTGCACTTGCAGTTCAGCACCAGTAAGGGATGCTAGCTAAAGCTAATAATTTAAAAAGAATATTAAAATAATAAAAATAATAACATTTAAAAAAGAATATTAAAAAGAATATGGAAACCTTTTATGCACCACCAGCATCATATTTGCCTGTCAAATAAAATTGCTTGCTAGCATGCTAACTGGGGTCTTGTGGTTATGCAGTTGGTGGTGCATTTTTTTTTTTTTGCATTTTCACTCTGCAAATGCATCACTGTCTATGTACAGAACCATGCACAGCACTTCCTTGGTATGGTATAATATGTTTCCCTCAAAAGGACACTGTCATGATGCAGTCGCCTGTGTTGTGATATGAAATGATACACTTTAGCAGGATGGACAGGCTGTCGCTCATGCAGCACTGGTGATGGGGGTCAGAGGTCATGTGTGTGTGTGTGTGTGTGTGTGTGTGTGTGTGGGTGGGTGGGGGGTAATGACTCTGCCACAGAAGGTACGTGGCAGTAGGAGGGGCCCAGTGATGGCCCCTGTCATTTGGCATGTGTGTATGTGTCATTCGGTGTGTGTGTGTGTGCATGTGTGTGTGTGTGTGTGTGTGTGTGTGTGTGTGTGTGTGAGAGAGAGAGAGAGAGAGGTGTGTGTGAGTGTGTGTGTGTGTGCGCGTATGTGATTAGAGGCAGTGTCATCCCAGTCTGTGTGGTTATAGAGGCAGTGTCTCAGCCATCCCCTGTCCATCTGTCTCTACAGTTTGTAACACACTGTGTGTGTGTGTGTGTGTGTGTGTGTGTGTGTGTGTGTGTGTGTGTGTGTGTGTGTGTGTTTGTCATGGCCATTACTGAGGATGACAGGCACTTACAGACAGACAGTTGGAGATGTAGGAGGATGGAAGGAGATGTAGAGGGACAGACTAATTACAGTACATTCCACTGTATGAATACATCTTTCTACAGACATACATATTTCATTGTATGAATACATCTTTCTACAGACATACATATTTTCACAAAAAAGCTGTACTGGACAGCACAGGTTTGCAATGGAAATTTTGCAGTTCTTTGAAGCATGTTAGACTGAGTGTTTTACATGTACATAGCGAATGCTTTTAGCAACATTCATAGTGGAGACTGTCTTCATCAGAAGTATAACCTGTGTTTCTCCCATTTAAAGAGCAATATTACATTTTGTTTATGACTTTTATGTGTTTTCCATCAACTTCATCATATCTAGATTGCTGCTACACCATTGTTTCCTTGTTGTAGTTTCCTGAATATGGATTAAGACTCGACAAGACACTAAACGAAATAAAGAGCTTTAGCAGAGCTTTAGCAGAGATCTCTGTTATAGTCTGATACTACTGTAAGTCTGTGTATGCAAAAGCACTCCCCAGTGCTTCCTGTTTTTTTATTTATGTGTATTTTTTTATGTGTATATTTAAGAGGTAGCCTACAGATTTATTGCCTGAAATCATCTCTGTTTGAGGGCACTTTACATGTAACACCAAACTATGTCCTTTATGCACTCCTGAAATATTATGGGGTGCAAAAATAGGATATTATTAAATGACCTCACTTCAAATTATCTCAAGGAAGTCATTTTCTCTTGTTATCTAAAACCTCTTCATCCTTGAGATGCAGATCCTCTAGTAATTCTGCAAGTATCAAAAAGCACAATAGAGGGTGCAGCCTTTTGCTGTCTAACCTCCCCTCTGGTAGACTAATCTGCTCCATCAAAGGAGATAGCACTTTTTCATTTTTAAATAATAAATATAAATGTAAAAAATCCTTTTTAGCTTCAAAACCAGCACCCGGCCAGCACCATCTAACCTCCCGTATGCCAGTCATACTTTTGCCGTGTTGGTTGTTGGTATAGGTTGTATTGTTTTGTGTAATGGTGGTGGATGTAGATTGTACTGTTGTGTCTATTTGTTGTGGGTGTGGGCTGTACTGCTGTGTCTATTTGTTCTGGGCTGTGCTGTTGTGTGTATTGGCTGCTTGTGTTGGTTGTGCTGTTGTGTGTATTTGTTGTGGGTGAAGGAAAGGCTTTGCGGAGTCAGGGCACAACAGCTCTGCCCTACAAAGCCTATCTTTATTAACAATGTCTTAGCTAAATGCCATTGCCCGAATATCTGCAGTTGAAATTTAAAAAATGCTGTGAAACCTTGTCAGTGTCTGTGTTGCGTGTCAAAGGTTTTTTTTTCTTGTTTTAACAAAACTACACACAAGGACACAAACATGCCATAAATATGTACATACATTTATGCAAGCTGTAAGTTGATGTAATGTACAACAGGAATCCATCCAGCCTTTGTCTTTTTCAATTAGAACTCTTTGTAGATGCAGGTGATAGAATTCTTAAAAACTGACTTTAGGTTAAGTTTAATTCCAAAAAATAGGTAAGAAACTAAGAAAATTCATATACTAACTGCATTGTTCGACACATACTGAAATCATGATCATACAGTGCTGCATGTGCCATGTTTTAAAATTGTCAGTGGGGATTTTGTGAGATCTGTAAACCAAGAAGAATAAATACATCCAGTAAATGAATTACAGCTTCAGTATATCTAAATCAACACAAATGGATAAAAGCTTTTGTTGTTTGGTAGTAGAGTTTGTTTGGAGCATGAAGTTTATTTCATTCTACTGTAGATCATAATAAGAATGAAAAGAACATTTATGGGGTTAAAATCAACTGGTTCAGAGCAGCACACACAATAAAACTTAATTGGGTTTGTTTGCTTCATTATGACTATGATTGCACCTCAAAATAGCCAAAATATTATTTTGAATCATTTAATGTAGACAAAGCACAATTAACATTCATTTATCAAATACACAACCAAACACATGTTTTGCAAGTTTTGTAAGTCACCAACAAAAATGCTGCAATCAAGTAGTTGTAGTACAGTACGCATAGCAGGTTTGTTTATATCCCACATTTCATACAGACAATTCAATGTGCATAAATAAATGCAAGAAGAATACATATACATATAATACATAAAAATATAATTTCATAAAAAGTGAATAAGAACTTTAATAACAAAGGGCATTTTAAAAGTACAAATTAATGAAAAGTAGTCTTATTACCATCAGCACTGTAGAGACTATCATCACTATGCCACATGCTCCTGAGTTCACTGGCACAGTTACAATAAAAGTCCTCACTGGAAAAGCCCTTATCATATGTGTAATCAATGTTAATAACTTACATGCTGAAGTATTGAGTACAATCTGCTGAATTATGCCTGCATCAGAGGAAATCATCCCGGAAGTCATTCCGGTTATCCAAGAAAATATGCTTCACATATTGCATGTCAACATCTAAATCAGTAGTATGTATTGTTTAACTGGCATCAAGGCAATACATGTACTGTATTCCTTGCACTGAAAGATTTTTTTTGACAGATGCATTTATTAATGGAATTAGAGTTGAGGAGAATTAGAACTACATTAGCAGTTTGTAATAATACAGCTTTATCAGTTTTAACATGAGAGTAGTAATATATTAGTTTATTACAAAAACAATAAAGATATGTCTAAGTAAGACTGCAGTAATAGAGGTTGAATTCCCCATTACTGTTTATTGTTACATAAATCATCCTCTTTTATTATTAATGTTTTCTCTTATTTTATTCCATTACTAATAGATGGACTTGGGACCTGAATCTTTGCCTTTAGAAGGTATAGTTTATCATGCAAATGAGACAAGATGATGATCACCTATCAGTTAGCTCTAAAGAGCGCATTAACATTAACACCAGTGCCATTTACCTCTAAATAGCCTCTAGGTCTGCCAGCTGAGTGGATAAGCCTCAGCAGCACTCTGGCATGGACTTTTGGAGAGGAGAGACAGAAAGTGAGTGGGACAGAGAGATGGGGTGAGATCAGAAAAAGACCTCAGGTTGGATTCAAGCCCTGCTCCACGGATGAGCAACATAGTCAACTGCACCTCAGCGCCCCATAGGATTTTTTATATTTTGACCGAGCATTGTAAAACCTATCCATCAATTCAGAGTCACAACATACAGTTCCACATCTGACAATGGTATTCCAAATGTACACACTCAGAGAACAACAAGCGAGTGAGAGGTCTAAGAGAGAGGTCTGCTGCCCTCAGCTCAAAATGGTGGCTGCCTAGCTCAGCATTGTGAGGCAAAGAAAGGAATGGCACAGCTTCCAGCTCAGCCCTGGACAAATATCTGTGAACAAAGTAGATGGACAGTAATTTGTTTCTGAAGAGCATGAACCGAGCACAGGAACAGATGTATTTTTATCTTCCTCTGCTGAATTGTCACACGCTGCCAATAAAGAAAAGAAAAAGAAAAATGATGTACAATAACCTGCACAGGATGAGCGAGCTGGTCTCTTGACACTTGTCTGATGCGCATTTAACTGCTTGAGTCAGTCTATTCTATTCCACACGCTCCTCTCTCTCTAGGTCTCTCTCTGCCTCTCTCTCACTGTCTCTCTCTTCAGCTCTGTGTTGTTGGCTTGTTCATCTGCACTGTGCTGGTCAAGTCTTTGTATTGATTGAGGCAGCAGACGGGGGCCCTGGAGGGCCTTTAGCAGGGTTATGAGTCTGATAATGTGCCCCACCTCTGTATGCAGCACATTATGGCTGCCCGCTGCTTTACTTTACTGGCTGTCTGTCTGTCTGTGTGGATGCTTAAGGAGACAGGGCCAAGCCTATCACTCATCCAGTATGCTGCAGGCATTTGTGTCTGTCTGTCTATCTGTCTCTAAATGTCTGTCTGTCTGTGTCTCTTGGTCTGTTTGTCTGTCTGTCTGCCTCTCTCTCTCTCTCTCGCTCTCTGTCTGTGATTAAACGAATTTGTCTGCTCTGTTTCTGTCTTTGTATGCATGTTCTTAAATTTGACCTTTATCTTGAAGTCAGGTAGTAGGAAACAGGATACACATCTGCTACTGGAATAGTACACAGGGCTTGGTGTGTGTGTGTGTGTGTGTGTGTGAGTGTGTACGTGTGTGTGTGTTTGTGCGTGTGTGTGTGTGTGCGTACGTGTGTGTGTGTTATTGACACGTTTTTGACACGTGATTCAGGTTTGAGCAGGTCTGTTTGAATGTGTTCATGTATTTTCCCATTAAAGAACCTTCTGCTGACAGGCTGCAGAAGCAATAGAGACATCAGGTGGTCCCTGAATCACCCTTTGAGTGGTGGAAATGGATTTCTGTTGAATAGGCACATGGAGGGAATGGGGAGAGTGTATGCAAGTACAAACCAAGTATGTGTGGGTCTGTGTGTTTGTGTATGTGTGTTTGCTTGTGTGTGTGTGGTTCTGTGCGCCTATGTGTGTGAGTGAATGTGTTTGTATTTGTCCATGTCTCTGTGAGGCTTCTGCAGGCCTTTATCATAACTCAGACATGTTGGCCAGCACATTTTGAGCCTCCACTCCCCCTCTGTTATGGCTGAAATATGGCCTTGCCACTTGAGTGTACACAGGTGCAGCCTACGGGGCCACGGCCAGCATATTCTGTGTGTGTGTGTGTGTGTGTGCGTGAGTGTGTGTGTGTGTCCATGCATGCATGCATGCAGGTGTGTATGTGTGTGTGTGTGTGCAGCCTAGGGGCCATGGCCAGTGCGACACGTGGGACTGTAGATTTATCTACAACTCCCAGCTGCCTCCATTTTATTTTCATATCCCTGGGGCACGGACGGACAGGCATGACATCTTTTCAGGTGACAGAACAGCGTTGAACAGGAGATGTGTGTGTTGAACAGGAGATGTGTGTGTTGAACAAGAGATGCGTGTGTGTGTGTAAGCTCATATTCACTGCAGCGCTCCGCACTCCTACCTTTGAGAGAATAGTATACTCTCATGCTGTATAATGCTAAAGAGATAATGTGGTAGTCCTATGGAATATACTCCTGCGCTGTATAACTCTAAATAGACCACATTACAGCTCTGCTAAAACTCCACACAGCCTGATGAAGCCTGCTAGCTGCGATACGATAAGGCCGTCACCATGGAACCAGGAAAGGTTTCTGGTTGACAGTACAAAGGAAGTAATTTTGCCACCATCAACATGGGGATTTTTTTCTATTAAGATGACTGTTAAAAGAAAAACATGCTGATTCATTTCCTTTGTTAGTACTTAGGAGATTTCTAATTAAAATCCTATTAGGGGTCTATGCTGAAAATACATGCAAGGTTTTGTGTTCCATTTCATTGTATTGGTAGAGAAAGGTGTGATGTTTAGTACAATGTGACATGCCTGAAACATTAGAAATGCTACGCAGATGAAACACTTACTTTAACCAAGTGGTAATTAAAACCCAAAAGTAAAAAGGAAAATGACTTAACAGCTTACTAGCTGGCTGCAACTATAATGGTTTTAGGGGGAAGGTTGCCAGATGTGCAAATCATTTTAGAGGGCACTCCTCTGTGTTCAGATGGTCTTACTGGGGTTGTTTGACATGACTGGCTGGCTGAGTGGCTGGCTAAAATAAATGCATTCTGGACTTGAAAAAGTGACGTTTTGGGACAGTCATGTCCGAACGCCACCGTAGCACAGCGTACATTGCTTCAAACCAGCCACTCAGCCAGCCTGTCACTACAAACAAGTCTCTGCTGCTGCTATATTCCCAAGGTCCATCTGATTACAGGAATGGCTTCTGGTTGTCATGGCAACCGCACCTGCTACCATCGCTAAGAAACTGTGAGCATATCTTTGTATGGTCACTCATTTCTGATGAGGCCCAGCATGCTCAATTTTACTGCCAACCTTAATAAACTCCATCGCCAAAGTTGTTTACACCTGCCAAGATCTTTTGGCTGCATGGTGTGGAGGACTGTATGTTTTTCTGTGTTGAAAAAAAAATGCCCTGTAATAACCCGCATGCTTAAAAAGAAAGTTTCATCTTTTTTATCACACCAACTGCTACCCTTGTTTTCCTTCTTTTTCTCAGTCTCTTACTTCCAGACTCTTATTTGCAGTCAGTCAGTGTCTCATTTCCCCACACCTGAGCACCATTCAGCCCCACTCAATGCACTAGCAGCCTCCGCTCTATTCTCCGCCACTCCACATTAGCATGTGAAAGAACGGAAAGAGCTCGTCCCTTTCACACACAGACATGCACACACAGACACACTGGGAGCTAGGCTCAGAGTTGCACCACCATCGCTATGTGTGCGTGCGTGCGTGCGTGCGTGCGTGCGTGCGTGCGTGCGTGTGTGCCAGAGGCAACACATGTGTGTGTGTGTGTGTATGTGTGTATGCACAACCCAGTCTCACGGCTTTACGCATTGGTGTCAAGAAAGTAAATCTATTAATTTGTGATACGGTCATGATTTGCTCTCTTTTTTCGTGAGAGGAGTCACGATTCCTGGCCCTATGTATTTTAACGGGCAGTGCATACACCACTGTGCCAAGTGGTGACTGTGAGACAGAAGCAAGAGAAATTTGTGCACGTCAGCTCGAAAGAGTTTTCACTGTCTTTGCCCCGTTTCATGTGAAATTGAGTTATAAAATCTAGTAGTGTTCTCATTTGTTCCTGCAGTGGTTGTAGCAGATTCATTGTATATGTGTGCAAACAAAAGCCCAGTCCAGATCACATCACACACAGAACACAGTAATTTAAACATGTTTGTCACAATGGCGTAATCAGAAAAAAGACATTGGGTGGGCACCAGGAAATTTGGGTGTGCCAGATTTATCAACAGTGTTACACCTCGACAAACATTCAAAAGAATATATATATTAAACACACAACACACAAACACCGCAAAAACATAACACACACAGACATCGACAATGAGATGAACAGTAGCAGAGAAAGAGTGTAAAGTAGAGAACAAGAACATAGTGAAATATAATGCACTATAATGTATATAACATACCCACATTATGCATGATCAACAAAGCTATTTAACCGGCATCTGTAGCAGAGTAAAGCAGTGGTTCTTTTTGTCAAGCGACCTCACAAAAAAACCTGATGAGGTCTGGTGTAACCACCTTTGCCCCAAACCCCTTGTAATTGCATTGGGCAGGCTAGACCTCTCCATTCTTTAGGCTGGCTAATAGCACAAGAAATGTGGCTAGTAATGTTGTTTTGTTTTGATTAACAAAGTGGGGAAAGGTAGAGTTTGCGCTGTGGTAGTAGCAAGTTACATCGTTTCTGAGGCGTGGGGACCCTCACCCAGACATTTTGCTATAAATTACATGTAATTTCGTGCATTCTGGTGCATTTTTACAGGCTCTTAGATCTATAGAAATGTTTTTTGCAATTCTATCTATAGAAATAGGCTTAGCATTTAACTCAATGCCTTAATTGGTCACTAATTAAAACCATAGTGATTTGGTGAAACTAAAATGTCAATGCAACACCATCACAAAAACTAGGTCATTTTTACTCCTCCTGCCCCTGCTACTCCAGCACTGAGAGAATGAGAAATAGGATGACATAGAGTTAAAACTAGAGAGAGAGAGGACTTCGTATCATTGTCTAATCAGAGTTTGTGACTTTGTGGAGGATCAAAAATGTCAACAAACACAATGTGCGTCAATTAGAAGACATGCTGTCTGTAAAATGATTTAGGTCGTCAGCTATGGACTAGATTATCTTGAAATTCAACACAGTGGTGTAAAATCATGTCAGCTACACAGAATTGACAAAATAAAAGTTCAAAAGGCCAGTGAAGAGCCAGAAGCCAGCAGGGAAACTGACCATCAATCAGTTACGTGAAAGGAAGGCTTCAAAACCGTTATGCTTATCAAATGGTTTAATGCCCTGTGAATTTAAAAGATGCTCAGTAACTGAAACTGTAATCTATTTGATGAACAGCAGCCCCCAAAACAAACATCTGCAGCTACTATGCATTTTCAGCCATTTTAATATTTTATTAGTTTTTTGCATTACAACAGTTCACCTTATTACTTTGACATGCGTCCGCAGTTATAAACATCTGGTGATTCAGACAGCCATATATTATACATTTATATAAACAGTGTCTTGACCTTGGAATTTACACTGTCAGTACAGTTTGAAGATCGTTTTTCTTAATAAATTGACTTGATTGATTTTTACATTGAAAACTGTCCATCCTTTAGGCATGAATGAAGAACTTGCTCTATCTTGTTTTTTATAATAACTTTGAATCATATTCATATGCCAATTCTTGAATGGACATTCACATTTTGATTTCTAGATGTATGTTTATTATGCTACATTTGTCTAGAATTTTGTGAGGGGTTTGTGTCTAGATACCTGGATGGGTTCCACCAGGGGGCAAGCTGGGGAGCAGCTGAACTGACACGTCACCCTATATATGGCCGGAAAGCTGGCGACGCGCTTCCTACTGGGGACATTGAGGATGGACTAGATCCGAAACGTCTGTCGCTCCAGTTTTTGATCCTCAAACTCTTTTGTTAATTTTCGGCTACAATACACCTTTTTGGTTCTAAAGTCTTGTGTGCGCCTCATTCTTTTGTTCTAGTGTTCTTAATAAATTGACTAAATTCTCGAAAAATTGTATACTATAGGGTTACCTACCTATGGAAGGATATTCCAGATGCCATTCGCAATTATTGGTGCAGTTGTAACAGGCACAGGACTCAGGCATGCTGTATTTGAGGAAGACGACACCATTGATTTCTATGAGATCAATGGACAACACATTCCCGTTTTGATCATGGTGGCGGGTCTCCATGGAATCACAGGATTACGTCACCAGTGCTCTCTCAACCTGTCAGAGAGGTTATGCATCCTACCTGCAGTGTTTCCAAGCACACAACTTCTACCTCATTCTATCTGCCACTTTGTCTTTCCCTCTTGTCTTTTTTAACACCGTGAGTGTGCCCCAGAACGTTTATTCGTGGTTATTTTCTCCATCGTGACTCTGCGAGAGTATTAGACTGTATATAAAATGAGACGCTTGGCAGCTAGTGTGCCCAAGCCCACAGTCTCAACATTCCAAAATAGAATTAACTATTCTATTAACAGTGCCTATGAATATGAAAAAAAGGAGATTTGAATTTCATTTGCATTTTATTTTGTTCTTAGTTTCACCTGGTGAAATAACGTGTTATTTCCCGACAGAAAAAATTATTCCGAGACACCACAAAAGTTTTTGGCAACCCCACTGGGGATCGCAACCTCTAGTTTAAGAATCACTTGGAGTGAAGAACATATGGATATTGCTGCTTACAAGTGCGTGCTGCGCAGCTCCCAATTTAAAGAGCAAGACGGTGTGGCTTGGCCTTGAACGCATTTATTATCTTACAGTCCAGTTTCTCCGCAAGCTCTTTTTCAAACATGAGCAGTGAGATGTTATTCAGTCTCCCTGTGAGCATTGTAGCTCTGCTGGTGGATTTTCTATTTCACCGTTATTAGCAGCAGTTAGTGTTCCCGCAATGCTTCCTGGGTGAGGGGTTACAGGCAGGTCAGTAAGTTGCCAGGTGACGGCAATTGTGTGTGCCAGCTGCCCACTGGTTTGTCATGTAATATATAAAACTATTAAATATTTTTTCAAATAAAACAATTTTTTGTGATTTGACTACATTTTCCATGACATGTAACAATTATTCCATCGGTGCTTACAACAATGGTTGAAGCAGTTTGGTGGGTAAAATCACCAGAAAAATAGGCATGACAAGTTGAAAACGCATCCGAGGGTAAAGCTTACTGTTTAGTAACAAATGAAACGAGGCTTGACTCTGGACTTTCAGCATAAAGAGTGATCCCCCCCTTGCCAAAATGAATTTGCGACATTTGAAGCTCAACCAATCAGAGGCGGCAGTTCGGCGAACGTCACATGCCATGGATAGCGTTACCACATCATGAAAAACAGCGTTGTGAGCCCTGGGATGAGTAGACGTAGGCATCTCTCCTGGCTCATTTCTGTTCAGTGTTTAAATCGTGGTGACACCACGAAGGCAGTGAGACCAGAGGATGAGAATTTAATGCACAGCTTTGAAAACTGAAATGATACGATGAGGAATCACTTCTGGCAAAAAACATGTTCTAGGCCTACATTTTCATTCCCCATCACCATCCCATTTTAGGAGGTGTGGGCTTACCCCGCCTTGGCTTTCCAATCAGTTTCTGTTCTTTTCGTGATGGCCCCACGACAGCCCCAGGCCAAAGATGGTAAAAACTCTTTCGAGCTGATGTGCGCAAATTTCTCTTGCTTCTGTCTCGCAGTCCCCAGTTGGCTCGGTGGTGTATTAAAATACATAGGGTCAGGAATTTTCATTCATGAAAAAAGAGCGCTACTCGTGACTGGGCTTCACAAAATAATAGATTTACTTTTGTGACAGCAACACATAAAGCCGTGAGACCGGGTTGGTGTGCGTACATGCATGTGTGTGTGTGTGTGTGAGGTTTTTGTGCATGTCTAGTGCATGTGCTAGTGTGCCAGAGGCAGCAAGTGTGTGTGAGCACCAGGAGAGGCATGCTGGGTTCCGCCCCTATCAGCAGCAGCGAGGACGGGGACTAATAGCGGCCACCAACCCCCTGATGCAGGGCACCAATCCCTAATGCAGAGGATGACGTGAACAGATGAGGAAGCACACACACACACACACACACATGAAAAAAGCAAGAGAGAGAGAGAGAGAAACAGACAGAGAGAGAGAGAAAGAGAGAGACAGAGAGAGACCCCCTAATACAGAGGCTAGCGAACACAGATGAGGAAGCGGAGGATGAAGGCTTTCTGCATACCTCGTGTGAACTATTTCAGCCTCCTTTAAACAGCCGCCGGCTGTGTCACCCCCAGTTATTGCCACTGCCATATTCAAATGCCCAAGTTCACTCTCATTTAGTTGGGTTTTCATATAGGGGCAAGGCAGTAGCCCCTTTGTAAAAGATTGCATAGCAATTGGACTGTCCCTCTCTCTGCCTCTCTCTCTAGCTCTCTCCCTCTCGCTTTCTTTGTGTGTGTGTGTATTGTACTTCTGTGCATGTTTGTGTGCCCCCAGTCAATTTCATAGATTGAAGGCATCGCATCACAGCTTACCCCGTAAAGAATAAGGTCAGCATATTAAAATACACATAGACTTTGCATTGAAATGGAGGGAAATGGGGTGTTTTTTAAGGTGACATTACAGTATCAACACAGGAAATGCTGCCGTGCCATTTAACACCAAAGAAGTGTTGTTGCCATTTAACACCAAGAGTGTGTTGTTGCTTTTAGTGCCTTCCTGCCCAAAATCGATGTGTGCCGAGAAACAGATGAGGAGAGAGAATCATTTAATAGCACTAAATAATCTAAAAACAATTACATGTGTATTGATGACAGAGTTAGTCTTACAACACAAACACTACTTGTTTGTTGGACTTAAAATGATCTTGCGCTTGTTGTGCTACTCGATATGATTGTGTTTCGTCATCCTTAATCACTTCATGAACATTAGTAAGAGTGCAGGATTGGACTATTTATACCTTAATTTAGGCTTAACACTACTTCCTCCAATTACATTTCGTTATAGATTACAAATTCATAACTCATCCTGGATCACATATATACAGTATATTGATTATCTGTTCTGTAACCTTGAGGTGTACACATTGCATTGGTAAGCTCTTCACTGTGTGATTCGTACTACTACAGTAGCATATGGGATCCGCTGATTTTTCCATCTTGCTTCAGTCTGACGCAAATCTGTCAAGAACTGCAGCATTACTTCCAGCAAGAGACTGCTGACTAATAAATAACAGCTTGCCAACAGAAAATTGTACAACTGTTGTGAGTTGTCTGTCAAATAGCACTTCCCATTACTTATTTGTACAGCTTGTGAGCAGAATTTTGTACATATGCTAAAATATCACCGTAGCTTATGCAGTCAGATGGTTTTATGGCTGTGTGTGTCTGACTGAAACCTGCAGTGACTGATATGCACTGTAACTTTAAAAACAAAAAAAGAAAATAGAGAAGTGACACAAAAATAAGTGATTGTCAACATCAATATTAAAACACATGCAGAGCATTACACACACGCAAACCATGCTGCAAATACACACAACACATACAAAGACAAAAGCATGTAGCAAACAGGCCCAACATATGTCAATATGCTAGTGTTCTCCAAGCTATCACAACACAGTCAAATTCTGAAACATGCAAATAGAAAAATAATGCTACATTGAAAATGCATGTACATCAAAAGCAGACACACAGCAAATACAAAGATGACGCATCGTCAAAAGGAACAGGAAAAGGTTTCCAGGTCGTGACAAGCAGGGTTTGATTTTCCACAAGTCAACAGGAGAGACCATACGGTAATCAGAAGGCTTTTTAGTAGTAAAGAAAAGTCAACTTCACTCTTTTTTACTGTTTTGCTGTGTAGCGCAACCAACATGTGACATAACCTAATCTTGATGTAAAAGTGAAGGTCAACATATATCTGTTGCTTTTATGACATTGTAAAAGACTACACTAAAAGAATAAAAAAGAATACCCACTATCATTACACGCCTTGTCACAGTGTTTCAGAAAGGTCCATTAAAGTGAATGGGTTATCCAAATGTTCAGAGGTCTAATACTTTTGACATGAAGCTGCACCAAGCTCAACTGGATTTACCATAGTTTGATAAAAGTACAATGATTTTAAAATCAGTTTATTGTTAAGATATTACACAGTGGTAGTTTGCTGTGTATTAAGAAGGATAATGTGCTGTGATCACTCAAACTCTGTCTTCGTCAGGATTTATTATTGACTTTCTCCTTTCCTCTTACCTCCTCTCCTCTCCTCTCCTCTCCTCTCCACTCCACTCCTCTCCTCTACTCGTCTGTCCTCTCCTCTCCTCTCCTCTCCTCTCCACTCCACTCCTCTCCTCTACTCGTCTGTCCTCTCCTCTTCTCTCCTCTCCTCTTCTCTCCTCTCATCTCCTCTCTGCTTTCTCTTTCCTCAGACTTTGCCAATGCTAGCAATAATTTTGTCAAATGATCCACTGTGTCTGTCGCTACTGCTGTGAAATCAGTCTTGTGTACGTCTCACATTGCCTGTTAGATCTCATGGTTCGCAGCGTACTTTGATACACTATTTTGAGTCATGTTCACGGTATGTAAAGTAACATCGGCATAGGCAGTAGACTAGTGGATCAGGGGATTACATCAACGCGCTGCAACAAACAGGCTTGCTGCCAAGCCTGTGTATTTGTGCCATACTGGAAGAGATGATGTAACGCAAAACAACATGAATCTTTGAAAGATTCGATTCATTTTCTACTGTGACTTCATTTTGAAAGCGCAGTGAAGTAACGCTGGCAAACGATTCCGATTTTTTAGTTCAGTCATCCACTCTAATGCACATAGCCAACGTCTGTCTGTTTCCTCAATATTATAATATCAACACTCACATAAGGTGTAAACATGGAATAGCACTTGTCAACAGTGGACAGAAGGCTGCAAACACTTAAAATTACCTAATCAAAATGGTGGTTATAATAGCAGGCCGCAGTACTCCACTAATGCATGAGTGCAATGCCATGTCGTGATGAGTCACTCTAGTCCAGGGGTGTCAAACTCATTTTCACCGAGGGCCACATCAGCATAATGGCTGCCCTCAAAGGGCCAAATGTAACTGTAGGACAGTGTAAATGCAGCAGAAAGTAACTAAATGTAATGTAAAATAAATGCAACTAATCCTTAATGTTAAATAACTCAGATTTTTTTTACTCAAATTACAAATATATTTATAATTTATATTAATACATTTATATTTCTTTATCTTCAGTTGGCAACTCCTGAAGTAAAGCAAGTTATAGATGAAAGTTTTTTTCTGTGTTTGTTGCAGATGCTGTACTCCCGTGACTGCCAGATGCATGCTCACGTTCAGTGGTAAAAAAAAATATAAAAGGGCTGTGTTTAAAAACGTGTGTCTGTGTGGTGTTTGTTAGCACAGTAGCGTGGTGTACAACTGGTAACGGGCTACCGCACCGTTACAAAGGAAAAACAAGTTATGACATTAACATGGTCAATGCACCTTTTTGACCCTATTATACGAAAATCAGACCTTTTACGGCTTAAAATTTAAGCTCTCGCGGGCCACATAAAATGACTTGGCAGTTTGACACATGTGCTCTACTCTATCATTCTAGTCACCCTCACCAGTGAGGGTACTCTATTGGTTGAGGCTGTCGATGCCAACCCCTGTGCCACACCACTGTGATGAACCCCGTGTGCTGATAAACCTTGTTATGAACCCCAGGTGCTGATGTCTCTGTATGGATTGTGAACGTCACCTGGTATGCAAACCCATACAGGTGAATTAGGTTTGCTGTCAGTTAGGCAAATGTCCAGAAACGTGACCAGTCCCATTAAATTGAAGATATACCTGTTCAACCTCGTCTACACTTAACTGTCACCCTCCCACTACCAACCATGACTGGACTTCTTTTGGAGCTTGAAGACATTTCACCTTGGAGCAACCCATGGGTGACTCATGTGACCCTTTTGTCACATGATGAGGGGTGTGTATTACAGCTAACAGCTCCACCTCCAGTGGTGAGTTAGAGATATAGCTCCTGGTTCCCCATCATCAGGTCAGAAGTGAAGAAGCCTTTTGGATGAAAGGTGAACAGTCTTCAAGCTCCAAAAGAAGTCCAGTTGCATGCAGCTTAGCTCCTTTGACTACCATGACCTGGATGAATAAGAATCTTCACAGACATGAAAATTAATTGTGCTAATTTCCGCTGTGGTCCATGAAAATAGAATTACAATTACAGTTTTTCTCAGTCGCTTTGGTGCTTTTCTCAGATCAGAATAAAAATTCTCATAACTATTAGTTCAACCTCCACAACATTTAGTCATTTGTGCACATCATAGTAGCAATTTCTCCTTCCTCTGAACAAATTGCAAATGCTTTTGGACATGTATCAGTTGCTTTCATACAATACAATGTTGTTTTATAATATTATCATTTGCTTATGTCA